>CM034151.1:334529265-335129265 GCA_019776745.2 Taxus chinensis
TAATATTTAACTCCAATCCTATATACATCCTTTTCTTCCGTGTGTGTCACCTTCACACGCTTGTTTTTTCTTTCCCATTTTGCACCCCTTTCTTCTATACATGCCTTGTGCACTCTTCCGTGCCAGTCAATGTGCCAAGTAGCAACCTATCAGACTTGAGTGTGCTACATGCAACCTATCAAAGCACTCAAATAGGGAATCGAATCCTTGTGAAAAACCAATGTGTGACACATGGAAGATATAACAAAACAGATGCAAAGTTGTCCAAATCCTTTAATCAATCAACACGTGCCGCGTGTCCTTTCTTGTTCATATTTTGTTGTATCCTTCATATCACCATAACTTTTGCTACAGATCTCTGAAATGCATGCACCTAGACTTGTTGTGAAGCTACTAACATGGGCCACACATTGGACTTTTCAAAATCAGATTTTGGTGGGATTTAGTAGGTGGAAAATAGGGAAACGTCTTTCTAATCATTAATGCATACATCCAATCCACTCAACCACTAGATTTTCTTTAGATTTGGCCTTCTTCCTTCTCCTACACGCCAAATAGACATGGGGAGGTGCATATATCAGCATTGTAGATGGGTTTCCAGGCATTCATTGCTAGTTATTGGTGGTTGGATTTCAAATTTGAGTCTGCCTCCTCTTTCTTCTCCTCTTCTCTCCTTATTCTTCTATAAATTCTAGAGATCTTCTCATTGCAACGGATCCCTCTTTGTTGTAACGGCACCATGCCAAAATGATGGCCAACTTCCCATGAGTTTTAGACCTTGGACTTGGTCTTTGTAATGTATTCTCACCTCCTACCATGAATGTAATCGACTTTACATCCTTCAAGCAATAAAAATTGGGATTCACAGCACTTATGTCTTCCCTTTTCTCATTTCTATCATGTCTTGCCTCTCTATTTACGTTTTTTGGTGTGTTGCGTGTATCACTTGCAGGTTCTGGTTTCATGTGTTGTTGGTGCACAGAAAATTTTTTGGGTGGTTCTTGTTTGTGGCGTGCACCTATCCTCCCCCTCTCTCCCACACTTACTTCCTTTTTTCCCCTCATGGAGAGCAATCGACCAACTTTCTAGTGCTATCACCTTCCCTTAGCTTAGGATTTTCCTCATACATCTCCTTCTCACCATGATCCCTTGGAATCATAGAGTATCGATAGATAGCTTCATTTCCATCATTAAGAGTAGTGTTAGTGGTAGAAATAGGTAGAGGAAGGAGGCCTTCTTTGTAGGTTTTTCTCAGTTCATAGGTCCCACAACTGAGAGATAGTCCCATGTTGCCTCAGAATTCATGATCCTCAATGATCATAGCTAGGGTGTAATTTTGAGATCCAACAGTTTTGGCACACTCGGTGGGACCAGTTTGAAGAGATATACATTTTCATCTCAAAAATTTTGATGTGTTCTTGTTTATTTTCAACCTTTGGAGGTATCTTGTAACACATCTGGAGACTCCACTAATTCAACTAACCCACTATCTCATTCGTAGACCATTCCTCTCCTTCCTTTTATCCATTTATCCTTTTCCATTGTTTCATTTTTCTCTTTTGAAGTTGTGCAATCACGACTTCATTACCTTCCTGGAACTCTCATTTGCAGTAATAGTACCATTCCACTCCATTATCATAGATTCAAAATCCTCCTTTAAATCATTTTTTTGAGCCCCATCATGTATGTGCACATAACCCAATCCCCACTAACTCATATGGTTATTTTTCTAACCAAAATGTTTTCCAAGAATAGGGTTATGCAGATAATGGGGGAAACCACATGCCCGAAGCTGATTTTCAAAGGAAAATTCAAGAAATGGATACGAACATGATGCATCTTAGATTTACATGCTCAATAAAGGTAGCTAGAGTTGGCTTCAAGGACCCTTGTCCATTGGTCGACCTGTGCTAGGCTGGTTTAGCACCCAGAAGAAGCTACACTTTATTGTTGATATGTTTCCCCAAATTATAGAATGTGCATAAGAAATGGAGGCTCATAAATCTAGCGTTAGGAAACCATGTCAATGGGGTAACCCTGCACTACCATCCTACAGCCTTCTCATTCCTCCTCCCCAACTTACATCGTCTCAACCCGATGTCCATGTTCCTAGCTTCTACGCATTACCCCCATCAAGAATTTCATTCCATCACCCTCTTCCCTTTGATACTACCATTTCTTTTCCATAATTTCTTTTGTGTGCACTTCCATTCCTTCTACATGTGTTCCTTCCACGCCCATCCTCCCATATTCTTCCGAGTCCCCCTATCTAACTATGTTGTAAACGAACAGCCCCTTACATATGCATCAACCCCAACCAATGTCATCATGTTCAACAAATGTATAACTATTGAAGAATGGTATGAATTTGATTGGGAAGATGAAGTTGTGTAGAGTGAGAAAAAGAGGGCTCTTGTTTTAAGAGAATATCAGCTAGTTATAGAGGGCGCAATTCTGGAGGAAACAAAATTGTTTGTAGAGGAAAAAAAGCGCGTGACTCAGCCTACAAACATTCTCCTTCAGAAGGAGGTTCTGCATGATGATCCCATATATGGGATTGAGCTTCTAGAAAATGGGAAAACCACAGGGATTAGGTCATGACCAATAAGATATCTGGCTAGTCTATAGCCAAAGATAAAGTTGTCATTGGTCATGCTCATTTCAAAGCATGAGGTTGAGCTTCAACGTGCCAAATTTCAATAACAATTCCTCCCAGATCCCAATGCAGAACAACTAAAGGAGGTATATATATTTGTCTTGATAGTTTCAAGAGCATGAAAGACCATTTGTAAGTCTATTTTTCACTTTTTTCATAGACCGTGTTTAGCACAAAATCAATTACATAGTCGTAACTTCTAAAGAAAGGCAACAATTTCTCCCTACCTGTTGTAGGTTTCACTTGAGCTCATGTGCCTCTTGTTAGTATAGGATATTTTAGGTCTGTTTTCAGTAAAACAAGTGCTCATGCACACTCTGTATGTTTCCTCTTAGAGCATGTATGATTTTCATCTTTTGTACATAGTTGTTTCTCGGCGTACTCCCTCTAGCGTTGTTTCCTTTCCTATTGCATTTTTTGTGTGTTCCATTTTGTTGGGATGGCAGTTCAGTTTTCATAAGGAAGCAGTTCTAACAGTCTACACATAGTTTTCCACTCACAAAATACAAATTAGAATATCTTCACATGAGAATAGTAGTGGTTCAATTCGGAGTTCAAACAATGCTTCAAGTGACTTCAGGGTTGTTCTCCAAGTTACTGATCAAATGTTTATGTTTCCAGGAAAAATCCGTGCCCAATGGATGCTTCTAAGGCTACTAGTCTATTCATTTAGTAGGCAGATGGCCTCAAAATTCACCAAATTTTTGTCCAAAATAACCCCCTAGTTATTTTGACAACTTTCATCTTCATTCTAACTCCGAACCTTCAACATTTTAGGTTATGTGCACTTTGATGGTTTCCTCGGCACAATTAGTTTGATACAATTCTTCTGTTTGCCCTCACGTACTCATCCTACTTCTCCCCCATGCTTCCTTTTACCTTTTTCTTCCATCCCTTTCCATTTCCCCTTTGTTCCTTCCTTCTATGCACCTACTTTCATTCCATCTTGATGCACACTCCTTATGCGCACATTCTAACTTACCTTCCAATTTTGCTAAGTCTCTTGCATGTCTTCGTGCTTGCACATTGCACTCTTCCTTCCTTCCTAACTTGGTCTGAGTGCCCTTTTCTTTCTGTCATCGTGCATTCCTTAAAAAATGCTCGAGCTCCAATTTCATATTTGTCTCATACATATATGCATCATTTTCTTCCGTGTGTGTCACCTTCGCACACTTATTTTTGCTTTCCCCTTTTGTGCCCCTTTCTTCTGCGCACACCTTGGGCCTTCTTCTGCGCCGGTCACTATGCCATGTGGCAACTTTTCAAACTTGAGTGTACTACACGTAACCTATCAAAGTGTTCCAAAAGGGTTCCAAATCCTTATGATGAACCAATGTATGAAACGTGGAAAAAATGAAAAGTTAGATGAACAGTTGGCTGAATCCTTCAGTTAATCAATGTGTGCCATGTGTCCTTGTGTGTTTAGATTTCATTGTAGCCTTCATATCACCATAAAATTTGCTACAGGGCTCTAACACATGCGTCCCTAGACTTGTCGTAAATATGCTGACGTGGGCCACACGTTGGAATTTTTAAAATTAAATATTGGTGGGATTTTGTAGGTGGAAAATATGGAAACATATTTCTAATCATTAATGCATATATCCAATCCACTCAACCACCATATTTTCTTCATATTTCACCTTCTTCCTTCTCCTACACACTAAACATATATGGGGAGGTGCATCTATCAGCATTGCAAGCAGGTTTCCAAGAATTCATTGTTGGTTATTGGTGGTTGGATTTCAAATCTAAGTTTCCCTCCTCTTTATCCTCCTCTTCTCTCCTTCTTCTATAAAGTGTAGAGCTCTACTCATTGAAATGGATCCCTCTTTGTTGTAACGGAACCATTCCAAAATGGTGGAGGACTTCCCATGAATTTTAGACCTTGGACTTGGTCTTTGCAATGTATTCTCACCTCCTGCTATAAATGTAATCGACTGTACATCCTTCAAGCAATAAAAATTGGGTTTTTTGGCACTTCTATCTACCCTTTTCTCATTTTTGTTGTGTCTTGCCTCTCTGTTTGCATTTTTTTACGTGTTGTGTGCATTTCCCACTTGCATGTTCTAATTTCATGTGTTATTAGCATGCAAAAAGTTATTTTCTTGGTTCTTGTTTGTGGTTTGCACATGTCCACCCTCTCTCCCATGCTTACTCCCTTTCCTGCCCCTTGTGGAGAGTGATCCACCCTCTTTCTGATGTTATCTCCTTCCCTTATATTAGGATTTACCTCATGCATCTTCTTCTCACCCTAGTCCATTGAAATCATAGAGTAGTGATAGATAGCTTCATTTCCAACATTAGGAGTAGTGTTAGTGGTAGAAATATGTAGAGGAAGCTGGCCTTTTCTGAAGGGTTTTCTTAGTTCGTAGGTCCCACAACTGAGAGATAGTCCCATGTTGTCTCATGATTCATGATCCTCAATGATCATATCTAGGGTGTAATTTTGATCTCTAATAGCTACTCTTTTTGCTTGTACCTTGTCAACCCAAGTCTCGTATATCAGGACTCATCAAATTGTTTGATTCTCTCCTTTGACTTGGACCTCGTCCACCGAAGTCTTGTAAGTCAAGATCATTAAAATTTCATAAACATGAAACTCTCATCTGCCAAAGTTCAAAAAAATAAAAAATTATTAAAATAAAATAACAATTCATATCCAATCCATCATTAAAGCACTATTTGAACATCAAAAACCTAGAAGAAGAAACATGGAATTCTTCCATGGGTTCTCTCCACACTAAGGAAGGCTACTTGTATAGTTAACTCATTGAACAAACAATTTTAATTGTTTTATCCATTGGCATATATCTTAATCATAACATTATCATATATTCACATTCTTCACCTTCTACAACACGCAATATGTGCCATACATCCTCTAATGTGATGGTCATCTCTTTAGTAGGGAGCCGTAAGCACTGGCTCTCACTATGCCATCTCTCAACTAAAGTTGTGAGTAATTCATGGTCTAGAGTAATATGTGGCATCTGTGCCACGTGAGATAACCCTATGACCTCTAACATGATATCCATCATCTGTCTATGTCATGGATAGAATCTAGCCTCTAAGGTAGTTAGATGGCCATGTTGCTCTCTACTTTGTAGTGTTGATCGTTGTCTCTGCAAAATAACACAAACTTGTTATGAATTTATTTGTTTTTATCTATCTTCTTCTATTTTTATAAGTACTAACTCGTATTTCATCTACACTATCATATTCATCAACTAATATTCTTCTGATAATCTCCTATTTTTATTCTCAGTCTCAAATTTTCCCTTCTTCAGTGCATGCACACCCCTTTGGGAAATTTCATGCCTTTTCTGGCATGTGTGCACCTAGCACATGTGCATGTCATCTATGGCACATGTGCACTCATGTTTACATGTGCGTGCGCAACCTAACTACCCCCACCCAAATTACAGATGCACTTCTTTCAAGACATATGCACACATATTTTCACATGTGCGCCTACTCACAAATGTTATTCAACATGTGCGCATGCACGCACATGCATTTTGGATGCATGTGTGCACCCAATGAGGCCTACTTACCCCTAGGGCATGCACGCGCATTTTCATGGCTATAATTACCCTAATAAATGTAATTAAATGCTAAAATTGACAAATAATGATAGGGTACTCACGAAGGGTCCATCGTCCTCCTCCCATGTGTACTCCTGAATAGTTTCAGCGTGCCTCCTACAGTCCTGCACTCTCACCATCTCGCTCGTCTCATGATATCTCACGGTAAAAATTGATAAGGATCTAGTAAACATGAACTATTTGTGATGATTTACCCCCCTGGAGGGGTATATTTAGTTGTTTTAATAACCCGTTGTGTTGGCCTGGGGCATGTTTTGACCACCGTGGTCAATCTACCTTCTTCTATCACTTGTTGTGATATTTATTTTTAAATAATTAATCGTTTTTCACTCATTTTCGTCTTGTTGGGGCATATTTTTGCTACCTAACGCATGTTTCTTCTCCCTGGGGAAATTTTCTTGCTTTCAGGTGATCCTCCCTCATCTACGTTCTTCTCAAAAATCGAAAATCACTAAAAATTACAAAATTCATAATTTTAAAAAAAATCACAAAATATTAAAAATTCAAAAAATGCAAAAAAATATCAAAAATCCAAAAAATCAAACATATTTGAAAATTGACAGAATTTGGTAAAAAGCTCCCACGCAACTGAAATTTATATCACACGCATGGTATTCATTTCATATCTTGCTGAAATTTTCACATGTTTTAGAAACAAACCACTCGTGGATCATTTGGATCTACAACCATTTACAAAGATAGACTGTTTGCTCCATCTGTACTTTGGGGCACAACAAGTTGTCTGGTACTATTTTGTCACATAAAATGTTTTATCATTGGACCATGCATCCTTCATCAATTACCGTCACATGTATCCTTTCTTGGCGCATCATTTTTAACCCTTTTCGTTAATCACGAACATGTGGGATCTTCAGCTTTATAAAAAAACATTTGTGTAACCATCTTGACCGTAGTTGGTTTGGGTATGTGTGTTTTTACTTGTTTCCCTATTAAATGAGATTTTTTACTTCTCGTATTGCATTGCATTTTGTATGTTGCATTGAGTAGTTGGTGTTTTCAGCAATGGACATTTGTTTGTATTGTGGTTTTTCATGCCATTCTACACTTTTGTCGTATTCTTATATTTTTAATAAGGACCAATGATGTAGATCACTGGCAATATGATAACACAAAATTTTTATAAATACACTAGATGAAAGCTAGTTCTTTTCTCTCTGTCTTCATTTTTCTTCTATATCATTCTCCTATCAACATTATGCTTCTAATTCACTTAGAGCATCCTGTCCCCCCCCCATTCTTCTATCCATTTCCTTTGTCTTTTTTATTGTCAATTAACCTCTTTCATCACCCCATCGACACTCGAGGGGGCATCCTTCACTCCACTAATTTTTCTTCTATCTCTTCAAAATTCATGTGTTTGTACTTGTCTACTATCTTTTAAGTGGCGTCACTTACACTACCCCAAAGAGGGGAAAATGTAGACACCTATAATTTGGATTGAGCAATTTAAATACTTAAATTGCACTAATTATCCCTTTTCCCACAAATTGATGACATATCATCAATAACACACCAGTTCTCCTCTATCACTGTTAATTAGTTACATTACACTAATTAATTAACCCTCACATTGCTCAAGATGTCGATTAACGACCTTCCATTAATTAGTGTTCGCTTCTGTCTGAATTAATTAATTATTCCTAATCAATTAACTCTCTTTTCTATTTAATCAATAAATCATCATTTATTGGATTAAAATCCCCTCATCCCGCAAATAATACTAATTTTCCTCTAAAAAGACTATATAAGCTTACACCTACGTATTAGTTAATCATTCTTGATTAATTAATACACCGCCCTCAACTCCCATGAATCACTAATGATTTATTAATCTCTCCTTAAGAAAACTTAAAGTATGTTTATCCCTAACTAACCTAGCTTTATTATTATCCCACTTACAATAGGATTCAAAGCTTCTTCAAACCAAAGGGTTATATAAAGAACCCTCCTCCTACATTTCTTCTTACACCTTTACATGCATATAGCATAAACTATATTCATTTTCATCTTTGAGCATCCTCCATTAGTGTTGAGCTAAGTACCTTCACTTTCATTTCATCCATCCAAGCATTGAGTAATATGGAGAGAATCAAAATGGCCTTAAAGCCATGTCTTGATGAGACTCCATTCTCAAACCATTGAGATCAAACAAGTAATCACATTTTGATTTCTAAGGATCTACATAGGTCCATTTCTAGTTATCTTTCAAAGAGTAGAGAATAATGCTTAACATGTTAGTTTGATTTCCTTCAAATTTTTATATGTTGATTTTTAGTCTCTTTAATCTCTTCACATGATGATCTATGTTTAGTTAGCTTTGTTTTAAAACTATTAGGTGTTAGTTTCAACTCTCTTAGCTTAACTAATTAAATCATGGATACAATTTCTACCATTTCAGATCTTTTACCTACAATTTTGTATTGAATCTTACTGATGGCAAATCCTCCTTTCAAATAATTTCTCTTTTACATAAAGCACTAAATTATTTACCTTAACATTTTTGATCGTTCATCTTAGTCTACGGATTTGAACCATTGCATTCTACTTATCAGATTATTCTATGAGGATCAATACGTAACCTCATGCACATCGAAGAGGGTTACACTTCCAATGGTGATAAGAACGCTTCACATAATCAACAAGAGAATGAATCACAAGGAAAATAAAGTACAAAAAGATGCGGGTGTGTCCAACATACTCATAGATCAAAAAAGAGAGGTACATATAGGAGTGTTGTGTAACTCTTGTGCATGACATGTGTACACAACCCTAACTAACCCTATTGACCTATTCTCAATAAGTGAGATGACTAACCACATGAGGTAGACAAGACGTTGAGTGATGATGAGATAAATCATATACACCAATACCCCCCTTCATCGAAGTTGAGGTAGAGGTCATGGAAAGTCAGAACTGAAAGATAAATCCCTTAAATAACTAAGAAAGATGTGTCAATGGGGCTCAGAAACTAAATTCTTGATAAGGTACCCATGTACAAACAACATCTCTCTAGATAAGAAGAAGATGATAAAAATGGGTCCTAGTACTAGGCCTGATGACGTACCCATGTACAATAAATATCTAGTGTAATGGAGGAAAAACCCCTAAGGGAAAACATCTACTTACAAGAGATAAAATAATCCCTTAAATAACCTAAGAAAGATGTATCAATGGGACCCAGCAACTAGGTCTGATAACATACTCATGTATAAACAACATCTCCCTAGAAGAGAACAAGAGGAGAAGAGAACTAGAAAGCCTAAAGAAGATGGGCGGATGCAGCAAACCTCACCCCAAGAAGAGACCGCAAGTGAAGATACTTCACTTTAGTAAAAGGCTTGGTGAAAATGTCTACAACCATATCAGAAGTCTGATAGTACAACAATTTGATGATGTCATCATGAATCATCTCCCGAATGAAGTGCATATGTATCTCGATGTTCTTCATCCACTAATGTTGAACTAGATTTCAGAAAATTGAGATGGTGCTCATATTGTCATAGTAGATGATGATAGGTTACCGATAGTGAATACTAAACTCTATCGAGATACCCTATAGCCAAATAGATTATGTGATAGTGTTAACTACTCCTTTGTACTCTGCCTTTGTAGAAGATATTGTAATTGCATTATACTTCTTGCTAGACCAACTAACAAGACCCAAACCAAGAGAAAAATTATAACCTAAGGTAGATTTCTTATGATCTAGATCACTGGCCCAATAAGAGCCAGTATATCCAACTAATTCAATATCTACTCCTCCTACATAGTGAATGTCATCTGTATAAGTGCCACAAAATTAGTGAAGGATCCACTTCACTATGTTCCAACGCAACTCATGTGTCTCCTACATGAATTTAGACATAATCCCAACAACATACAATAAATTTGGATGTGTGTGAGAAAGGTAAATCAATCTCCCCACCAACTTTCGATAAATGGTACCATCAACCAATGGATTAGAGCAATCAAAAACCAACTTAACCCCAAAAAGGAAAGGAGTAGGAGAAGACTTATAATCAGACATATGAAACTGAGAAAGTAAATCAAGGGAGTACTTAGGCTGTGAAATTTGAATACCAAGAAAGTAATGAATCAATCCTAATTCAGACATAGAAAACTTGTTAGATAAGGATATCTTCACAGTATCAATGATAGAGGAAGATTTTCATGTGATCAAAAATTCATCAACATGGATAACAAGGATGGGTATGGATTTATTTTGTCATAGAATGTAAACATTTGGGTTAGAGTGACACCAAGTGAACCCTAATGTAAGTAGAAAGGAGTCCATCTTGGCATACCAAGCCCAAGGGTATTCTTTAAGGCCATATAGAGACTTCTTTAACTTACAAAAAAGGGAGGGATCATGTAAATAAGCCGAAGGTTGTTCCATGTAGATCTCTTCCTCTAGGTCCCCATGGAAGAAGGCACTTTGTACATTCATCTTATGGACTTCCCATATTTTTTTAGTAGTGATGATGAGGGTCAGTTGAATATAAGTCATATTCATAACTGGAGCTAAGGTTTCTGAGTACTCAACCCCGTTTACCTAGGAGAAACCCTTAGCCACTAGTCATGCTTTAAAATTATCGACGTCTCCATCTGTACCATACTTTGTTTGGAACACCCACTTACACCGAATGATTTGTATTTCTTTCAAAAGAGGGGTAAGATCCCAAGTATCGTTCTTCATGAGTGACGCATACTCAGCACCCATGGTAGAATCCCACTTAGAAATACCATAAGCCTCCCAAAAAAATTGAGGGTCAGAAGTGGAGGTGAAGAAGGTTTGAGGCCCAATGAACTCTGAGTGAGTCCTCCTCTTTTTTGAAGGGTCTCCCATCCACTCTCCAACACTCTGTAATTTTTTCCTAGCCCAACGAGGACTAGAATGATCATGCTTAGAGTTAGAAGATTCATCACTCAAGTTAGAAGGAACAAGGTTCCAATCAACACTACCGTTAGAATTGGAATACTCTAAAGCATGAGGATTGGGAGTTGCAGGAGGATCAAGAGGAGGAGCATGTTCAACAACATCATAATCTGAAGAGTCATATTCAGAATCAGATAGCATAAGGACCTCAGAGGATAGAGAAGTAGAAGTCAAAGAAGACTCATTGAATTTCATACTTCTCTTAATATAAATCTCATGAGTAGAATGGTTCAACAATTGATATCCCTTCACACCATCAAGATACCCCACAAAGATACAAGGTTTGGACTATGGTTCCAAATCCTTGCATTTTTTTTGGGAATTTGGGCCATAGCCTTGGATTTGAAGACTCATAAGTTATCAACATTAGGCTTTCATCCAAAATAGGTTTCAATGGGTGTCATCCATCTTATTTCCTTGTGTGGAACATGATTTTGAATGTAACAAGCACAATTCACTGCTTTGGGCCAATATTGTGGAGGAAGGGACTTCGATTGATCCATACAAGTGGCTATCTCTTTAAGCATTTGGTTCTTTCTTTCCACAACTCCATTTTGCAAAAGGTTGTAACCAACTATATGTTGCAAAGTTATCCCTTCAAAATTATAGAAATCCTCGAACATATTGTTCACATGCTTGCCTTTATTGTCAGTTTGAAGAACCTTGATAGAACCTTCCACTTTTTTCTTAGCAAGAGCCTTAAAATCCCAAAATTGATCGAAAACTTCATACTTAAGCTTCCACTTGTTTTTTAGCGGGAGCGATGGTTGGAGCGGGAGAAAATGGAGCACCCATTTTTTAATTTGGCTTTGAGCAGGAAATACAGAAGGAGCCTGATGCAGGGTTTCATGGGGCGAATCTATAGGATGGAAAGAAGGATGCATATTTTACCACAGAAAGGGATAAGGTGGAGCCAGAAAAGGGTCCCCCTATCACGTGGGTGCGGTGAGTGGGTGGTAAAACACCCAAACATGTACCTTCCATTTATCTCATTCCTATTTGTAATGAAAATGGTGTTTTCTTGGAAATAGCAGAACCTCTTGCTAACTGGGTGTGATCTTAAATGTGTAACACCATTCTTGCCAAGATTACTAGAAGCAAACCCAATATCAAAGAGTTTATAAAGTGGGCTAATAGAAAATGGATGCCCAAGGGATCAATGGAAATTTTTGCTTATGCTAATGCTTTTTTTTATGATCAATTTATCCTTGGAGGAGGATTTCTTAAGAATCCTAGCTGGGGGACCCTAGTTCATGGGACGGGTTGTGGTTCTAGTTCAAAAATGGCAGCTAGGTTTCAAACCTTTGGATACTTTTATCAAATAATACCCTATTTAGGTTCAGCTTCCTAGGCTTCCATTAGAATATTAGGACTTGGATATCCTGCAAGGGATTGCTAAGGCTATTGGAGCCTTGGTAATTATTGATCCGGTTACCTGTGCTAGAACAAGGCTCTTATTTGCCTATTTTTGTGTCAACGTGGCCCCTAAAACTTCATTACCTAGAAGCATTGAGATCAAGGCACCTTGGGGATTTCACACCTAGAATATTGACTATGAGTTTTCCCCTTTCATGTGCTTCTCCTGCTTTAAAGCAAGCCATAATATTAAATCATGTCCCAAAGCTAAAGAGGAGGCTTCTAAAAAATCCTTGCTTAAGAAGAATAAGGGTTCTAGTAAATATGATTTGAAGGGAAAGGGACCTATGCAACCAAATGGTAGTGGACCATCAAAGGTCAACCCTTCATGGAGATAGATAAATAAGCCTATTGAGCTTAAGGATCAAGTTACAGAAGTTTAGAATTGAGAAGAGAGAGTAGATGTTGAGGGTTAGGATAAGGACAACAAGATGGAAGCATGTGCATTCCAAGATCTTGTTAAAGATGATGATATTGTGATTTTTGAGGATTGTCAGGAAGATAGTATCGTCAGATCAATAGTTCTGGATTCTCTGGATGCAAGCTTCTTTTCCCAGAGACCAGAAGAAGCATTATTGGTAAGAAACATGTACAAAATGCTTGATGTCAATTTCGAGGACATCTCTACAGTGGAGGAGGATTTCCTACATGCTCAGGAGGCCTCAAAGAATATGTCAACAGAAATCACAAATGAAATTAAGGAGGTCAAGGAAGTTGTTAAAGAGAGTCCAACTAAGGGATACCCATATCTACAAATTCCAAAGACTAGGCCATCTCCAAATCGGATTCAAACAACAGGAACCAAATCAAAGGTAGATGTAGGGGCTAACAAGGCATCCCCAAGAATACTGTCGCAGAGGAAAAAAATGGATAAAGTGAAAAAGAAAGACATTATGGAAGGTCACTAAAAACCATTGATGATAGGTAAAAAATCCTCCCATTCTAAATGATTTGTTTATCTTGGAATATAAGGGGCTTAAATCAGCCCAGTAAGCATAGGATTTTATCTGATTTAAAAATTAAGGAGAAATTTGATGTGATTATGTTACAAGAGACTAAGATGAATGAGAATAGGATGAAATATTTGCAGTCCTCTTTTTAGAAAGAAGTTGGTTTTCATTGTCAACCTTTTGCTGGAGCCTCTAGAGGGTTGTTGTGTTTGTGGCTTAAATATAATCTAGAAGGCTTCCCCTCATCAATAGTCAGCACCATATAGAAATTTTCTTCATGGAAATCAGATCTAGAAAACATTTTATTCTATCTAATATTTATGCTCCCAATACTACAGTGGGTAGAAGGGAGCTATGGGAGCATTTGACCAATTTCAGAAGATTGTTTAGTGACATAAATTGGATTATTAGTGGAGAGTTTAATTCCCCCATTATACCGTATGAGAAGAAAGGTGGGATGAATGTATTTTCTAAAAGAATGGAGGACTTGGGTAATTTTTTGGGATGGAATGCTTTAATTGATCTGAATCTTAGTGGTTCTAAATACACCTGGTCCAATCGTAGGGAGGGGCACAACTTAATTCAAAATAGATTAGACCATTTCCTTGTTAATACCCAATGGATAGAGGATCAAAAATACAGATTATCCTCCTTTGCATGGATTGGATCGGATCATAATCCTCTGATTCTCAATACTATTACTAAAGAGTAGCCTATGGGAAGACCCTTCAGGTTTGAAAATATGTGGACATCTCACCCGGAATTGGAATAGAGAATTGAGGAATGGTGGAGCTTAGAGGTTAGAGGTAATAGTATGTTTAGAGTGGCCGCCAAGCTAAAAAATATTAAATCTAATATTAAATTTTGGAATAAGGAAATTTTTGGCAATATCTTTCTCCAAAAAACATAATAGCGGAGGATCTGAGGGATCTAGAAGAAAACATGGAACAAGGAGGTTGGATTACTGAGGATAAAGAAAAAGAGAAGATTCTTCTAGTTGATTACCACAATATTTTACAAAGGGAAGAGGTTTACTGGAAATAGAAATCGAGAATCACTTGGCTTAAGGAGGGGGATCGGAATACCAAATTTTTCCATATCTCTGCTACTATTAAGGCCAATAAACTTTGAATCCAAGAAATCAAGAAATTCAATGGGGATTTGGCTACCGAGGATAAAGAAATTGCTTCCACAATTGTTTCCTTCTTCACACACTTGTTTTTTGAAGATCTTCACTCTGATGAGGTGTCTAGGGAAAAAAATTTTAATCTTTTTGAACCTATTATCATTCAAGTTGAGAATAGTGAACTTATAACTATTTCTTCTGAAGAGGAGATAAAAGCTATCTTGGATGTTATGGAAGGTGACAAAAATCCTGGTCCTGACCATTTTCTGGAATTTTTTCCAACTTTATTGGGATATTGTAAAGTCTGAGGTGGTCTCTGTTCAAGATTTCTTTCAAACTGGTTGTTTTCTTAAACAAATTAACCATACCTTCATTTCTCTCATTCCCAAAAATACTAGAGCTAAGGATCTGGGTGACTTTAGACCCATTAGTTTGTGTAATACCATGTACAAGCTCATCTCTAAATTGTTAGCCTTCATATTAAGGGAAAATTTTATCAACTTCATATCCCCCAACCAAGGAGCCTTTTTCCCTAGTAGAAAAATTCTAGACAGCATTATCACTATTCATGAAACCATCCACTCTATGGAGCTTTCAGGTAGGGAAGCTATGATTCTAAAGTTGGACATGCAAAAATCTTATGATAGAATCTCTTGGGATTTCTTGTACTCCCTTCTCTCGAGGTTGGGTTATCATCCTCACTTTATTAAAATGATCCAAGCATGCACCAAAGATCTGAGATTCTCTATCATCATTAATGGGAAACCTAATGGATTCTTCAAATCTGAAAGAGGGATGAGACAAGGGGACCCCCTATCCCTTTTCCTGTATATAATTATTGCTGAAACTTTGAGCAGATTATGTTATAGAGCTCAGAGAGAGGGAAGAATGAAAGGGATCAAAGTGGCCAATGGAGTTGAAAATAAATTTCTGCAACGGTTTGTTGATGACATGGTCTTTCTGGGTCAAGCTACTGTTCAAGAAGCCAGAACCATCAAAGGCATTACAAAGAAGTATGAAAGAACTACAGGGAAAAAAATAAACTTTAGAAAAAGCTATTATTTCTTCATTAATGTTGAGGAGGAATAACAAAAAATACTATCCACCACCCTAGAATGTAACATCAAAAACCTCCTAGATATTTATTTGGGAATGTCTCTTTGTGGGAAAAATCTTAATGAAGGAGGCTGGAACGAATTAATAGAGAGATTCCATAAAAAGTTGGCATCTTGCAAAGGCTCTTTGCTCTCTCGAGTTGGGAAGGTTCAGCTCCTTCAGAGCTATTTACAAGGCATCTTGGTCTATATCATGTCCATCTTTATTCTTCCTAGCAGAGTTAAGAAATCCATTAAAGGAATTTAGAAATGATTTATTTGGATTGGCTCGGAGGATAAATATAGATCCATCTAGTTTCCTAGGAAAAAGTTACTCAACCTAAGGACAGGGGTGGATTAGGTTAAAAGAACATTCATTTTATGAAACATGCCCTCATATCCAAGGTGGGGTGGAGACTATATAGAGAGGAAGGAATCTTGGTCAAAATTTTGAATGTGAAATACTTGTTGCCCTTTGAAGGAACTTTGTATTTTTTCAAAGACATGGTGTTTCCTAGAGGATCTATATTCTGGAACAACCTGTGTCAAATTGGAAATTTGATAATTAAAGGGTGTAAATGGAACCTTGGAGATGGATTGAAAATTAAATTCTGGGAGAACCCTTGGGTCGAGGATATTGCACTCAAGTTGAATGGTCCATGGAGCGAGATATGGCATTTCTTCACTCTTGAATAGGGAGTTTTGGTTCGCGATTATTGGGATGAAGAGAGGATATAGATTCCCATCCTCCCTCCCCCTCACTATCATGGCGATATCTTACATTTTCATGATTTAAAAAGGAAACTCAAGGATATCCATATTCCTCTTAATAGAGTTCAGGATGAGTTAATATGGAGAAACAATGACACATGGGAATATGAGGTCAAGTCAGGATGTTTATAAATTTTTGATAACTTGGAACCAAATATCATCTGGTGGAAGGTCTAGAATAATAATCTTATCCCCAAGATCAATATTTTCTTCTGGGAAGTCATCAAAGGTAAGATTCTTACTGTGGATAGACGTAGAAGAAGAGGAATGATCATTATTAATAGATGTAGGCTTTGTAAAGACAATGAAGAATCCATCAAGAACTTATTCCTAGAATGCCCCTTCTCTTTTTAAGTCTTTCGTGAGGTTCTTAGCATCTTCAAAGTACATATGGTCCTTCCATGGGATGTGGCCCTCCTACCTATACAATGGAGCTTCAATTTTAAAAATACTATGGTCAAAAATGTGTGGAAAATGGATCTACCTCATATTCTATGGGGAATATGGATTGAACGCAACAACAAGATATTCAGGAACAAGTTAGCTAGGTTGTGCAAGGTGGTTGAAAAAGTGAAATAGGCCTTAAAGGATAATATGTGGATATTAAAACCCAAACAAGTTAGAGAATTCCCAGAGTGGGAGAAGCATATCCTTAAAATTTTGGATACGGTTCCTACTAGTCCTATTAAGAAGAGTTTGAAACATAATATAAATGTTCTAAACTACCAGATGCTAGTTTCAAGATTAATTTTGACGCCTTGTCTCATTTGAATGATAAAGTGGTTACATGAGGAGGTTTGGTTTGGGATCACAATGGCATATGCATTGGATCCTATGCAAGCCCCATTAGAGACCACTCTAACAACGTGGATGAGGTCAGAGCTATGATTTGGGGAGTCAGGATGTGTAGAGACCTTGATCTAAAAAATATGATTCTTGAAGGTGATTCATTGTGTGCTATAAATGCTCTCAAGGATTGAAGCAAATGTGGCTAGAAGCTTAACAATTTGATCATGGAAGCACATGGCATTCTTTTTTCATTTGATCAAGCGGTCATTCAACACACTTACCGTGTTGGGAACAAGTCGGCTGATGCATTGGCTGATAAAGGTACGGTCATGATGGAGATGGTGACATGGATAGGAACATGTATTCCCTAGGGTCATATCAATTATCTCATTAGTGAAGACAAAAAGTAGGAGGTAGTGTTATGATGATCCCCATAGCTCTCAAACTTGGGTTGTCGAAAGGACTTTTCCTTTTTAGAATACTGGCTCTTTCCAGTTCATTTGTTTTTTTCCAATTTCTTCTAGTCGAGCTCTGGGGTTTACGAGTGCGAAGAAGATAATACTGAAGGCTATATGGGGGAGATATTGTGCGTACAAAACCCACTAATTTTCTTCACCTCAAAAATGACAATGAAGTGTGGAAGTTGTTACATAAAGGAGGTTTTACTAGGTACATTTGTCAATTAAAAGGTAATGACCCTACCCTTTCTGTGGATTTTATGACTTCACGGATTGATGGGGGTTTTTGTTTTTAGAGGTGTTCAAATTGATGTTTCAAAGGAATCCATTGCTGATATTACTGAGTTAAAAAATAATGGTCTCAAAATTTTCAAAGACAAAACCCAGAAAAAACATGAAATTTCTACCTTTTTTAAAGTCGGGGAAAATATTATAGCCTATGACGATGGTATTGTTTGCACCTACTTGCTGGATAGATGGGCTGATGTATCTCTGGTGGTCATGAAATATCTGACCCACAAAGAAAATTTTTGAAAAATATTTACTCACCATCTGTCTATCCTCAATTTTTTCCATCTTAATCAGACCATGAGTTTATCCTTTTTCATTATAGGTATTTTCTCACAACTATTGAGGATTTTAAGAAAAAGAAGGTAGATATCCCTCTTCACCAAGGCCTTGTCCTTATGTTCATTCAAAGAAGAAAGCCTGTCATTCCTATCCAAACTAATGATCCTGACTCGGACCAAGAGACCCTTGTGTCTCGCCTCAACAGAATTAGGAAAATGAAAGCTAATGATCGTTTTGAGGGTATTGTGGATGCCTTATGTAATTTGAAGAAGGGGATTCAGAATTTTGGTGAAAGTTCCACAAAAAGAGATCAGGATTTTGTTGATTGTGAGGTGAGATTAATGAGGGTTGAGTCTACTGCTAACACCATCCTCACCGTCAACAAAAACCTAATACATGAGCTAAAATACTGCCATCACAAGATTGAAACTCAAAGCAGGACTATAAGGAGTATCCAGGTGGATTGTGTGATGTAAGAATAGAGAATTTCCCTTCTGCAGGATCAGGTTGTGGCTGAGGAGGGAAAAAACATGAAGTTTATTTTGAGTTCTTTTGATAGTGAAGCTTTGGATACTAGTAACAGTTCGAGCATGGTTGCGGCATCCACTTAGGTCAAGGATCAAGAGGAAATGGAGTTAGAGACCCATACTAAGAAAAATTAAGATAAACACCCTAAGAGGATCATCATTAAAGTGGCTAGAATGAGAGATGGAGGTCCGAGTACCAGAGCTTGTAGCAAAGTGATGGAGAACTGTTAGTGGGATTTTGGCGGTCCTTTTCTTCCTATTTATGTTACTTTTTCTTTTTCAGTTTCATACAAAAAATATTATTTTAATATGCAAACTCTTGTACTTTAGCCTTGTTATGTGGGGTTCTATTGTCAATATTTTTTACTTTGCCTCCATGGCTCTGTGGTATTTTTTTACCTAAAAACGCACTTCTTTTTGTATGGGGTTTTTTTTGTCCCTGTTTAAAACCAAACATTTTTATTGTATCTAAATAATATATATACCCAAGTATAATGTGAAAATTCATCAATGAAGGTTAATATATAAAGATCTCTAATAAATGAAAGAGATGGGAATGGTTCGGGGATGTCACTATGAACAAGATCCAAAAGATGAGTAGCTCTCTAGGGTTTTCCTTCATCAAAACTCTTTCCAGGGTGCTTCCCAAGGGCACAACCCTCTCAAAGACCCTTAGAAAATATGGCATGGGGTAACCCATTGACCATTTCGTTTTGGCACAATTTTTCAAGGTAACAAAATTTTAGATGGCCAAAACGCTCATGCCATCTTACTAACCTCATCTGCATGAATGAAAAACACAGTGGGCATCAAATCAGAAGTAAAGTGGGAGAACATATACAACTATGAATGGTGATCTTCCTTTCCCTCAACCACAGTAGTGTCGGAGTGAATCTCATGAATAATCACCAAGTTAGGACCAAATTCCACTCGCATTCCTTCACCAATGTGAGTGATTTGGTAAAGTGGTAGGAGATTGGTAAATAGATCAAGAACACTCAAAATTTGGTTAAATGATCCCCCATCCATCTCTACCAATCCACTACCAGAAACTGACACTATCATGTCTTCACCCAGCATGATTTGGGACATTCCACATGGTTCGATGTTGGAGAAATCAACATACAAAGAATCCATGTAGTGTGAGGCACTCGAATCTATAATCCATGTTAATGAAGGAACAACTCTAGCTACAAGGGCCTTTCCTTTCTTCTTATCAAATTTAGACTCTTTCATAGTGGAAGACTCGAATTTCGGAGCATTTTGTTTGATAGAGTCAGGAACACCTATATGATTCTTCTCATACATTGATGCTCTTCATGACAAGTCTTCTTACAATATGAACGCTTACACTTTTCTTTCTTCACTTTAGGCTCAAATGTTGAAGCGTTTGTGTTAGGTTTGGTTTTAGCTTAGTTGATTTTGGTTTCTTTCTTAGGTTGGTCCTTTTTCTATTTCTTCTTTTCAGTCTTCTTTCCCTTACTAGTACTTGCTACAAGGGCATGTCACTTGGGATTGAGAGACACCATTTGAATGAGTTTGTCTTTTTCTCGAATGATTTGGGATGAAAAACTGTCAAATGAGGGCATATTTTAAGCACTTCCCAGAGTGGCTTTTATAACGTGAAAAGCTAACATGAAGATGGAGTACTCAGGACCTAAATTAGACAAAATCAACAAGATCAACTAAGAATATTTCTTCTCTACTTTACATTCCTTTAACAAAAATCTAGTGTGGATGAACTTTGAGAAGAATGCATATAGGTTTTCAAATTCACTAGGATTTAATCCTAGTAATTTGTTTTCCAACTCATGTGCTCTCATGTCATCTTTTTTTCCGAGCATATAATCTAAGATTTTCCACGTAGAATTAGGTGTTTGGGACGACTAAATGTGGAAGAGAAAGTCAGGAGAAATAGACATACAAAGAATACCTAAGGCGTCGTCACTTTAGTTCAACCACTTAGATTTTTCAGGCTCATCGTCAGGTTAAATCTCATCTCCCATGGTGATTTGAAATAATCCTTTACCCCTTAGTTTCATTACCATTTTTTTATATCCTTTCAAATAAGTTGAATGACGTGAGAAAAGGAATTAAAAGTGTATCTGTAGTGAAGATAGAGAAAGAACGAATGCAGAAAAGAAAAATGAGCAACACAGCCACCCAAGACAATATTATAACCCCCCTGATTTTAGCAATTTATAGTTTAATGTATTGGATACAATCAGGTGTGAATGTGCATCATGAAATAGTTGGTCACTACCTTGTAATCAGCATAATAACACATAAGAGAGGATACCACAATCAAGTTTTGTTGATTGCAGTAAATTGACACTGTAAACAACATAACAAGCTAAAAACAATAGAAATGGTGAAAGAAAGTCCTGCTGTGAGAAAAAGTGTCTCACGTCATGACAAATACCCGTTTCTGCAAGAGTGTGGTGGGCACACTCACTAGTCTGTTAGCAATAATAAGGGTTATTGCGATATAGAAAATGATCTCTAGATGAGTCTCGGGGACCTCCAGGATGTTGAAAATGCTCCCACTACAAAACACTCAAGCAGATATTAGTAGAAAAATCACCCAGTAATGCTTAAAATTTTACTTTTGAAAATTTCAATAAGCTTAGTTTTATAAGATTAAAGGAAAAGCGAGACGATTAAAAAAAATTAATTAAACAATAAATAAATCTACTAATCAAAAATTAAAAGCTTTAAACAAGGATTATAGCATGAATAATTAATTAAAGCTCTAAGGTTAATTAAATATTTAATCACCTTTAAAAATTTATTAGATTCTATTTTAAACATATAAGACCTAAGTTATAAATAAAACACCCTTACCTTTTAAATATAAATGAACCAGAACCCTCTTTTAATAAACACCACCCCACTTTATATTAAAACACACCCTTTTTAAAATATTCAACCATGGTTATTAAAATCCCACCTTATGAATTAAAATACCCAACCCACGCTGTTATAACATACCGACCACGTAATTATAGAAAAAATGGTTCGCAAGGCACGGAAAAAGTGATGGCACGGGGAAACCAGAGAGGGATGTCGAGGAAATACTCAATGCATGAGCAGGGGTAAAACAACCCAAGGTAGGAAATGTAATCCATAAAATAAAGCATGCATGCAATGATTAAGGAAGGGAAAACACTGCAATGAGCCAACCCAATGCAAAACTCAACACAGCCAAATAAAGGGTTGAATGAAAAACACAGACATAAACAACCCAACAACTCAACCCCCGAGTAGTGCACAAACCAATGCAAAACACAGCCAATATGAGCTCAACACGCATGCAAAACGGAGCTCGATGAAACAGGCACAAATACAATAGCAATGCAAACAACTCGGTGCAAATGTAAGTCCGACTCAAACAAAACATATCTCAACCCACCAAATTGATGTAGAGCTCAATGATGTAAAGTCACTCACATACAAGGCAAGCTAATAACATGCAATGCAAGAGAAAATGAGAGAAATGTAAACCATGTAGAGTAGGGATTAAAATAGGACCAAATTCAGAAATTTTAAAAAAAATCACTTCCAATTAAAAATTGATAATTAAATCCAGAAATTAAAATCCTACTTCGATATTTAGTGGTTCCTCCAATCTTGGCTACATCTAACTAGATCTAGTTGTGAAACACTTGAAACCTACACACGCAAAACCAGAAAACTAGCACAAACTCCAAGAAATTATATTGTTAAACTTGTTAACAATATTCCAAAAATTAATCGAAAAACTTACACGAGAAGCACGGAAACCAAAAATGAAGTAATCAACAACCAGATTTAAACGAGTGCATGTTTGCCAAACATTCGCTTTGACAGCATATTCAATTCACTATGGAAACTAAAATTAATGATATTATCTCTCTTCTTGATATCTTTCTTAAAATAAAAGAAAATGGCTCTCTTGCCTATGGGGTTTTTAGAAAGAAAACACACAATGATCGTTATCTCAGGGAAGAATATCACTATCACCCTTCCCAAAAAGTGGGTGTGTTAAAACTCTTACCTCTAGGGCCATGAGGATTTCTGATAACAAGCACCTTGGTCATGATTTGTCCCACTTTTTAAGGTCTTTAAGAATAATGGTTATAATGATTATTTGATTGCTAATACAGTTAAGAACATTTGTAATCCTACTCGTCCTAAAAGTAATCACCCATATTCTAATAAAAAACCTTTCTACCCTATATTAAGAACACCACTGATAAAACTGCTAAAATTCTAAATAAAAAAGACATTGTAACATCATCTCTTCCCATTATCACCCTAAAAAGTAACCTTAATTATCTTAAGGATAAAATCGACAGTAACCTCAATAGTGGTGTATATATGATTAAGTGTTCATGTGGTAAAACTTACATTGGTGAAACAGGGAGGTTGATTAAAACCTGGATTAATGAACATGATAAAGAAATTAAATATGAGTGTATTGAGTGTTTTGTGTTGGCAAAACACTCTCTCAATACTAAGCATGCCATTTGTATGGACTCGGTGTTGGTTTTCACCTCCGAAGCAAATTTTATTAAAAGAAATCTCTGTGAAGCCATTGAAATTATCCACCATGATAATAATATCAATAAGGATAGAGGTTGGTTTTTTAGCAATACCTGGAAACCTTTGGTTGCGAACCTCCCTAAATAGCTAATGTATATTATTCATTTTTATAACTATTGATTAAAACATGTTATTTTAATTATTTTCATCTATATTTCTAGTTTGTGGGAAATTTTAATTCTCGTTCTAATAATTTTTACTCCTTGTTGTTTTTTCTCTTTTTTTTTTCCTTTTGTTACTAAGAATGGGTGATTTGGATTAGTCAATAGTATTTAATAATTTACTCTTAATTTTATTCCTTGTCCCTTATTGCATAATTTTTATTTTTATCGATAAAAAAAGAGGCTCAAGGCCTCACTATTTTATATAATATATAATATAAAAACCTTGAGAACAGGGACAATTCAAAGTACAAAAACCATCATAGATGGTGCATCCAACAGGAGTTATATCTATATATCAACTTAAAAAACTATTTAGCTAGAACTAATTGTTCTCTTCTTCAGAAAAACTAGTCACCATTACTGTAGAAGTATTAGCATTCCTAACCTTGTCTTCAATCATCAAGGACGCCAGTGAATTAGCCAGGTTCGAGGCCTCAAATTGCTCAGTTGGAATTTGAAGGGTAGAGAAAATAGAATCAATCTTGTTTCCATGTTGTATACTTTCCATGGCCATGTCTTTAGCTAGCTGCCATAGTTGATCCAATCTCAGCCTCACATCGAAACCCAGCTATTCCATATCTTCATTAATCACATAGGCATTACTGGCTCCAAGCAGGATAGTTTAGACCCCAATGATTTAGGCAACCTTGATAGTGTCCAAACAGGGATTAGACTGCCCTGGATCATTCATGACTTTAACCACTTCCTTAACAGCATTTGTGTCACCAAGTTTGGAAGATAACTAAGCTTTGAGTAAGTTGGTGGTCATCCACCTCAAGATTTTTGGGGTCTTTTACCCCATCAATTAAGACTTGTTGTCAATAATCCATCACCTCTTTCGATGCGATCCTGGTGCTCCTGTCAATCAAGTGCCCAACATTCAACAATTGTCTGAGTTTCAAGTCATTGAAAACCCTGAGAAAGGAGTAATGCATGTCCTCTGTGTTGAATATGTGAACCAATTTATTCTTCATTTCTCTAACTATGTTACAAGTAGTAGATTTTCCTTTACTCTCCCTCGTCTTCTTTTCCATGCTTCCACTGTTAGCACCTTTCTCCATGACTTTCGTGAGCCCACCGGATGAGAATGACTTGCAGCTCCAATGGCTAAATAAATTTTTTTGCCATCTACCCGTATCCTCCCACACGTGTCTCACATGGATTTTTCAGTTAAGGCAGGTAGTGTGGTATAATAATGCATTTAAAGAATTAAGGAGACATGGGATCCCCCGCATCAGCCACATGTGCTAGCGAGAGCATCCCATCTAATCTAATTATATCTCATAATCTTGCCATTATTTCCAATGTGTTAATGATCTTCAGGGGACTGATGTCATTATTTTCCACCCCCATATTAGCCATCCTATCTATGGCTTTGTTTGCCACCCTTGGTATATGAACTATATGTTTATCTTTGAGGAGTTGAGAGCATTCGTGAACAACGTGATTTAAATTCCAATGATTTTCCCTTCCTTTTTTAACTACATTTATGATCAATAACAAATCTCTTTCAATCTGGAGGATGTCCCATTGTTTATCTTCAGCAATTTGAAGTCCACGCGAAAGAGATTTATCTTCAGCAAAATTATTGGTGCTAACACCCCAAGCTTCATAGAAACTAGGAATAGGTATACAATTGAAATTTCTGAATAGACCACCTGCTCTAGATTTACTTGGGTTTCCCTTATAAACACCATCAAAGTTAAATTTGAAGTAGTTCCTAGGGGGATGACTCCATTTTGTTTGATTTTTTCCTCTTCTTTGTACTCCAACCCCCTTATCAGGGATACATATCAAAGTATCTTTCCAATTTAGAAAGATGTTGTATTTTTTGGGGAATATTTTTCCATTGTGAGGCTGCCAAGTTATGATTAATTCCTTGATCAATCTTAGAATCAAAGAATATATATAATCATTGTTCTTGCTTTCGCCTCTGAAAATTTTCCTGTTTCTTTCCAACCATACATTAAAAAAAAATGGCTGGAATGGAGTTCATATTTGAAGAAGAAGAGTAGATTTAATTTTGAATTCCCAGCCTGGGATGAGCCTTTTAATGGAATCAAGAAACACCAAGGGAATATTAAATATTTCAAGAATCTTATGCCAAAATAGAGAGGAATACTCACAGTGAATGCGAAGGTGACTGGAATCTTCCTTAGCTTTAGAGAAAAGAGGGCATTGAGACATACCAAAGAAACCATGTTTGCATAAATTAGTTTGGGTTAGGATTTTGTCCCAGTAGGTAGTCCATAAGAAAGCATTTTCTTTAGGAAGACCTTATTGGAACCATACTTTATGCACATGAAAAGTAGAAGTATCTTTATTTCACATTGTAATGATTGAGTAACCACATTTGACGTTGTACTTTCAAGATTTATCCCATGTCCATATTAGCAAATCATTATGTCTGGAAAAGTGAAATGGATGGAGAATTCTAATAAGAGTGGCCTTCTCTTCTTACAATTCAGGAAGAACATATAAGTCGATCCAACCATTATGCTCTTGATTTATATAATTGTGAACCATATTACCAATCTGCTTCTCACACCAAGTTTGAAGATTATTCAAGTTTTGGGAGTTCAAGGGAGTGTTAATAATCTAAGAATCAAATCAAATCAAAATTTAGCTTTAGTTCCTCTTCCCAACGACAATCTCAGCAAGGATTTGATGATAGGTATAGCTTTGATCATGAGATTTCAGGTTTGGGAACCAGTCAAATGGTTTTGGGTAGTAAATATTCTTTCAGGTACCATACTATCTAATTTTTTTTTATAATGGTGCTCCAAAGAAAATTTGACTCCACGTATAATATCTAGATCAGTTTAGCTCTGGGAGCAAGGTTTGTATCTTTGTTTAATATGAAACCCACCTCACCCATATCATTTGGAAGAATTTTTTTTCCCAGTTAACAAGTGGAAATTTTCTTTCTTAAAAGGTCCCACTCTAGAGGAATTTAGATTGAATGGACTTGATAATATTTTGAACATTAGCTGGGATATGAAGGATGGACATCATATAAATTGGCACAACTTGAATACAAGATGAGATTAATTGAATTCTTCCTGCTAAAGATAACCATTTTCCTTTCCAACTCACTATTTTTTTGTATTTTATTGATAGTGGATTGCTAAATACAAAATACCTTTCTTCCTTGGAAGAGTGGAATTCCAAGATAGGTGCAGGGAAGAGAACTTGAGATGATGCCAAGAATTCTGAAAATCACAATTTGAACTACCTTGTTAGTGTTGAAGAAAAAGAATTTTGATTTCCTCTTGTTGATTTGCTTTCTAGAGGTTGCTTCATAAAGATCCAACACATCTTTAAATGATTTGGCTTTACCGATGTTAGCTTGGCCAATTAAACCGGTATCATTTGCAAACTGTAAATGTGTGAATTTGGGGCTTCGTTGGAAATTGTGGTTCCAATTAACTTTCTGCTATATTTGAGGAAAGAAATTCACCTACTAAGGGCATCAACCATTATGATAAAGAGAAAGGGTGATAAGGGATCACCTTATCTGATCCCTCTTGAAGAACTAAAAAACCTAGCAGGTTCACAGTTAATGAGAACTGAGTACTTGAACATGTTTATGCAACTAAAGATCCACTTCCTCCATTCTTGATTAAAACCAATTTTTTTCTAAAAATTGCATGATAAAATCCCAGCTAACTCTATCGAAAGATTTAGTCATATAAAGTTTTATGAACATATTACCTGACTTATGATATTTGACTAAATGCAGCAACTCGTGAGAAATGATAATGCCATCCAAGATTTTTTGTCCAACAATGAAGCCACCTTACTCCGGGGAGATGATATTTGGAAGAAAAGGTTTAAGTCTATTGGCCATAACCTTAGAGTTGATATCATATATTACCTTGCAAATTGAAATAGGCCTGAAAGAGTCAAAGCATTTAGCATTATCAGATTTAGGAATAAGAGCAATAAAGGTTGAGTTGAGGTACTTAAGTATATCCTTGGAAGCCCCTGATTCTTGAACAAACACAACATCATTGCCAATAATCTCCCAGAAATGTCGATAAAAACTAGGCAAAAATCCATTAGGTCTAGGTGCTTTATCAGGCTCGAAGGAGAAGATAGCCTTTTTGAATTTAGATTCTAATATATCCTTGTTGAGTTCCATGTTATCATCCTAAGATATAATAGAAGGTATTTGGCTAAGTATTTGAGCTTTGACATTGTCTTTAGTCTCCTTTGGATATGTGAAAAGATCCTTAAAATATCTTTCAGCTTCCATGCATATATTTTTATTGTCTTTAGTTTCCACACCCGAGGGCAGCTTGATCCTTTTGATTCTATTAAAATTCCTTGTTATGAAAGTGGTTTTATGAAATAAACTAATGTTCTTGTCCCCTTCCCGAAGCCACTTATTCCTAGATTGTTGTTTCCAGTATATATCTTCTTGAAGAAGGACTCTGTTAAGCTTCCCAAAAAGGAGAGCTTCTCTCTTTTATCTCTTTAGTGAATCAAAATTCTTGTATTTCCTTTTCAACCTGATTGATTCTGCTCCAAATATTATCTTTCTTGGTGAAGACATTTCCAAAGGTGCTCTTATTCCATTCTCTTATATGCATTTGAACTCTTTTGAGTTTTTCAGCTAATATGTACATTTTGGAGCCATTGATCTCCATTTCTCACCAAACCTTCATATTATTGAAGAGAGAAGGGTCTTTGGTCCATATAAGTTCAAATTTAAATGGCCTTTGCACAGGGGGGAGGCAGGAAGAATAGAGAGTGAAATGGGACAATGATTAGATCCTGAAGCCTAGATTATTTTAGATTTAAAAAGCATTTGTCGTTGAACCCAATCCTCACTTAAGATGAATTTGTCCAGTATTTCTGCCACACAGTGTCTTCCAATTATTTTATTGGTCCATGTGTACTGTCCTTTTTGAGTGACACATCTACCAAATCCACCTCTTCAATGAATTTGGAAAATTTAAAAGAAGAGCGAGATATTGAGTTAGTACCTCTATATTTTTTAGAAGGGGAAACAATGGAGTTAAAATCTCCCCCAAATTTCCATTTCTCTCCTAGATAGGAGTGTTTTATAGTTTTAAGAGACATCCAACATATTTCTCTTCCTACACATGTTCTAGGACCATAGACATTAATACAAAGAAAATATTGGTTAGAGTCAATATTCTAAATTTCCACATTTTGCCAATTAGTGCAGTCTTCAATTGGTTTCCCAAGAATCTTCCCTTCATCCCAAATGATGGCAAGACCTTCAGATGCACCACTAGCATCCTTGATTGCATAATTACCATTATTCCATGTTTTATTGAAAATATTAGAAAGAGAATTTGAGTCCATTTTGGTCTCCTGAATCAGCATTAATCCCCCTCATGTTCCATGATATAATAATCATTGATTGTTTTTGAACCTGTTGCCAGTGCGGGTGTTTGGCCTAACAAGTGATTTCTTGCGCATTTTTGAGGGTATGGCTTCTTTCTTTTTACTTTTCTCCTCCGCATCATAATCCAATGGGGGTAGATTTTCCTTACTTGATTCCTATTTTTGCATCATCTTAGAGATTTGTTTCTGGATTCCTTTGCTGATATTGAGAAAAACTTACAAATTTCTAGAGTTGGAGGAAGGAGGTTTACCAGGCTTAATTTTTCCTGTCTTGATGGATTTTAGTGTATTTTGTATTTCTTATATTTTGTTATGATCTCGGCTGTCTAGCAATGCTTTTAGATTTTCTAGAGTGCAATATTCTAATTATAATTCTTATTTTGTTTTAGGTTTAGATTATTGAATTTCTCCATCCTATCATTGTCACCAATTTGATCAGTGTTATACGAGGTTTTTCTAATGGTTTCTTCTTCAGTTTCAAGGACTTCATAGTTGTTTTTCAGCGAGATGTTAACATCCTTTGATTTTTCCTTTGGAATATTTTTTTTCCATAATTTTTTTGCTATTGGCTTTCTTTTTTTTTTTTTTTTTTGATTGACAAAACATTCTTCATCCTGGTTCTACGATTGTTTCATTTTAAGGCATTGTCAGACAAAATTTCCATGTTGATGGAATTTTCTAAATGAGAAAGGAACATTATCATAATTGAGGTATTGAGACCATTCTCTGGTTTTGGATTTGAAACAAATGGAGCTAGGAAGCGGTTGCGAGATGTCAAGATTAATGTAAATTCTGGCATAGACTGCTAAAAGCCCTGAATCGGTGGGTTTCAAAGTAAAAATATATTTCCCTAGAGTGTTACCAACTAGGGAAAATGTAATCTCATTCCATAGTTAAGTAGGCAAACCATATAGCCTTGTCCATACAGGGACCTTGTTCATATTTTCCAAACTAGGTTTGAAATTTTCCACCCATGGTTTTATGAATAGGCCAACCCGACCCATGAACCATGGCCCAGACTGAAAGGCATCATCTTTGGTTGTAGTATTTACAAAAGTGACATGAAAAACCCTAGAGGAAGAAGTTTTACCTGGTTTGAAGATGATATGTTCTAGTTTTTCTTCAACCAATTTAGCAAGTCGGGAGCTTTTGGCCAAAAACCCACGAATCTACATATTAGGGCACAATCAGAGAGATTTCAAATGGAGGAATCAATGTCTTCATCCTTAATGCAAATAACTAGGAATGTTCAACAATCAGCAGGATGCCCCGGGAGGATCCCATGATCAGAACAACACCAGCTGTGGCCAGGTGCTAGAGCACTCAAGCACACAAGCAATGATAGCGCCAACATGAGTGAAAAAAGAAGCGAAAAGAGTGAAAAAATGTGAACGTTTAAAGATATGTATCTATTGATTACACTAGAAGAAATTAATTATTTGTCCCTTATTGCATAATTAGTTACATATGTGGTAATTAATAAATAATAAACTTTTACTTTGGTGATATCATTTTGATTTTATCTTAATTTATTAATAAATATTTTACCTAACTTTTTCCTCCTTAGTTCATTTTTATTACATATTTCTATATTCTTATTCCTAGCCGACTACTAATATTTTCCTCCTAGTTGTTATTTATTTAGGAAAATAATTTCAGCAATCTTATCAATTCACTTTATTATGTTTGTCCCCAATGATGGGTCCAGATTTGTGACCCGAAACTTTGGAATTCTCTACATTCTTACACAATTTTCCAGATAAAATTTGCAATATGTCTAATTGTGGAAATCTCATAAAATCAGCCATATTGGATTGTTCTACGATAATCAATACGAAACCTCATGCACATCGAAGAGGGTTGCACTTCCAATGGTGATAATAATATTTCACATAATCAGCAAGAGAATGAATCGTAAGGAAAATCAATTATAGAAAGACATTGGCGTGCCCGGCATGCTCATAGATCAAAGGAGAGAGGTACATATAGGAGTGATGTCTAACTCTTGTGCATGAAATGTGTGCACAACCCTAACTAGCCTTATTGACCTATTCTCACTAAGTGATATGACTAACCACATGAGGTGGAAAAAATGCCAAGTGATGAAGAGACAAGTCATATACACCAACACTACTGGTCATATGAGACTGAGACTTGGGGGCAGTATGTTCCTTCCCAAAAAAGAACAATATCAACATATAAGAAAAAAATCAATCATAAAATACAAAAAAAAAAAATCAATAATTACACCTTTCATCCTTCACAATCTTTGGTGATGAGCCCATACTTCTCACTAGTGGTATGAGACTGGCAATGGAGGAAGATGTCCTTTCTCTCCTACATTTTGTCTTTGGTGTTAAGCCCTTGTCTCTTACTAGTGGCATGGGGCAAGACGTAGGGGTCCTTCACAAAAAAAATTAATCAATAAAGTCTTTATAAAATCTGAATCAAAAGTGTTTAATCAAAAACATCCCAAGAAGTAATTTAGCTTCTCATGTTAAGAGATAAAAAAATTCCTTCAACCGTATTTTTCCAATCAGTAGGCCATCTATGGATCTAAGTCTAGTCAAAACCTATAAAGTGGAATCATCTTGGAATCGATCAGATAATCTTGAATGGAGATGCGTTACATTTTTCTCACATGGATCATTATTACACTGTGTGTCTTAGCATCCATCAAATTCATTTTCATATAACTATTCACCTAGTTTTCACGTCCTTCTTGGCTCTCGCTGATAAGCCCTCACATCTTCCTATTTTCGTGAAGTCACAAGTGGAGTGATACATCATATCATTACATCATCTACATTTTGTCAATGGAATGAAATGCTTATAATTGTTTGAACATGATTTTAGACTGTGAAACTCTTTACCGAGTCAAAAATAGAAAAACATTTTAAAATGTTCAAAAATACAAAAACATTCAATATGTTTCAAAAAGTCAAAAGTAGTATAAAATTGTCCAAAAAACCAAAAACAATATAAAATTGTCAAAATAAAAACATTCAGATAATGTTTGACCAAATTTCAGTAACTATGTAGCACATTTCAACAATTTTGTCATTTGACGGCACTCCTCATGATCATTCCAGATCATCTTTCTCTAATCAATTTTCTTGTCGTGGTGTATATCTATGCTTGAGGCAATCAATTTACCCTTTTGGAATATAACTTTTCTTGGGGCACACTTGGATTTCACTCTTTAATCCAATATAGATAAAATGTCAATGGGATCTTACAAGAGTATCTTTTGGAGTATTTATGTATCACTCCACTCTTTAGCCCAATCCAATCCTCTCGCATTCTAATCTATTACTCGGGGGGGCATTCATATATGTCTAGTTCTTCAATGTAGAACACATTCAGAGTGTCATTAGACATCGTCATTAAAAAATGTATTGTACTGTTGTGGTTTTTTAACATCGTGGCGATGATTTTTCTTTTATTAATTTTTTACCTTTTTGTACTTTATTTACCTTTGTTGTAGACCAATTACAGGAAAATTCTCTGCATCTTAGTTCACATATAATTTTGGTGTGGTTCTTTCCTATTCATATTGGGTTTGTTTGCAATGGTTTTTTATGCTTTTAGTAGCATTGTTTATCCATAATAAATCAAGTGTAACAAACACTCGTTCATCTTCTTTGCATCAAGTTTTTCTATTTAACTTTTTAAAACCATAAAAACAGCATATATTCAAAAAATCAAAAAGAAAATTTAAAAAATCATTAAAAATAATTCGAACAAACATTTACTTATCATCAAACTCCTACAATTGGAAAAACCTTGAAGTGAATCCTTCAGCATTTCAACACAATCTTGATAGATTCCTACTCTTCTCTACTACCCTAGTGATTGTTCTGATTTTAAGACTATCACTTTCTTCCCTTTGTATGATTCATAATACGGTTTGGGGGAAATCAACTCATATCATTTGTCAACTACATCTAACAAGAGTGGCATGAGGAGTATCTTTACTCCGCTCTTCAGTCTGATCTTATTCCTAGCTTTGGGGAATTTGCATCTACATACTCATCATTATGGCATGCATTAGGGGAATAGTTAATTGTCTTCTTTTAAAAAAAATGTTGCATTTTTAATGTTTACTTTTTGGACCACTTATAAGTAGTGTGATAACATCTTGGTTCCTTTATAACCCCAATGCCTACACCTACTCTATATATTGGCTATGTTTCATTTTTATCTTTTATTTGGCGTGTGTGTGTTTGTTTATGTGCATTTGGGTTAACCATCTTGATTATTTAATAATCATGGTGACAACTCTATTATGTAACAATAAAATAAATGTTTCTCTTATATTCACACTCTCCAAATGAAGCTCATGCTACAAGCACAATTCCTTCCAAATCCTTGCTTTCACCCTATCAAGCAATTGTCTACCACTTTGTTGCATCATCCACCCGCGTGAGGGGGTATTCACTTACCATTCTACTTGTTGGGGCATCTAAATACTTCACCAGGGAAAATCTAAACATCTACATTACTTCACCACTTTCTACTCATTGATCTGCATGCGTCTAATATATTTAAAGCACTATTACTTCGTAACTTCACTTTAAAGAGGGGAAAATGTAGATGCCTAAAAATTACATATTTATTCTCAGTATTATCCCAATTCACATCCTATTATTTATCCCCTTATCATTGATTAATCCAATTAATTAATCATACACATTACACCCCTTGGATTTATTAAATTAGTCTTCAACACCATTTTAGCTAAGTTAATTAACATTTATCAAATAAATTGTTAATTAATTATCTTACACATTATAGCTAATTAAATTAGTTACTTAATTAGGAAAATAAACATATATTCCCAGTCAACGCCCACTTCACTATCCTAGTTAATTCTATCTGGACTGCACTTCCTCATTCCAGTCAACTACACTTGAACTACACTCCTCAATTCCACTTGGAATCCACTTCTAGATTCCTAAAAGTGTGGGAGAAATTGGATTATAATTGCAATTTAATTTATGGATGTAACTTATGTCATTCCAAATGTGTATTTCCCCTTTAAATCTACAACTCCCAGACTCTATCTACTTTTCATCTCAAGGTGTTACCATAATTAACCTATAGCTCAGTCAAACTTGCATCCACCTTTCATGGTCTTACACTCAGCTCTAAGATGAGGTCATTTCCTTCACAAACTCATCCCTGGAATCTTTATGCAAATTATAGTAAACTTCTGCTGAATTTGTTTCCCGCATCCTTTTACATCCAAGCTCGTAGCATTTGCAAATCCACCTTTGGAGATCATATCAAAATCGTCCACATTCAAACATCTTCAATATCATACAAGTCTAAGAACTTCCACGATCTTACTTGAGGTTTGCAAGAGAGTTACAGAGGATGTATAATTGTCTTGTATTGTCATTTATCTTTCATTTGTCTGTTAATTTTCCTTGTTTATAGGAAGCTATTAACATTTATTGAGGTTTATAATTGGCAGATGCTCATTCTCATACAGACAACATAAATATAGAGAAGTAATAGAGGTTACATTATATCATTTTCATGCAGGTAACATAGAGAAAGAATAGAGGTAACTTTTTTCCCATCATTTGGAATCAGTTGGGTAAAATTTAATCATCATTTTGAATCCATGTTATAATTGGATTCTTGTCAATTGTTTATTTTAAGGGTGAGGATTTGTAATCCTAGTGGATGGGAGAACGGCAGAAATAGAGTTTTTCGTTCTTCCTAACTGTTATTGAATGTCGTTAAAAGGAAGCAGGGAGAAAGCTACAAATAGGGATATGAAAATACCCAATATTGACCCATAATAATAATATAGGTACGTGAATATGCCCACAATTATTAAAGTCAACATAAAAGAAAAATAGAGATTACTTCTTTTAAATGCACACAATTAATATGAGAATGGGCATATGCCCATTCTCATACAGTTAATTTATAGAGGTAGAATATTGGTAACGAATATGAGAATGAGAAAATGCCTAGTCTCATATATCTCATATAGAGAAATAATATCATTGTGTCCAGTGTAATTATCTTTTAGAATATACTGGATCAAGTTTAAATACCATTTGGAATCAATTTTAGAATTAGATTCTTCTCTATTTTTTATTTTAATCGTGAGTATTTGAAACTCTAGTAGTCGTGAGTAATTTGGTTGCATGTTTTCATAGGGAGCTGGAAGTCCTATTGCAAATACAAATATATATTAAAAATACATAAATATATTAAATTTACTAATTTTAAATCATTACTTAGGTTTTTCTCTTCTTTATAATTATCACAATGGATATGATTTTAATAGTCAAATCCTTTTAATAGAAAGATGGAAATATGTGTTGTCGAACTGTTATTGCATGCCTTTTTAGGGAGAATGAAATAGTGTTTGCATTGCAGTCGGAACTATTGAAAAAATGATATGATTTTAACTGTCAATACTTCTTATTGGTCCGCAGTAATAATAGACAACATGCAAATTCCCACAACTATATGGTTTGTAGGAGGTAATCAATCTCATTATTAAAGTCAACATATAAGAAGAATAGAGGTTAGTTTTATTTCTTTGTATAAAATGGGCATATGCCCATTCTTAATATTTTCTATAGGCAATATAGAGGAATAACTCATGTAATATTAATGTTTTAAAAAATGCCCAACATTGGCCCACATGATATGGTTCGTGAGAGGTAAACAATATAATGATTTGGGAAACACTGACCTGACCCTTATCACTGTGGGCATATGCCCATTCTAACATTTATCACACGCCTAGCCCCTTAACATGTTGTCCAGAATAAAGGACATCATAAAAAAAACATGCAAAATTTTCCATAATTATGGTTTCCTTTTTAATCATCATTTCGAATCAATATTTTTTAGTTTCAACCCATGTTTATTATAATCCCAATGGATTTTATTTTTATATAAAAAATCTTTCATCATCTCATTTTTAAAATTCCCAACATTTGTACCTAATAATAATAAACCTCATGCAAAATTTTCCCATAACAAAATGAGAATAGATAATAGGAAAGTTGGAAATGGGGTTTGTGTGGTCATCTAACTGTTATAATATATTAGACCCTAATTTTCCTATTATTATTGTCTCTTTTAAAAATAAGACGCAATGTTTCCAAATTATAATTAGATTTTTTTAGCAATTACTTAGGTATTTCCCATCTTTATAATAATCACAATGGATACGATTTTAATAGTCGATACATTTTATATTTTTCATTTTATAAAGTGCCCAACATTGGTCCATAATAGTAATAAACCACATGCAATTGCCCAAATCTATATGGTTTGTAGGAGGTAATCAATCAACAAGTTAATACAAAGGAAGAATAAAGGTTACTTTTTTAACTTGGTAGAGAATGGGAATGTATCCATTCTTAACATACTCATATATGCAATATAGAGGAAGAATTCATGTTATATTATTGTTTTACAATCTGTCGAACATTGGTCCACAATAACATCGTATGAGAATGTTAAGAATGGGAAGTTGGTCATTATCATGCAATATAGATGAAAAATAAGGGATGATAAAAATATAGAGGCAATATAGAGGAAGATCAGGGGTTAATATACATCCATCCATTCTAAATATTCTCAGAATGGGAAGATGCACATTCTCATACACTTATTCTCATACAATCATTCTCTACTAATTATTAGACATGTAGGTTAGCCTCGAAATGATAAGTTGTTGAGAAACATCAATTACTTGGGGTTTCAATTTGATTTATTGTGGTTTCTTCACTACATCGCTTACTTATTGTCGTAGATTCAGGGACGTTTCATTTACTGCTTACTAGTTTTTGAAAATAATTTTTTCATTTACCTTCAAAGATTTCATTTTGGTCTTCGAAATTTTTATTACAGCCATTTAGGTTTGAGTCTTCCATCTTTAGTGTGGTCATGATTTTGACTGCTTAAGACATGATAAACTTTGTATTTTCCTATTACAGTCATGTAGGGTTTTGGTATGTTGTGTTTAGGGTGGTCTTGACAATGTTAGACTCTCTCTTTGCTAAAATCCTTGTTAGGAGGCATCACAATGTATGTCCCTTTTTGTAGTAGTTTTTGTCTTTATATTTAATATTGATAAGTACTTTGTCTCGCTCAAAAAAAATCATTTTGAAGTGTCCATGTGTTGTGCATTAAACTTCTCATCAGCCTACCTCACAATGTCTTATTTGCTTGTATTTCGGACCTATGTACAAGGGTACGAGGGTACAATGGGATTATTAGACATATAGAAGATTTTATGGGTTTGAAATAAAAGTTGTTGAGAAACATCAATTATTTGGAGTTTCACTTTTATTTATAGTTGTCTCTTCACTGCATTGTTTAATTATTTCCATAGATTTAGGGATGTTTCATTTATTGCTTACTAGTTGTTGATAATATTATTTTGATTTACCTTTGAAGATATCATTGTAGGTGTCTTGTTCTCTATTATGTCCATTTATGGTTTGATTTTTCCATCTTTATGAAGGTCATGATTTTTACGCCTTCAGACATGTATGCTAAACTCTAAATTTTTTTGTTACAATCATTTTGGGTTTGGATCTTCTATGTTTAGGGTGGCAATGACATTTTTTGCTCTAGATATGATAGACTCTCTATTTGTTAATCTCCTTTCTATTAGGCCTCACAATGTCCGTTCCATTTTTTAGTATTTTATTAACAACCCATTCTCATATAATTTATAAATTTGGCAACTACCCATTCTCATAGACTATTCAAAGGTTTAACCCTAATTTAATTACCTTTAGATATGGTGATGATTTTCTTACATATGTACAAACTAGACTGAGGGAATCCATTTTAGTCTGACAATAAGATTCATTTGTATTGATATGTTTGACTTTACATCCCATTCTCCCACACCTTTTTTCACCCATATAACAAGTCAACACCACAGCCCTGCACAACCCACTTATTTAGGTTTTCCATACAACAAGTAGGCATCTTTCAATGGGTTTCCTTTGCATATTATGTGTTTATATATTGCAGGAAATATGAAGCAACAAGTTATTAATATTGGGGTTTTGATGCAAGAATTCTCACACTTAAGATTTAAATGTTCGAGTTGATTTCCAAAATATTATCGTAGTATTATTTAAATGTTTGAGGTTAATTACAAACTATTAACATAGGTATTTACATCTCGAAGGAGTAACCCCCTTTTAATGGTAGTATAATATATATAATATATCAAAGTAAATAACTCAACATATGACTGAATGATAATTTCAAGTAAATAAGAGCTCCTTCCACTCACATGATTGTCTTCATATTGTTTTCATAGATAAGCCATGGTTGAAGGGTCCCTTTCCTTTTACAAAATTGGAGGGATTATCCCACCCTATCATATCGATATTATAAAGCATATACACAAACTTGAAACTATTATAAAAAATCCAGACTTAAAACCACTTAGATATTTTCTTTATTTGCATCTTCATCTTCCGAGGATCCAGACATAACAACCACATGAGAATTCTAAGACACAACATTACCCAAACAAAGAACATTGTTGCGACCACCACTAGCAATTTTGGCCAGAAACTTGTAAGGTTGAGTTCCCTTCTCCTTCAGTTTAAGAACCCAGGGAGGAGAAGCTTTGGTGGGAGATATTAAATCCGCCATATTCAGTACAGGCATGCTCTAACCTTTCCCTTGACGGAAAAGGTTTTGAATAGACATCACAAAATCTGCCACCACCTGAAAGATTCACTCCATCTCCACAAAAGTAGCCCAGGAAATTAGCTCGGCCGAGTGTAAACCCTCCTCCATGTCGAGGCAATGGATAGGTTTAATGAAATGCTGCCCAATTAGAACCGTCATGGACTAATTTGGATTAATAAGGATAAAATTATTAACAAAAGTCGCAACCACCTCAAAGTTAACCCTAGCCCGACCTTATAAGTGCACATAGTCTAGGACAAGAATAGCCATAATAGTGTTCGCCACCACCCTAGAATGGGCTCGATAAATTGTCTATAGTCGTTTTTATGTGATGGCAATGAAGAAATCCATTTCCCTTCACAGGTTAGAGAAACGGAGGCGAGGCAAAAAATATTCACCCATAGCGCCAAGAAAGAAAATAACCACTTAGCCAAAAGCCTAGTAAATAACTTGACGTAGGACTGAATGAAAATTTCAATTACAGAAGATCTCCTTCCATTCAAAAATACATCCTCAATGGTTACATTTTTCCCACAAGATCACTGCAATCAAATACAAGTAGTTCAATAGTCTCTTTTCAAGTCATGGGTATCTATGCTCCTTTCTCTTTTGGCCTTTCAAAACATGGGTATATATTTATATTATTAATCTTCTAATGCATTATCTTTGTATATTCCAATTAAGTTAAATCCGTTGCCATTCACAGTAACAAAATTCTACTCTAATGCCCTATAAAATAGTTAGGAAGGCCAGTTCATCACAATTGGCAGGTAACTTCTTATCTCTCTTTTAACTAATATATATATAATATATATATATAGATATATATATATAGTATATAGATATATATATATATAAATAATATGAATTATGCTTATTGTTCATTCTCGATTCCAGCTACCTCGAGAAAGTTATATGATTATGTTGGTTTTGGAAAGATGTTTACCTTGTAAAATAAATATACCATAATGGTCAAACTTATTTTTTCGTTATTATGATACATATATGTGTGTGTGTGTGTGTGTGTGTGTGTGTGTGTTGTGTGTGTTGTGTTAATATATATAACACGGCTTTTACTCTTGTATCCTTTAAAAAGTAACCTTTATACTTCCTTCGTATTGCTTGTACTATGAGAATGGGCATTTTCCCATTCTATACAAATTAAAAATGTAACTTCTATTCTTCCACTATATTGCATGTATGAGAATGGGAATCCTCTGATTGTATTCAAAATAAAAATGTAATTTGTATTATTTCTCTATATTGCCTATATGAGAATGGGTAGATGCTTATTCTAGACATTCTCATACAAAAAATGTAGAGGAATAATACGAGAATTATTCAACTTAAACAATTATATATTCTAAATTAATGACATCAATGTGGGAGAGATGATAACCTTCTAAGGGTGATATACCTCCATGGTCAAACTTATTTTTCGTTATTTTAATACATATATAATGTCAACAAGAATGGGTAACTTCCCTCATATACAAAATCAAAAAAGTATTTTTTATTGTTCCTCTAGATTACCTATATGAGAATGGACATTTGCCTTTTCAAAAAATTCTCATCAACCAATACAAAAAAAAAATACTTGTGTATGATGCCAAAATATGTCAAAATAGAAGCATCACGTATAATAGGCCAAAATATTGTTATATTGGTGTATACAACTACTCTATAACTTGTCATTTTCAACACATAAGTGCTTCTCTATGTCTTATAATTAGTAGCGAATGAAGATCAGAAGAAACATTCATGTTAACTGCCTCCTCCAAAATGACTTCTAGATCCCCATAACGACATGCAACAACTATTTTCCAACAACGCAAACCCTATTTCCATCTTTCTCCCAACAATCAAGGTTTTAAATCCTCAGGACTAAAATATTAATTGATTGTATTATGTCCCTATATTAATCGTATTTTGCCTCTATATAAGCCATTATATGAGAATGGACATCTACCCATTTTCATATTTATTACCACTATCCTACCTCTATAATTGTATGAGAATGGGCAAACACCCATTCTCATATTCGTTACAAAGGTATGAAAATAACGAACTATAAGATTGACCATTCAAATCCTCACGACAAATAAAAATTAACAAGAATACAAATATAACATGTGTTCTAAATGATAATTAAACTTGACCCAACAGATTCCAAAATGAATATTAAATAGGACATGATGATAAGTGGTCGGGTCGATGTCCCCCCATCATTATACTGTTTACCTCCCACGAATCATATAATAAATTTTGCATGTGTTTTATTATTATTGTGGACCAATGTTGGGAATTTTGTAAACTGGGATGACTAAAAAGATTTGACTATTAAAATCATATCCATTGTGATAGTTATATAGAAGAGAAAAAACCAAAGTAATGATTTAAAATTAGTAAATTTAATATATTTCTGTATTTTTTATATATAAATGAATTTGTTATATATGACTAATTAATTACTTTTTTGTTAGTGTATTTGTGTATTTACTCCTTTTTATGTTAGCTAATTTACATTTAATATAAATATAATATATACATGTGTATACATTCTTGTTATGGTTATATATACATAACATTTTGAGTATTAAAATCATATCCACTATGATTATTATAAACAAGGAAAAAAACTAAGTAATGATTTAAAATATCTAATGATAAATTATCTAGAATCATTGTCTTGTTGTCTGTAGAGAAGAAATATGCAGAGAATGAATGTATTTATGTATTATATATGACTAATAAAATACAATCACATCAAACAACTTTATTCAAATATATTCACTACCGAAAATTATTAACATCATATTCAACAATAATGAATACAAGATAGTAACCACATTTATTTAGGTTGAAAAGAAAGCACAACAAAATAAAAAATACCAAGAAAGATGTATATGTTGGAATACAGTACTTTCCTCATTCTGGTTTAAGTAATATAAGAAGTAATTTATATAGCATCCACGTAGGGCTAAAACACAAGAAAATAAGACATTGTGAGGTAGGCTCAAGAGGAGTGTAATGCGAAACACATGGACACTTTGAACTGAGATTTTTTTCAGCGAGATAAGAGTACTAACAATATACAATCTAAAGCCACGTTATACCATAAAAAGTGACAGACATTGTAAGGCCTCCTAACAAGGAGTTTAGAAAACAGAGAGCTTAGCATGTCAAGAAGAAAAAGTCATGGCCACCCTAAACACAGCAGACCCAAACCGTAAATGATTGTAACAGGAAAATATAGAGTTTAGCATGTCTGGAGCAATAAAAATCACAGGCATCCTAAACATGGAAAATTCCAACCCTAAATGGTCATAGTAAAGAACTCGGCGCCCGAAATGAAATCTTCAAAGGTGATTGAAAATTTTATTATCAAAAACCAGTAAGAAATAAATGAAACGCCCCTAAATCTATGGCAATAAGTAAACGATGTAGTGAAGAAACAACAAGAAATCGAAGGAAACACCAAGTAATTGATGATTCTCTACAACTTATCATTTTCAACCCATAAAAGCTTATATATGTTTAATTTAATTAGTAGGGAATGAAGGTAAGAAGAAACTTGCCTATTAATGGAAAGCAGCAACTGTTTGATGGCAATGCAAACACTATTTCCACCTTTTTCCCAACGTCCTATAATGACATGCAGAAAAAAGTTCAATGACAACGCAAACATTGTTTTCAGTTTCACTCTTCTCCCTATAACCGGGTGCAACTACAGCTCAACGGAAACACAAATCATATTCTCGGCTTTCTCTCAATAACTAGGTTCCACATCCTCGTGACAATAATAAAAAATGACAAGAATCCTATTATATCATGCATTCCAAATGATGATTAAACTTGACCCCAACAGATTCCAAAATGAATATTAACATAGGACATGATGATAAGTGGTCGGGTCGATGTCCCCCCATCATTATACTGTTTACCTCCCACGAATCATATAATTATAGCATACTTTGCATGTGTTTTATTATTATTGTGGACCAATGTTGGGGAATTTTGTAAACTGGGATGACTAAAAAGATTTGACTATTAAAATCATATCCATTGTGATAGTTATATAGAAGAGAAAAAACCAAAGTAATGATTTAAAATTAGTAAATTTAATATATTTCTGTATTTTTTATATATAAATGAATTTGTTATATATGACTAATTAATTACTTTTTTTGTTAGTGTATTTGTGTATTTACTCCTTTTTATGTTAGCTAATTTACATTTAATATAAATATAATATATACATGTGTATACATTCTTGTTATGGTTATATATACATAACATTTTGAGTATTAAAATCATATCCACTATGATTATTATAAACCAAGGAAAAAAACTAAGTAATGATTTAAAATATCTAATGATAAATTATCTAGAATCATTGTCTTGTTGTCTGTAGAGAAGAAATATGCAGAGAATGAATGTATTTATGTATTATATATGACTAATAAAATACAATCACATCAAACAACTTTATTCAAATATATTCACTACCGAAAATTATTAACATCATATTCAACAATAATGAATACAAGATAGTAACCACATTTATTTAGAATGAAAAGAAAGCACAACAAAATAAAAATACCAAGAAAGACGTATATGTTGGAATACAGTACTTTCCTCATTCTGGTTTAAGTAATATAAGAAGTAATTTATATAGCATCCACGTAGGGCTAAAACACAAGAAAATAAGACATTGTGAGGTAGGCTCAAGAGGAGTGTAATGGAAACACATGGACACTTTGAACTGAGATTTTTTCAGCGAGATAAGAGTACTAACAATATACAATCTAAAGCCACGTTATACCATAAAAAGTGACAGACATTGTAAGGCCTCCTAACAAGGAGTTTAGAAAACAGAGAGCTTAGCATGTCAAGAAGAAAAAAGTCATGGCCACCCTAAACACAGCAGACCCAAACCGTAAATGATTGTAACAGGAAAATATAGAGTTTAGCATGTCTGGAGCAATAAAAATCACAGGCATCCTAAACATGGAAAATTCCAACCCTAAATGGTCATAGTAAAGAACTCGGCGCCCGAGGATGACAATGCTTCAAGAGGTGATTGAAAATTTTATTATCAAAAACCAGTTAATAGAAATCCTAAATGAAACGCCCCTAAATCTATGGCAATAAGTAAACGATGTCAGTGAAGAAACAACAAGATTTTCGAAGGAAACACCAAGTGACATTGCCATGATTCTCTACAACTTATGTCATTTTCAGACCCATAAAAGCTTATGGAGATATGTTAGGTAATTTGAATTAGTAGGGAATGAAGGTAAGAATGTATTAACTTGCCTATGTAATGGAAAGCAGCAAACTGTTTGATGGCTAATGCAATTACACTATTTCCACCTAAACATTTTCCCAACGTCCACAAATAATGACAGTGCCCTTATGAAAAAAGTTCAATGACAACGCTCAACATTGTTTTCAGTATTCACTCTTGTACTCCCTATGAACCGGGTGCAACTACAGCTCAACGGAGTTGTTACTACATTAATCATATTCTCGGCTTTCATCTCAATAACTAGGTTCCACATCCTCTAATGACAATAATTAAAAAATGACAAGAATCCTATTATATCATGCATTCCAAAGCTTTGATGATTAAACTTGACCCAGATGGATTAAGATTAAACATAACACAATGATAAGGGGTCCCTGGATCTGAATGATCCCCCATACATTATATTATTTACCTCCCATGAATCATTAATTATAGCATACTTTGCATGTGTTTTATTATTATTGTGGACAATGTTGGGCATTTTGTAAATTAGGATGATTAATAAAAGGATTTGACTACTAAAATCATATACATTATGATAATTATAAAGAAGATAAAAGGATTTGTTAGTGTATTTATGTGTATACTTATTTTTGGATGCCCCTCGACAATTTGCATATAGTATTCAGGGCCCTCTCTATAGATATTTGATAGCCTGATAAGAATGAAGAAGACGAGGGAGAGGGTATGCTTGGTTATTATATTACTATAAGGAAGGCCTCCTCCGCCTCCAGATATAGATAGAGGGGCAAGGGAGAACCGAGCGAGGGAGATCTAAAGAACCTTCCCTTCACACTTTACTCCCCTCCCCTGGGATCTAGGAAAGAGAAAAGCCTTGGGTATGTGGGGCACCCTCTCTATAGTTCTTTCTTTGTTTAGGTTGACCTCTCTATATATATTTGTTTGGGATGGGAGGGGAAACCCCGGAGGGGGGAACCTCGGCATAGAATATAGGGTAGGGGGCACCCTCTATATAGATAGATAGAGTTCTGCTATATGGCTCATCTTCATCAAAACTATAGAGAGGGGATCAATTGGATTGAGATGATTGAACAGATATCGCATCACCAACAGAAAAGACAATAGAGGGTGAGCAGGATTACTATCGGAGAGGAGATAATCGTCGTTACTATCCGGGAGCCCTATATCTCCCTTATAGAGTTTAGGGGGCGGGGGAGACTCTCTATAGTCATGCTCCCAAACATATATGTCACCCCTGCCCTTGTATATAGATCTCATATCTTTGGCCAATCAAAGTATGACATAATTTACATATATATACATATTTGTTATGGTTATACACCGCATTGTAGAGATGTGGGAAGAGGATTTATTGTTGTCAGTGTTGACATAGTATTAGATGGAAGAGTAAATTGCATTTTTCAGTTGATGAATTTGAAACTTTAGCAGATGTCAAGAATAAATGACACTGCATTGCTTGGGAAGGGAGTGAATTGTCAAAGCATGCAAATTCGTCCATTCACATTGTTTGTAGTGATCACATTTTTAGTGGCTCAGAGGATTACAATGCTACAAGAGACGGAGATTGCAATGATAACATTGAAAGTACCATCAATACAAATCCTAAAGATAGAATTGATTTTGTCACAAAAAAAGTCATTCTCAAACACAAATATTCTAGCAGAGACAATGACATAGCCTAAATGGGTTTTATAACTCATGTACTAGAAGATCATAAAATTGATGGAGAGAGGTTGGGTCCTTTGAATTTTTGTGTATGGCTCTAAAATGTATTAAATTTATGTTTTGGTAGCTCAAACTTGTTGCTACCTAATAAATTAATAGTCTGCCCAATAAAATATTTGATTTTCCATAAAACAGGAAGTGCCCTTATGGTTAAGCAAGGGAATGCTCAACTGGATGGTATGCACCTTGTACACAACTATGAACACAATGTGAAGTTCAAGGGAGTTGTTACTAAATTAATTCATTTTTGCTCATCTGCGAGAAAATATGTTGCACATGAAACAATTATCAATGCAATTGAAAGAGACATGGTATATTTTAAGAGATTGGATGCCAATAACTTTGGTGTGTATATTGATAGAGTATTCAACCCTCCTTAGAAAATATGGTCCCTATCTAAAAGATCTCTCATACAATGGTTTGTTAAGAAATTGAACGATATAAACAGTTCTCAGATAAACATTAGATTCAAAGTAGTCCTAAAAGAGGTTGAGGTCGTCATATTGGATGCATTAGAAGAGTGACAACCTTAGTTTGTTTATCCAATTTCTTTTGATGCTACTAATCGCAACCATTCCAAAAAGGTGATCAGAAAATCTGACAATGCTAAAAAGCATCAAAATTTGGATGCCCCTCGGGCTAATCCATAAAATCAAAAATCTAATGATGATAGAAAATGGTCAATATTTATGGATGAAGTGGAAAATGTGAAATTTCGTTGTTGTGAATTTAATTGTCTTCAAAATTTGTCTCTTGCTTCAATTAGAGTTCGAAATCTATGGCACAAAATTAGAGCCCTAAATAAAATTGACAAAAAGAATTTTATGTTTGATGGATTAACAACAATTGTCATCTACAATGTGGGAAACCAATCTATGGAGGTACATAAAATGAAATTTGATGGGATGGATGTTTGTTGGCACAAAGTTTATGGGTATCCAAGGAGTATCTTCTATAATCATAAACCTGGTTGGATAAATAGTGACAGGCATGCAGTGAATGGTAACACTGGAAAAGAGAAAGAAAGGTCAAAAACCGCTGCAACAATTGTCTGCATATCAAAAATTGTTAAGAAAAAATCATATACCTCTCTGCATTTGACTCGATCTATAGGACAAGATGGAATAAAAGTTCCTCAAAGGTTTCTTCTTGCATTCTATACCTGCAATATTGCGAAAGAAGTGTAATGCAGAGCTTGAATTATTGAAACTTCCTCTAATGTCGCAACCAAACTTCAACAACATAATGACCAAAAGATTTCAACATGTTTCCATTGCAAAAAACTTCTTTGCCAAGTGCGATGAACATGCCTAGAAACACTCTCAAAAATTGAAGAGGAACAAACATGGTATAATGAATACATTCAAAGTTGTCGTGCAATTTACTATTCCCACATATTGCAATCAAAAGAACAACCTCATAGATTCTTGAGCATTGTGCATGATAAAATGAAAACTTTCATGCCAAGAATGGGTAAAAAACAAAATTGATAGGTAATGTTATGAACCTACGAGTTACTTTGATTGACATGTTCACACATGGACACAAGACGAAGGGTTTCGATCACTTTGGCCTTCCATTTGTTCAATGTGGAGAAAACTACACAGGTACATCATTAGTTTTGTGTCTTGAGAAGCTTGAAGAACCCATTATTGATGAGTATAAAGATTTATTGTACAATTGTGGATCATCCAAACACTCATTGCATGATACACTATTACAAAATGGTGTGCATGAAAAATGTAAAGGGTACAAGAAATATTTGACCATTCTAAATCAATTAGTGTTGCTAGTACGAGTACTTCATTAAAAAAGCAACCATCGATCCTCTACTTGCAACTAGATAGTGCTTTGAATGATAACAAGAATTGTACCTTATTTGCATTTGCATCAATGTTGACAGCAAAAAAAGTATTCAACATTGTGTATCTAAGCTTCCTTCCATTGCGACACACTCGTACGAATATAGATGGGACTTTTAGAAGATTAACAATATCGTTACATAAAGTAGACACATTTTATTTGCCACATAGCATGGACTCCTATAAAACATGACAATAAGAGTCAAGTACATTTGCTTCTTACCTTATTAAGGAAATGTACAACTTCAAGGACTGTATGGAACCATTTTTGTTGGATGAAAACCATAAGATAGTGGATATCAACAAATTTAAAATGTTCGGATTCTATGTCGTGTATGGCATACAAGTGAAGGAGTATAAAGCAACAATAAAGGATTTGCAATGGTCCCGTCCAATCCAAATATGGCATACAAAGGACAATGGTGAAGCTAACGTGTCAGAAGGGCAACCTTTTTGGGCACCTTTCAAAGAACTCAAAGAAATAAAATATTTTTAAAAATGAATAAAAGCATATATTGAACATTGGGGAAAAAATGCAATAGGTGAAGGTATGAATATTGGTTTCCAAAGATAACATATTGGAAAAATATTGTGCGCTTTGGATAGACCCTTTATAAATTGTAGCGGATGTCAAATGCTTGTTTTTTACCACAAATAGTATATGACAAAGACATATATGACCAAATAACAGGAGACACATTTTCACAGAGAAGACTACATTAGTCAACATATCCCAATTAATAATGATATTTATGTTGAACCTATTTGTGGAAGATCTAAATAAAAATTCAATCCATTGAAGGATGTGTTCAAGAGACAGATGCTTCTTATACAACCAGCAAATGATAATGAAAAGATATGGATGGGAAGAGAATATGGGGATATATTTGTTGAACGAGAAAGCAAGAGTGTCACTAAAAAGGTGAGGGTTCAATATTGGAAACATATGGGGAGGGGAGAAGATGCAGCATTGTATCGAGATTGTTTAAGGCCAAATAAAACATAGACCATTTCAAATGAAACTACATAAGATTGATGTGGATAGCAGCATCTGAACATGGACACCAAACCAAAATTAAAGAAGATATTGATGTGGATAGCACCATCTGGGCATGGACACCAAACAAAAATTGACAAAATGGCTTCATTAAGATACCCGATAAAGGACATGAGGTCATTAAAACATACCTTGAACTTCTTGAACAGGGTAATGAATATTAACTTGGAGAAGTTATTGAAAATCATAAATTAGTATGTGACATCATCTTGGCCTAGGATGTGGGTTTTTTTAAAAAAGTATTCTAAATTATGCTCCAATAATACTTTATAGTTATATTAATATTTGACACTGAAATGGAAGATTGAGTGTAAAATAAGGGAGTTTTTCCATATAATTCTAGAAAACATCATGTTGTTTATGGAAGATTAATCTTATTAATATAATTGTCACCATGCAATTAATTTATTTTATAAAAAGACATAATAATTCCTTTATTAGACTAAGTTTACTAAGAACTGGTTGTGATTTACAGAGAATTCGTTTCAATATTCCATGCTTTAGGTTTCTCATGAAATTGGTTATGATTTATGATTTCATTACAGCCACTAAATTAATTGTTCTTCGCCTAATTTAAGAACTACATAACCCGTTAATTAAGCTTAGACACTAATAAACCTTAATATAAACGAAGTCATTAAACTATTAATTTTAAAAACATCGACCGTGCTCTTACCATTGATGTAAGTGGTGAATTGAACCTTAACCCTAGTATGCATAATGAACATGCTCCCTTCCATCTCAATCCTATTAAATATATTCTGAAGTTACTTGTTTGGAATGGGCAAATGTCTATTCTAAATTAGCTTATTTTTTAATTATTATAATACCTTTATAAAGTGCAAACCTTTCAAGTCTAAATATTTGCATTGAAATGGCAGAACCAGAGTTTCACACAATTAATCATTTCATTACTAAAATCAAGTACATATATAGGAGAGACAACTGTCCAACGACTCTCCCCACAATTATCTCCACAAACTCCTATATACATGAGTCAATAAAACAACTCACAAAAACCTTAACCATTACATAATACGTGAGATTATATCTCACAACAAACAATCTAATATAAACCTTACAATAATTCATGTGAGCAATAATAATATTCCTAACATTCCCCCCCGCTCCCCACCCTTAGTGTGAACATGGGAGAAAAATAATCACACTTCTTTTGCAACTTGCCGCTCGTGAGTGCTCATGATCTTGGCTCAATAATGGTTTTGAAAAGACTGACCAACAACCGCAATAGGAACCCCTACTCATATGGTATAAACCCATGTTCATCAAATACGGACCCCTGTCCACCAAAAAGGAACCCATGTTCATCCTCTTCAAGTATCATGATGGTGTTTTTTCCTTGTGTTTTAATCTTTCCACTATATTTTCTCATCAGAAAAGTACATAAGAATTTGTGCACTTTATTACAACAAGAACATACAGTAAACTGAATACAAACAAAGATAGGTACACTGAAACTGAAAGAAAACACACTGAAACAAAATGTCGCAACCTCATTTCGTAGCCTCGTCGCTTGCGGCTAGCAAGAAGACGTTGTTTGTCCTCCATCCTCCAATCAGATTTTGTTGCTAGCTCAACTAGATTTGGATATGAAGCTCAATGATTCCCACATTGTTTATTATTCACCCCCCCCCCCCCCCCCAACAATGTGAAATCTTTTATTTTCCGGACGTTAGGCAACACTGAAAAATACATCCATAAGGCAAAAAAAAAAATTACAAATTTTGACAACTAGACTATTTAACGATGAAATGGACATGACAACAAAAAATTATGATTTTAATGAGTGACTCAAAGTAGACACATGGTAGATGATTAAAATGACAATACTGACTTTGAATATGACTCTTTGATACTTTTAACGACACTTGACAACAACGATGACACAAGACTATTATTTTTGGACACAGAGTATGTTCTTACACATTAGTTTTAAATCAAACTTGACACTAAAAAAATAAAAACTATGAATGATTGAACTTTTAAAAAGCACTATATTTAACATCTGTTGATTGTAACATAATCCATTGGCTTATTACTTTCAAATCTTTAAAGCAATAGATTATATACCTAAATGACGTGTGACTTATAACCTACCAAAACACACACTTTTATAATTTGTTGAGTTGATATTGGCGAGTTTAGAGGGCATGTTGAATGCAAATCCACCATGTGATAGATCAAATGCATGCATAAGATAACTATCACCCACGTGGATTGTTGGCCCTCCCTGCAACGACCGAATGTTGGCAAATGCACAACAGAATTCAATATTGAAATCAAACTGAATGTGATCCAACGCAGATCATCTACGTTTTGGATGGTCGTTTGAGTGTTGGCATTGTTTTTCACACAAATGCTTCTCCTTGATTTGTGACAGCCTCACCATAAAATATTATCCAACCTACAAAGTGACTTTTATTTCCAATGAGACGTCAGTCACATAGATACTAGGCCAGAATAATCTCCATGAAAGGTTTGTGTGCACGCTAAGAGAATCAAGGAACAAACGAGATTGACAAAAATGTCAAACAATCCATCTCTGAGGCAACTAGCCTTACTGATAAGGTGGATTCAATCCTCCAAAGTCGTGGACTGCACAATTCCTCAATTCAAATAATTAGATCTAGATGCACAATGGAGATGGGGGAAGCACTAGGAGCTCAAGCCAGATCGGTTCGAATGGATGAGTCAGAGGATCCCAAATCCTTTTTGTTTACCCTACTAAACTATTCTTTTTCCGAAGTATATTCTCAAGGCTTGGAATTCGATTTGCCGTCGACATCGAACAAGAGAAAAAGCTATCACCAACTAGTCACAAATTCAATATAGATAAATTTGAGGTTGATTCTTCAAAAGAGATCCAAATACACATATGCACTAATAAGTAGAATTGGATGGTTGCCTCAAATAAAATATCAGGTAGACCTTTCTTGATGTCGAGTACAATCTAAATCTAAGCCAATAAATATTATAAGACCAAGTTGAATCAATATGCCCAAAAGTATGATAAATCTCACGAGCAATTCTAGACAAAGCATATAAAATGTTTGATGATTTAGTAAGGGTAGGTGTCAATACACTCAAACATGGATCTGAAAGAAATGTAAAAAAAGTAGAAACAAAACGAGTGTCTCTAAGTTACAGCATAGTGAAACAACAAAAGTGTATGCTCGTGATATACACAAAATACATAAACACTGCTTAGAGTGAAGTTTCAAGGCAAAAAAGGGCAATATGCAGACGGTTCTCGAGTTTCGAAACACTATCATAGGAGCTCTTTTCAACATTGGCTTCGCATTCACATAGGCAACAAAGAGTATAGCTGCCCCTTAAAACATCAATATGCTTCCATGATAAGCAGAATCGTAAACTGCTCTGATACCAAATAAAGTGGCAGAACCAGAGTTGCACACAATTAATCATTTCATTACTAAAATCAAGTACACATATAGGAAAGACAACTCCTATTTTCATGGCAGTTTGTCCAACAACTCTCCCCACAATTATCTCCACAAACTCCTATATACGTGAGCCAATAAAACAATTCACAACAACCCTAACCATTACATAATACGTGAAATTATATCTCACAACAAACAATCTAATATAAACCTTACAATAATTCATGTGAGCAATAATAATATTCCTTACATGCATGTGGTAACCACTTTGGTTTTACAAAGAATTGGTTATAATTTATGATTTCATTACAACCGCTAAATTAAATCCTTCCCCTAATTCTTGGATTAAGAACTACATAGCTTATATGCATAACTCATTAAATAATTTTGGATACTGGTAAACCTTAATAAACAAAGCCACAAAACTTATATGTTTAAAAACACCAACCATGCTCTTCCCATTGATGTATTAGTAATGAATAGAACCATAGAACAAATATGCATAATGTGCATGCTCCTTTCCATCTCAATCACTCTGTTAAAAATATTCTTAAGTTACTTGTTTAGAATGGGCAAAAATTAGTTTTTTTTATTGTTATTATATCACTATAAAGTGCAAACCTTTCAAGTTTAGATTCTTGTATGCGACAGCGACTTTGGTTTCACAAGGGTATAATGTGATTATTTTGTTGTTGATAAAAAGTGTTTTCCAATACTTGTACATAGTGTAAATATGTTATTATACATTGGTGATCTAATATTTGTCAACCTAACATGTTTGAATGATGTGATTGTTTAATGAGGTAAAATTTAGACAAATATTACACAGTTCTATGATAACTATTGGGGCATTATGCGATCAAGACTAATTAGGATATAATTGGAATATGATTTTACACTAGTTGGAATCCAATAATAATAGAATTAGAATCCAAAATCACACTACTTAAAAATTAATAATAACAATGTTGGAATCTGATATCACACTAATTAAAAACCAATAATAGCAATTTAGGAATCCAATTTCAACAATTATAAAATCAGAAATGACGATACTATTAAGTCCAATTTCTTGGACATATATCCAAATTTAATGAAATGTTGGTTAGGTGGAGAAGACCAACAAAATTGGTGGGTACATGTCTATAACTTCATGCAACACAAATGACAAAACTATTAACAAGATTCTAAAAAGCCACATTTTCCTCGTGAATATTCTCCCACTCTAAGATGCTAATTTCCTCGTGACTATTAGCAAGGTCCGGGAATAAGTTCTCCCACTCTAAGATGCTAATTTTTGGTGGGCAGGTAAGCAGGAAGCCTCATGAGCACCCAAAGATGCAATGTGTTTGCCGCCACATTAGTATGGAGTCTCATGAACCCAAAAAATCTTCTTTGGCAAATGCACCCCAGGCTAAACAAGCTACGGGTATTAATTTGTGTTCTGAAGTTTTGCTTACTAATCAAAACAATCAAAAAGGGTCCCCAATATAGGACAAAATATAAAAGGATGCTCTCCCTCTAAGTCGAAGCCTTTTAACTTTGAACAAAGTTCACGAGAAATGGCAAACTTTTGGGAGCACTCCTTGCACAGGAATCATCCTTTAATTCGGTAACAACCTCTCTGAGCTTTGAAAAGGGTTTAAAGACGAGCATTAATAGATTTTGTCAATTTTGGAAGATTTAACATATTGACACCAGACTGAAAGCTCTTTGGGTCCACAAGTTTAAAGAAAATGAATAGAATCTTCCATCCATTGTACTACACTATTGAAAAGGTGCACATTTTTTAGATTTCATCTGATCTCATTTTCAAGAGTTCCATTATTTCAACTTTTGTTATCTCCATTTGGCAGCATTATGTTTGGGCTTCACCAAATCACTTTGCAGCCTCTACACTAAACAGAAGAAAGTGAATAAAGGTCAGCCTGTCCCCAGCGAGATCAAGCACTTGGCACTAACGAAATGTTAAAACTTAAAACCTTCCTCTTGGACTCCACTACTCTGTTTCCCGACAGTGCATTCTACCATAATCTCCTTTCCTAATACTCATCTAAGTTTTGAAGCCTCTTGTGACAATGACCCTCCTATAGATATGATGGAGCATAGTCCAAGATATTGCTCTTTTGATCTCTAGAAGAACAGATACCGTTGAGTTGCACTGTCCTAAAGCCAATAAAGCCAGTCATGCTATGATTTAAGATAGCTAGTCCTTGTAATTCTTAATCTCCCTTTTCGTGCCATAAACAATCGACTCTCTAATATCAAAAACAACAACAGTCCTTATTTATATATATATTAAAATTTAAAGCAATGAGTCACACTACATACACAGCACTTCTTGATGGGTTTTGGGGTGTCTTATGTCAATGCCTCCAATGTTCTCTAGGAGATTAAGGTAGGGGTGTATGGCACTGTAATTTGAGTCTAAAATGTTGGTCAGCACATGTTTAGTTATGGCCGCTCCTTGTAATTCTGAATCTATTTTCAAATGCCATTAAAAAGACAATTGGTCTTTATTTTATTTTATTTTTAAAAGGAGAAAAAAGCCATGTTTTCTTCATTGCAGCAATGAGTCAAACTCCCAAACAGATCCACATGGGGGCTTCTCTGTGGGTTTTCTACAGTAATAACCTCATGCAATATTCACCTAAGCTTTTGAGTCTCCTGTTAATGTCATTCATATCAATATGATGCACTTAGTCCAAATAATGGCTTTTTTAATCTTCATGAGGTTCAGACTCGTGCTTCACAGTTCTTAAGTCTATAGAGTCAGGGAGGCTATGCTTTACTATAGCTACTAGTAAAGTTTACTGTACCTTTTTGTGCCATCTTAGAATCAGTCCACTCTATCATTTTTTATAAAAAAGTAACAGGATACTTTTTTAATTATAAAAGGTAATTGTATAGTTTTAATTTCTAGGTCGCAGTGATGCTAGATACACAGTTGGCATATGCGACCTCCTGGTAGAAGGGAGATTTATTTTCTTGTTTACTTTATATATTGTTCAAATTTTACACCCCTTCGTTTCAACCTCATTATCCAGATAAGAAATAAACTGCACCTTTCAAACCCACGTACAGATGGAGTACAGGGCACACTAGGTGTGTTTGGTCAAGCTTCAAAACATATAGTACAGCATTAACCTAGTGGTAACAAGGAGAAAGGCTTCTTAATTTCTTATTTTGATAGAAAAATTGTACGAATTTCAAAACAATCAAAGGCTGACATTTAGTAATAAACATCTTATGAGGATGCAGCATTTTTTCAGTCAACCATTTGGAACTACATGTGGAAAATTGCCTTCTAAAGAGTAGCTGCCCTGTGTTCTCTGAAAAAAATTCAAATTTTCTAGTTTCTGAAGTAATCAAGTGTAAATGGAGCATCTGTGGTATAAAGAATGCAGTTGATGAAACTCACATTTGTGGGACATGAGGCAGGCTTGGATCATTAAGAACAACCAAATTTAGTAGAAATTAAAAAAAGCAGTACGTTGAAGAAACAAATGGGCAAACTCGGCCTCCCATTCTGTCCTGGTCTTCAAAATGGGTAGTTAGAAGGGATTTTATTCCAAAGAATGAAAAATTAGGCAGTAGTTTGTAATGGAAAAGATAGAGCTGAAGGGAAAAATATGTGGGGAGGGAGAAGGCTATACTTTCAAGGGCAAAACTCTGTTGACTTGTAACTTGTTCTTATTAGGAGCCGAATAGAATAATCATAACATCTTGATGTCAATTCTCAGTTGTGTATTTATTTGAGGTCTGTGGTTCAACGGTTGTTTAGGCAGGAAAAAGCTGTACCAGATTAATTTAATCAGTCCAAACAAAAGCTGTGTATTTTAAAGCAACACGTTGACATGCCAAGATTGGAAGTTAATGGCAAGTGTATGTTGAAGATGAATTACAGCATTACAAAGATTGAATAAAATAAAGGACAGAACAGCTGAAGTATAGAGCTGCACAGAGTTGTCTGCATCAGGGGAATAGCCCCTTCCATCGGAAACATGTTTCTCGAAAAATTTGTGTGTCTCTTTTTGTGCCATACAATCAAGGTAGCAGCTTTCCTATGATGGTCCTCAAGCATGGAAAAGAAACGGAAAGGCCATAAGCTACCAGGAAAATAAAATCTAAACAATTCAGAGAGATCACAGTTAAGGGTTTTTATACTAAACACTTCCACAAAGAGATCACAGTTTCGTGTATTTATACTGTGGAAAAAATACGGTCAATCTCATGTGAGTAGAGCACATTACTTTCATATCAAAACACATCTGCTACTAGATTTGGAATTGGCTCGGGAAAAGCTTGAATGGAAATACAAGTATAGGTAGAATTAGATTTCTTTGAGCAAGTGATTAGAAAACAAACCCTGATCCAAATCGAACTCCAGCTTGCAAATTGCATCAGAATACATGGCCATCCTGAGTGCCTTATAAGCGGGCTTCTCCCAGGGCTTTTCCGCCAACACATTGGCTTCGCGCAGTGCTCCCTCTAGGGTTTGAGCGGGAGATTCATATAAGGCGTCAATCAAACCAGCCCTGAGGCCTTCAACTCCCGTGAACTTGACCCCTTTTAAAAGCACGTCTCTGTATACCTGGGGACTTAACTTGGTCTGCTGCAAGGCGAGGGAGCCAGGAGGAAGGAGCACGTTAATGTCCACGGCGCTGTTGTAGAGGAATCTGCGATCGGTTTTCATGAATCTGTAGTCGTGCGCCATGGCAAGCAGAAACCCCCCACCGGCCACATGCCCGCACAGCGCAGCAATTGTGGGCACATTCAGTTTCATCATTTGGTAAACAACTTTCTCGAATTCTGTGAGTAGAAAAGGGAATCTCGAGGCGGGATCTTGTTTCATCCAATCCAGGTCCAATCCATTTGAGTAAAATTTACCCTCATTGGTGGTGACAAGGGCTCTTGCGTCGTCCGACTCCTCAACTGTTTTCAGAGCTGAAAGAATGTCGGTGCAGAGCTGGGGAGTGAACCTGTGCTCACTTTCCTTTACGAATTTCAGTATGAAGATCTTTCCCTGCCGCTCAAGACTGCACATATTGTAATTACTTACTGAATTTGTGTGCCGCAGCTCCCTCGCATATAATTACAGCAATCGGACAGCCTTTAATGGCTGCCGTCAATGGCCGATAGTCCAAGCGGTAGAATGGATATGTTGATAAAAGATAAGTAGAAGAACTTAAAGTTGAAGGAGTCCCTCGTGAAACATTGCAGAAAAACAAAGATGACGATGAAGGGGATTGAGAGGTGAGACTTGCAAGGGTGGGAAATGTGTTAAAGGGAACAAGGCGATTCTTTTCTTTCTTCTAGTAAGTCACATATAGACCATGTGTTTTTTTTGTGAACTGGTTGAAAAAGAAAGCGTCCAGGGGGTGCAATGTGTATATTTTAGACGCAACGTAATCTGGAAATAGCTTTAAAAGTCATCCCTACACATTTAATACTCCCAATGTTAATAGATGTATTTGTTTTGGATGAGAAAATCTCCTAATCCTTGAAATTAGCCTTGGCATTTTTAATATTGAGAAAAAGGTTGTGGAAGGTATTCAATGTCGGATCAAAACCTTGTTGGTGGAAAATTGTCTTCAAGGTGACGAACTTGGTAAAGCTCCCCCAAAGGGTCGAGCTATATGAATTTATAGCAAACATTGGTATATTCTTTATAGGAGGTAGGTGCCACATGACACCTATGACAATAAGTAGCCCTTCATCACCTATAAGAATGAGATAGTTATAGTCACGAAACTATGAACTTTCTATGTACATCATGCCTCTAAGTATGTCATTATATCCATGATTCCTAAGAAAGAAAACTAAACATTAACAACATGTTGCTTTTGCATTGTTGTGTCATTTTGATACTCTTATCATTCACTTTTTTGGAATGGACACTTTACTTGCAAACATTGCACTATGTGTGACCCAGCTCTGTATTTTTTGTTTTATCCTCCGAGCATCTCAAACACTACCGCCCATTAGGGACACGAGCGCCCAAACGCTATTGTCCCCTTTGGCACTCTTGTACTTTTCCCTCTTTTTCTCAAATTTGAAATGTCACATTACTTGTTATCTTTTCTAAAACCTTTCTTATCACTTTGGGTTGGTCTTCGTGGTTGTTAATGATGAAATTCAAACAAGGTAATCATATATATATATATATATGACTTACTCACTATTATTAGAGGTTGGACAACTTGGGCTATTACTTACTATCTACTACTTAGGCGAAAAACAACATTCATCAGTTGTATTTGATCTGCATTATTCACTGCATATGAGGGGCTATTCCTAAATTTCAAGAAACCATGCAATCTCTCTAAGTAGCCCCCAACAGCTAACTGGGGTTCGTACTACCCTTTCTAAGTAGCCGCTGCTCCACAAATTTAGGAGGAGATTCTATTATTTGCAGTTCTGGAAAAAAAAAAATGCATGGGACCACCAGCAACAGAAAAATAGAGGCAGCAGCCTCCTCCATGGGACCACTGCCTTAAACTAAGGCCCCTAAGAAAAATGTTCAATATCTACCAAGATGAAGACTTGTGTAAATGTATCAAGCCAACAAATTGCAGCACAACAAGTAGCCATTCCCAATTTTTCAACAACACCCTTTCAATGGGAGAGGCCCCAATTCAGTGTGACAAAGCTTTCATGAAGTCAATAACATAAAAATGACATCTTTACCCCTGATTGAAACAAGCGCTTGAAAAATAGACATGGCAGAACAAATTAGCAAATTGGAAGGATCCCGCCAAACATTAGGGAATTTCAATGTCTTTAAACAAATATTGTCGATCTCACCCTCTTAGGCAAGAAGAATTGTGCTCCTAAAATCGATTTTTGGAACCATTCCAATATAACTTTGTTTTATAAATTTATTCTCACTGCTCTTGGGACATTCATACATGAGATGATGCGAATATTAAGGAAAATTGATGATTATATAAAGTAGATGCATGTAAGAGCAGTACAAATTTACCCTTGCCAAATGGGATCGAATTTGCAACATGAAGCAAGGTCCGGGAATAAGTTCTCCCACTCTAAGATGCTAATTTTTGGTGGGCAGGTAAGCAGGAAGCCTCATGAGCCCCCAAAGATGCAATGTATTTGCCGCCACGTTAGTATGGAGTCTCATGAACCCAAAAAATCTTCTTTGGCAAATGCACCCCAGGATAAACATGCTACGGCTATTAATTTGTGTTCTGAAGTTTTGCTTACTAATCGAAACAATCAAAAAGGGTTCCCAATATAGGACAAAATATAAAAGGATGCCCTCCCTCTAAGTCGAAACCTTTTAACTTTGAACAAAGTTCGCGAGAAATGGCAAACTTTTGGGAGCGCTCCTTGCACAGGAATCATCCTTTAATTCGGTAACACCCTCTCTGAGCTTTGAAAAGGGTTTAAAGACGAGCATTAATAGATTTTGTCAATTTTGGAAGATTTAACATATTAACACTGGACTTAAAGCTCTTTGGGTCCACAAGTTTAAAGAAAATGAATAGAATCTTCCATCCATTGTACTACACTATTGAAAAGGTGCACATTTTTTAGATTTCATCTGATCTCATTTTCAAGAGTTCCATTATTTCAACTTTTGTTATCTCCATTTGGCAGCATTATGTTTGGGCTTCACCAAATCACTTTGCAGCCTCTAAACACTAAACAGAAGAAAGTGAATAAAGGTCAGCCTGTCCCCAGCGAGATCAAGCACTCAGCACTAACGAAATGTTAAAACTTAAAACCTTCCTCTTGGACTCCACTACTCTGTTTCCTGACAGTGCATTCTACCATAATCTCCTTTCCTAATACTCATCTAAGTTTTGGAGCCTCTTGTGACAATGACCCTCCTATAGATATGATGGAGCATAGTCCAAGATATTGCTCTTTTGATCTCTAGAAGATCAGATACCGTTGAGTTGCACTGTCCTAAAGCCAATAAAGCCAGTCATGCTATGATTTAAGATAGCTAGTCCTTGTAATTCTTAATCCCCCTTTTCGTGCCATAAACAATCAACTCTCTAATATCAAAAACAACAACAGTCCTTATTTATATGTATTAAAATTTAAAGCAATGAGTCACACTACATACACAGCACTTCTTGATGGGTTTTGGGGTGTCTTATGTCAATGCCTCCTATGTTCTCTAGGAGATTAAGGTAGGGGTGTATGGCACTGTAATTTGAGTCTAAAATGTTGGTCAGCACATGGTTAGTTATGGCCGCTCCTTGTAATTCTGAATCTATTTTCATATGCCATTAAAAAGACAATTGGTCTTTATTTTATTTTATTTTTAAAAGTAGACAAAAGCCATGGTTTCTTCATTGCAACAATGAGTCAAACTCCCAAACAGATCCACATGGGGGCTTCTCTGTGGGTTTTCTACAGTAATAACCTCCTGCAATATTCACCTAAGCTTTTGAGTCTTCTGTCAATGTCATTCATATCAATATGATGCACTTAGTCCAAATAATGGCTTTTTTAATCTTCATGAGGTTCAGACTCGTGCTTCACGGTTCTAAAGTCTATAGAGTCAGGGAGGCTATGCTTTACTATGGCTACTAGTAAAGTTTACTGTACCTTTTTGTGCCATCTTAGAATCAGTCCACTCTATCATTTTTTATAAAAAAGTAACAGGATACTTTTTTAATTATAAAAGGTAATTGTATAGTTTTAATTTCTAGGTCGCAGTGAAGCTAGATACACAGTTGGCATATGCGACCTCCTGGTAGAAGGGAGATTTATTTTCTTGTTTACTTTATATATTGTTCATATTTTACACCCCTTCGTTTCAATCTCATTTTCCAGATAAGAAATAAACTGCACCTTTCAAATCCACGTACAGATGGAGTACAGGGCACACTAGGTGTGTTTGGTCAAGCTTCCAAACATATAGTACAGCATTAACCTAGCGGTAACAAGGAGAGAGGCTTCTTAATTTCTTATTTTGGTAGAAAAATTGTACGAATTTTAAAACAATCAAAGGCTAACATCTAGTAATAAACATCTTATGAGGATGCAGCATTTTTTCAGTCCACCATCTGGAACTACATGTGGAAAATTGCCTTCTAAAGAGTAGCTGCCCTGTGTTCTCTGAAAAAAATTCAAATTTTGTAGTTTCTGAAGTAATCAAGTGTCAATGGAGTACCTGTGGTATAAGGAATGCAGCTGATGCAATCCACATTTGTGGGACATGAGGCAGGCTTGGATCATTAAGAACAACCAAATTTAGTAGAAAATAAAAAAAGCAGTTAGTTGAAGAAACAAATGGGCAAACTCGGCCTCCCATTCTGTCCTGGTCTTCAAAATGGGTAGTTAGAAGGGATTTTATTCCAAAGAATAAAAAATTAGGCAGTAGTTTGTAATGAAAAAGATAGAGCTGAAGGGAAAAATATGTGGGGAGGGAGAAGGCTTTACTTTCAAGGGCAAAACTCTGTTGACTTGTAACTTGTTCTTATTAGGAGCCGAATAGAATAATCATAACATCTTGATGTCAATTCTCAGTTGTGTATTTATTTGAGGTCTGTGGTTCAACGGTTGTTTAGGCAGGAAAAAGCTGTAACAGATTAATTTAATCAGTCCAAACAAAAGCTGTGTATTTTAAAGCAACACGTTGACATGCCAAGATTGGAAGTTAATGGCAAGTGTATGTTGAAGATGAATTACAGCATTACAAAGATTGAATAAAATAAAGGACAGAACAGCTGAAGTATAGAGCTGCACAGAGTTGTCTGCATCAGGGGAATAGCCCCTTCCATCGGAAACATGTTTCTCCAAAAATTTGTATGTCTCTTTTTGTGCCATACAATCAAGGTAGCAGCCTTCCTATGATGGTCCTCGAGCATGGAAAAGAAACGGAAAGACCATAAGCTACCAGGAAAATAAAATCTAAACAATTCAGAGAGATCACAGTTAGGGGTTTTTATACTAACACTTCCACAAAGAGATCACAGTTTCGTGTATTTATACTGTGGAAAAAATACGGTCAATCTCATGTGAGCAGAGCACATTACTTTCATATCAAAACACATCTGCTACTAGTTTTGGAATTGGGTCGGGAAAAGCTTGAATGGAAATACAAGTATAGGTAGAATTAGATTTCTTTGAGCAAGTGATTAGGAAACAAACCCTGATCCAAATCGAACTCCAGCTTGCGAATTGCATCGGAATACATGGCCATCCTGACCGCCTTATAAGCGGGCTTCTCCCAGGGCTTTTCCGCCAACACATTGGCTTCGCGCAGTGCTCCCTCTAGGGTTTGAGCGGGAGATTCATATAAGGCATCAATCAAACCAGCCCTGAGGCCTTCAACTCCCGTGAACTTGACCCCTTTTAAAACCACGTCTCTGTATACCTGGGGACTTAACTTGGTCTGCTGCAAGGCGAGGGAGCCGGGAGGAAGGAGCACGTTAATGTCCACGGCGCTGTTGTAGAGGAATCCGCGATCGGTTCTCATGAATCTGTAGTCGTGCGCCATGGCAAACAGAAACCCCCCACCGGCCGCATGCCCGCACAGCGCAGCAATTGTGGGCACATTCAGTTTCATCATTTGGTAAACAACTTTCTCGAATTCTGTGAGTAGAAAAGGGAATCTCGAGGCGGGATCTTGTTTCATCCAATCCAGGTCCAATCCATTTGAGTAAAATTTACCCTCATTGGTGGTGACAAGGGCTCTTGCGTCGTCCGACTCCTCGACTGTTTTCAGGGCTGAAAGAATGTCGGTGCAGAGCTGGGGAGTGAACCTGTGCTCACTTTCCTTTACGAATTTCAGTATGAAGATCTTTCCCTGCCGCTCAAGACTACACATATTGTAATTACTTACTGAATTTGTGTGCCGCAGCTCCCTCGCATATAATTACAGCGATCGGACAGCCTTTAATGGCTGCCGTCAATGGCCGATAGTCCAAGCGGTAGAATGGATATGTTGATAAAAGATAAGTGGAAGAACTTAAAGTTGAAGGTTTGTGAACTGGTTGAAAAAGAAAGTGCCCAGGGGTGCAATGTGTATAATTTAGACGCAACGTAATCTGGAAATAGCTTTAAAAGTCATCCCTACAAATTTAATACTCCCAATGTTAATAGATGTATTTGTTTTGGATGAGAAAATCTCCTAATCCTTGAAATTAACCTCGGCATTTTTAATATTGAGAAAAAGGTTGTGGAAGGTAATCAATGTCGGATCAAAACCTTCTTGGTGGAAAATTGTCTTCAAGGTGATGAACTTGGTAAAGCTCCCCCAAAGGGTCGAGCCATGTGAATTTATAGCAAACATTGGTATATTCTTTATAGGAGGTAGGTGCCACATGACACCTATGATAATAAGTAGCCCTTCATCACCTATAAGAATGAGATAGTTACAATCACGAAATTATGAACTTTCTATGTACATCATGCCTCTAAGTATGTCATTATATCCATGATTCCTAGTAAGAAAACTAAACATTAACAACATGTTGCTTTTGCATTATTATATCATTTTGATACTCTTATCATTCACTTTTCTGGAATGGACACTTTACTTGCGAACATTGCACTACGTGTGACCCAACTCTGTATTTTTTGTTTTATCCTCTAATCATCTCAGACACTACCGCCCATTAAGGACACAAGCACCCAAACGCTACTATCCCCTTTGGGCACTCCTGTACTTTTCCCTCCTTTTCTCAAATTTGAAATGTCGCATTACTTGTTATCTTTTCTAAAACCTTTCTTATCACTTTGGGTTGGTCTTCGTGGTTGTTAATGATGAAATTCAAACAAGGGAATCATATACATACATACATACATACATACATACATACATACATACATACATACATACATACATACATACATACATACATACATACATACATACATACATACATACATACATACATACATACATACATACATACATACATACATATATATATATATATATATATGACTTATTCACTATTATTAGAGATTGGACAACTTGGGTTATTACTTACTATCTACTATTTAGGTGAAAAACAACATTCATCAACTGTATATGGGTTGCATTATTCATTGCATATGAGGGGCTATTTCTAAATTTCATCTCACACATTTATCTTAGAGGAAAAGTAGTTGTAGTTCGTTATCTTGGTGTGACTGGCACAAGGGAAACCTAACTTCAAGGGACGTGATTCAATTACACAGACACTAGAACTACATAGAGTTTGAAATGTAATGCAACACTCAGTGACAAACATATTAGGGTGACCATCGAGGTCGGTCTAACTCAAGCATATGCATTATTTATTTTATCTAATGTTTCCTTTAGCCTCGTGTAGGTAGTTAGGGTTTGTTTTGTAGGTTCAAATGCGACAACAAAACCTTGCAACAAATTTGATGCGACAAAGAGAAAAAGGAAGAAGACAAGTTTAGACTCTGAGAAGATCAAAAGCAAAGTTGTTTCCAAAACACCAGCACCTGAGCAGTCATATCCACATCTGGGCAGTCCTATCCAAGGGAGTTTCAGTGATCCAGAGGACATTTTGAAGTGCAAATGTTCCTTAAACAATGACCAAATGATATAGCATCTTGAGAGCTTTTCGACGTTATCAAGAACGTTAAAAACGGAGCTTGTATGCAAAAATTATCGCAGGTCAAAGATGGTTTTAAAATGGATCAAACTTGGTCAACTGGCCAATCTGGTCGTGACATGTGGTAGAAGTAAAAAATGGGCAAAATGTAAAAAATGTGTTTGGAATGTCGGTCTTCGTCGCTCATAATCGAATGGGTGGGCCTCACTATTTGCTGGTTGGGGGCCCTCAACCAGGATCAACACACTTTTTATAAGGAGGGGTGCCTTTGCCACCTTTTCTTCATATTAGCATTGTCACAAAATTTGTTATATATGCCACATTGTTCTATTATATCCTGCATGTGGGATTTCTATTGCGAGGTTGAATTGTGCATTGTATTGTATTGAGAAGCATTGTGCGATACCAGCTCACCTAATCTCCTCATCAACTCGGATTAGCTTGGCACATTGTTTGGCACTTATCTCCAACAACAATCCCACATATCTTGGTCGAGCCTTATCAACATTACCCAACCTAAACAAATTGGCCATATCAACCCCCGAGCCCTCTAAACTTGGCAGTCAAATAGCTCAGTGGGCATTCAAGTTTAGCTTGCCATAACACTTCAACCAGTGTGGCAGTCTCAACATAGCATGGTCGTTTGAACACACTAGCCCCGACCAAACTTGGCGCATAGTAGACCTACATGGCAGATTTAATATAACATGGTCGTTTAAACAACCCATCAGCCTTATCCACGAGAGCTTCTATGTGGCAAACAAACCAAGCCACCAACCAACATGGGAGAAAAACAATGCATGCATGGCCGCAACCACGTGTATATAAAGTTGGCAATCTTAATTTAAATGCCAACCCTATCTAAATCACGACTAATGTGGAATATATTCCCCATTGGGAAAGCTAAGCGGTGAATGGTGGTTAGGGTGGATTGAATCCCCAACCATTGGGATATCAAAATGTCGACTCGCCAATGCACCACTATAGCTTGTCGAGCTATATAGTGAGCTCGCTGGCATATAAACAAAACTTTTTGTAGGTCTAAAACATGGGCAGAAATAGAGCAGTTGCAAAAAATAATAATTTTGAGGCTCTAAAACTCAAACCAGAGCTCAGAGTGAACTAGTGATTTGTTCACAATTATAATACTCTCACGATGTTATTACCTTTTTCCCGTTTTGGAGTCGTTATGATGTTGTTTATGCTATGGAAGTCACAGGAAGATAAAGATCTGAAGGAAAGAACCTATGCAAGTGATTCAGGAAGGTGAAAGACAAGCGCTGAGCTCCACCAAGGTCTTTCGAATGTCTAAAAACATAGTATTGTAGATTTTTATCTATTTTTTGTTAATTTTAAGGGTTAATGTACTTGCAATTCGAACAATTTTAATGGACTGGTTATAAACGAACCCAAGGACGTAGGAATTATGAACCCCATAAATGATCAGGGGATCAATTTTAGTGTCAAATTTTCCCTAAAATTCCATAAACCATTAAAATTCTGTAGATCCTTTAGATATCTTTCCTACGACTATAGGAACGTGAAAAACGAACACTCTGAGCTCCAGATATGTCCGGTCAAAGTTGGTCAACATTTGGTCAACACGTGGTCAAAGTTGGTCAAACTAGAAAGTTAATTGTCTTGGAATCTCACAAAATCACTTCTATTGCATAGATCTTGTCATGATCTTTCTGATGCATTTTGAATGGACCAAATCTAAGTCCGTATGCGAAAGATATGGTCAGTCAAAGTTCGGGTCTAACTTGCGGGGAAAAGTGACATGACAAAAGGTGAACCAATCACATGCTGACACGTGGCACCAATCCATTTGAGCATGTGGACCTCCAATTTTGGTAGCAAAATGCTATGCATATCCATTCCACATGAAAATAGGACGGTTTAGCCTTTTTAAAAGGTTTGGATAAAATTATCTCCCATGGACTATGGGATTGATTCCCATATAAAGATAAAAGATTTCCATTTGCTATTTATAGTGGATAATGCAATCAATGGGATTCAAACCCTTGACCTACACCTAAATAATAGGAATACTTACCAACCCGCTACCTTTGGAGAAGTGATAATAAAGGTGCTCGTAGGCTTTTGTAGAAGCCAAGTGACATGTCTGTGAGAGGGCATAATAGATCTACTTACATATAACCTGATTTTTGAGGCACTTCCACTCAAAACCACTTCTCAAGTTATATATGAAAGTGGTTCATAATTACAAGAGAGTTCCATAAATGTAACATTTGTTACATTAAGTGTTATATATTTTCCTATGTAGGTGATTTTCCATCGCAATTTCACAGAACGGGCACGAGGAGCAAACAAAGATCTGATTTTTCCAAGTACTTCTAGTCTAAACTAGGCCATGGAGTAAAAAGGGAAGTTGTTCATATTTTTATAATATTTCTAGATCTATATTTTTTTTTCAAATAGTGTTTATAAATCTCCATTTGTAGGCATTTTTCAGTCGCATTTGCAAAGGGATCACACTGTGGAAGCATTGTAGGAGCTGTTGATGATTATCCTTGCGGATGAACCATCAGAGTCATAGGAAACCTTAGGTTAGTGGGACATGCACCCTAAGGTGACCTCAAAATTTTAAAGAAGATGGATCTTCTCTGTGGTATGAGATGAGGGTCAGAGAAAATGAAACAAAACATAAAACTTAATAGGAGCAATGTGCCGAAAAGTGAAGGAGTTAACTCGGAACGCAACTGCCTGAAATAGGGAAAAGGTGAGCAACTGAAAAGGGTGGATGAAATTACACCACAGGCCAGAGAAGATCGCAGAGAAAACTACCTCAAACTACTCAAACACAACTTCAACAATAGTAATAACATTAAGAGATGCACAATTTTTATTTGAAAATAAAGGCGATCAAAAACAACACAAATATGCGAAGGATGGACAAAATGCACCACAAGTCATATTATATTACTCCAAAAATTAGGCACATTATTACAATAGAAAAGAGGCCATATTGTTATTACAAAATCTAGGAAGAAGGGTAGAGCTCCAGGCCCCTGCCTTTTACAAAAGAGGGACTGAGACAGAGAAGAAAATCGACTGACCCTCCTTTTAGATATGAGACCCAGATTGCAATATATATAATGAGAAAGAGAGAAGAGTCCAATCCCAAAATTGCTTTTTCAACCACATGTAAGATGCAATAAATGAGTGCAATCAATGACACCTTGCTTCTAAAAGACTCCTCCTTGTGTCCCCTGACCTACAGTAATGAAAGAATGATGGTCATGCTCATTAAATGTATTCCCTAGCCACTTTCCAACTGTGTTTTTGAACTGGGCTCGTTTTCCTTAAAATTGCCATTAAAGCTTCATTAGTTTATGCATTTCTTGGTTGTTGTGCGTCATGATCGATTTATTGGAGTTGGAGATGTTTCTTTTATTTTCACCCACCTATCCTTACTAAAATATGAAATCCACTTTTTATGACGTAGAGGGTGTCGAGATATTTCTGGAAAGTCCAATTTTGTGAAAATCAGAGTTTTGGGTCAAAAGTTATGCTCGTTTGAACTTTGGGGTCGCGCATTCCACGCAGGCTCTCACAATTTTTTTAAAAAGATCTGAGCATTTAAAATTCTGGTGGGTTTCATGATTAATCCTATATTGAATTGACCTACTGCCAATATTTTGCGACGTGTTTTGGGTTCGGAGTCTATCTGTGCTGAGCTCCATGTGGAAGCCAAGTGCACCTCTAGAATCTTTGCTTTTATTGCACCTTTTGAAATTGCGCCAAGCTGACACATGGCACCCTTTTTTATTTTTCACAAGTTTGTAATGAGACTCATTACACATTAATACAAGGACCCTCTCTTGGCAGACCCCTTATTATTGACTTCATGTGGAAGTCCCGTGGGGTTTTGGAGTTTCACTTTTCCCTCTCACGTGGATGACACATGGCGCCTTCTGCGACTCTTCTACTTTTCTTGAGTTGACTCGCTCTGGGCTTTGCTTTTGACTCACCGAGTCAGATTTCTTCATTTTTTTCACCATGATTTGGCCAAGTTCTTACAAAAATGTCGAAGGTGACTCATCTCGCATTAGTCCAAGATTCTCAACACTATCTTGATTAATCACAACAGTAATTTGCTTGTTATCTAATTTCAGCAGGCGGTGGAGGAAATTAGATAACAGGAGCCATGGATCATTTTGGGAATAGTTTCTGGTAAATTGTAGAGTTTCCAATATCTTTGATCAGCTTATTTGCAGGTTTTGACCTATTTAGAAATTATTGAAGGGTTATTGTACTTCATTGGTCATTTAATAGATCGATTCTTTTTTCGAGAATCCGGAGACGTAGCCTTCGGGTGAACTCCGTTAATAATCTTGTTGTGTGGATTTTATTTCAGTTTGTGAAGCTTTTGATTAGATAAAAAACAGTTAATTCAATTAAATAATTGATTTGGTAAAGCAAACACTTAATTGGTAATTGGATTTTAAGAACATTTATGTATCCATAACCCACAACAGAATCTGAATACACTTATCAAATTTGGTTTCAAGAATTCAGTTTGAGTGTATGATTTGAATTCAACTTGTAAATTTTATAATGGATTTGTACTAAGATTCAATTTATTCACTTAAGTTGAAAATAAAGGATAATTGGTTTATTTGGAAGAGTTTAAGGATTCAGGATACAAGAGCTCCCAAAATGATCTTATGATCCTTAAACTTCCCTCAAAAAATATGCTAGTATGATCCTTAAACTTGACATGCAAAAGGCGTTTGATAGAGTTAGTTGGCCTTTCTTACTTCGGGTCCTTAAGAAATTTGGTTTTGGGGAAAAATGGAGATCCTGGATTTATAACTGTATTTCAATGCCTATATTCTCCATTCTCATTAATGGTATCCCTCAAGGCTATTTTAACTCAAGTCGGGGAATCAGGCAAGGTGATCCTTTATCCCCCTTCTTGTTTATTCTTATGACAGATACTCTCAGCAAAGCTTTAGAAGTAGCTAAAGGTGAAGGAAGCATCAAAGGTATCACTACCACTTCTAGGGTCCCAAATTCCACTCACAACCAATCCGTGAATGACACCCTTCTGTTGGGATTAGCTTTAGACCAAGAGGCAAAAGTTTTGAAACATATTTTGGATTGTTATCAATCGGCTTCAGGTCAAAAGATAAACTTTGGGAAGAGTAGCATTGCTTTTTATTAATACCCTAGCTAGAAGACAAAGAAATATTGATGACATCTTTGGTTGCAGGATTATGGATCTCCCCTCTTCATACCTTGGTCTTCTTCTCTTTTTGGGAAGAAAAACTAAATGCCTCTAGAATTCTGTTGTAGATAGATTCAAAAATAAACTCTTGGGCTAGAAATGCTACCTTCTCAGTTAGGCAAGTAAGCTGCAACTAGTTAAGACCACATTGTAAAAAATTTCGATCTACTTTATGTCCTTACTAAAAATGCCTGCCTCTGTGGCTGCCGCTATTGAAAAAATATAGAAAAAGTTTCTTTGGTCGAGATCTAAAGAAAGAAAGAGAATTCACTTAATCTCTTGGAAAGTGGTTTGTAAACCTACAGCTTTAGGGGGATTGGATTTGCACATAATTACTGATATGAATGCTACCATGCTCGCCAAATTAGGTTGGGAAATCACTAACAATAGAAGAGCCTCTTGGACTCATATGTTGATATCTAAATATCTTTCTTTAGTTGAGGACTTTTATGATAAAAATACCCCAAATGGCTTAAATATTTGGAATTCCATTAAGAGCACCAGAATTTTGATTCATGCAGGCACTAGATGGAAAATTGGCAATGGTCACACAGTCACCCTCTGGAACGATAAATGGATGGGAAACAAGGTGTTATCTGATGACCCCTTATGGGATCCTATAAGAGCTAAACTTATTACAGCCTGCGGTCCTTATGTCGCAAGTTATATCGATAGATCATCATTACACCCAAGCTAGTCTATACCTTTTTAGGATGGCGCAAGTTGTCTTTAGATGCAATTGATACAAAAGTTGAAGCTCTTATTAGTGCAATAATTTTTACCTGCTTCTTCTGTGGAGGATGCTAGAATATGGCCTCTTTCAGTTTCAGGATCCTTTTCTGTTAATGCTTCCTACCTCTCCCTTCCACACATCTCGGAGGGCCCTGCTTTACATCAGATCTAAACGCCTTAGGTAATCCCTAAACTAGGATTTTTTAGTTGGCTCGCCTCTAAAGACGCATTCCTACCGGGAGAAAACCTAAAAAGGATGGGATACTCATTACCTACCATGTGTGTGCTTTGCCTTAACGCTCTTAATATTCGGCCCATTTACTCTTTCATTGCAATTACTCCTTCTTTGTTTGGAGTCTTTTGTTTAATATTTTTTGAGTGTCTTGAGTTTTTCCTAAAATAATCTTGGAAGTTATCGATCAATGGATTCCCTTCTTTCGCCATCAAATTTTCAATCTTTCCTAGAAATTACTTCTCCCACACACCCTATGGAACATATGGAAAGAACGAAACAAGAGAATCTTTAAGGATCAACAAATTACCCCTAACAGGTCTTCACTTTGGTAACAACTGGTCTTCAAGAAAATCTGAATTGCAACATTTGGAAACAACATAAGTGTAAAATTGTTCTCAACATGGAAAGACAGTGGTTACAACAACTCATGGTTCCCCTCTAGCCTCCCAACTCTGGTGCTCTAAGGGATACTACTACCTAGACCCTTCCCCCTGTTGGATGGCTTAAATTAAATACAGACGGGGTTGCTAAAGGTAATTCATGCCTCTCTCGTGGGGGAGTTTCTATTAGGGATGAATTGGGACAACCGATGGCAACTTCTGCCTCCTTTTTTTATTTGGGCACTAACCATAGAGCTGAAACTTTGGCTATTTATAGGGTCTTGAACTGGCCACTAATTTTGTCAAGATTAACATAATCATGGAAAGAGACTCACTAAACTTGATTAATCTTCTAAATAACAAGGGTGTCACCGGTTGGACTATCAACAACATCATATTGGCCATAATACTCCTCCAATCTCATTTTAGCAACGTTCAATATCAACATATTTTTAGGGAAGGAAACAAAGTGGCTGATATGCTTACTAATCTTGGAGTCTCACATCAGAATCAAAAACTAAATGTATTCATTTTATTGGTCAGATTTATTAGGTGGATAGGGTGTGGAGGGATTGTTCATGTGATCTTAGGCTTAGGGAGAAAAAGAGAGGAAAAATGAGGGCAAAGTGTATCAGAATCCAACATGGATGTGTTTTATATTATTACGTTGAAGGTGTTGGAAAACTGGATTTCAAGTGGGTAATTTTGATACTGGTCAAAGCATGGGATGACTATGATTTAATCTAATAGACGTTGATAGTCAGGAAAATCCTTCTTTGTCCATGTAGTTGTTAATCATTACCATCTTATACATTATACACCATGGAATCTCGACTTGCTCACAAATGCTTATTTCAACCGCTGCATGTTTTGTTATTTCCTACATCCCTAGCACATTTTATCCTCGTGACACTTGCAACATCAACCATCCTCTTCAAATGTCCAAGTCTAACCTTGTTGCATTGTACTCTACTATAACTATCTTTGTATTAATCTACCATAGAAATTTCAATTCCCACCCACATAGAGATGTCCAACAAATAAGAGTACGTGCAATGAATATAAAATGTGGCGGGCTTTCACTGATGTGGGTAATTTTCCAACAGGAATTAGAATATAATATAATCCAATTTACAATGCATTGACGACCATAATTAGGTTTCCAATCATCTTTCCATTTACTGATGAGTTTCTAATTGTCAATCAATGTCTGACACATAAGTGTCCCCCAGTAAAAATGTTTAGTCATAGTTTAAAAACATATATCATATGTTAGTACTTACCTCATAGTTTAGGGAGTTTAAATTATGATATCATAACATAATTAATTTTTCAAATTGATATAACCAATAAAAATGCTTCAAATTTACAAACAAATAATAAAAATCTCTCATTATAAACTAGAGATAAATTTGTAGATAAATGTTTTCAAGACCTCATATGACCAACCACTAGAGGGGCTCAATTATTGTTGATTTTTCATGAATCCCCTATTTTAATAGAATTAGTTGATCTTAAAACTGAGAATGGGGGCTATAAAGTGTTATGTGAGGCCAACATTGTGGTTGGCATTTGAATTGGTCTAGAACTTTTTGAATTTTCCCTATTTTTTATTTTGGTCTCTTTAAGTGCAAATTACACTCACACAAATAATGTATATAGAGCGGATGCTCCCACAAACCCTTTCAAGATCCATGAACTGACTTACTCTGGTGTGTTTGTTCGTCAATTCACTTGTACATTAGGAAAGTATATAGGAATCACAACTCAATTATTATAAAATTGCACAATAGAACAAATACAGGAAGGAGATTTCATATTACTTCCTATAAGAATCACATTGTTCTTAATTGTAGCCACTGTTGATGATCACTGCCACTCGATATCGAACAAAACAAGAAACTGCCACTGGAAGCTTCCCTCGACTTTTGTCATTTTGGGCGCATAATGGAAATGGAAAATTGGTGTCATGTTCCCCTCCACAATGTGAAATTTCCACACACAAACATTGAGAATCAAACTCTACCGAAGTACATACAACTGACCATATCTTGCTAGTTAGATCTTACTGCACATGGTCATCATTGCAAGTGAACGTATTCACAAGCGGACCATCTTCCAACAAAGTATGGAAGTCAGAGGATCACCGACAATCATCTGTGCTCCAAGATAACTCTTTTTCCGGCGTCCATAACTACACAAAACAGGAACTCTGAAAAGAAACACACTACAAAAACTAAAAGCAAATACTCACACCACAATAATGTCACCATAACTAATATGCAGCCAGGTCATTGGTGACTGATGAGAGGTCACTTATTTGCCTCAACCTATAACGCCTCCTTCCTCTAGTGTCATGTTGCTAGCTTAGCTGAATTTAATCATGAAGCACAATTACAACTTAGACGTCAGGGTATACCAAAAATGTGTCAGTGAGGCAATTTTTTTTTTTTTACAGTTTTGACACCTTGACTCTTTTGACCAGATAATAAACTAAATATGCTAAAATCACCTATTTGATTAACTAAATACTTTGATAGACACCCAAAAAAATGACTAAAAAACATATAAAATAAAAAACAATTTTGATAACTTTTAACAAAAATAAGAAAAAATTAGTAAAGTAATGAATAATTATTTTTTTTAATAAGAATATACTCTAAATAGCAATATCTAGAGACTTGATAAAACTCAATGGACTCCTTTGTTAAAGAACAATGATGAACATAAACGAATTTTTTCATAATAACTCAAGACACTTTTAAAAATACGAAGACTTTAAATACAGAACAAATACTACTAATGTCTTGACTCAATAATTTTTACACGTAAAAACTTAAAAAACAATCTAATTTTAGCAAGACGGTTTTGACACATGTATTACAAATGTTACTCGCAACTGCAACGTCTTTGACTTCTCAATGGCATGGTTGTGTACATACATGCTATTTCCCAGTCTATGAAGATGGTTGGTTCATGTTCAGAGGTGTTAGATTCAAATGACCAATACACAGTGAAATGAACCCATAATCCTTTTTTTATAATTGTATTGTAATCCACGTGGCAGAGAGAAGTACTTGCTAACTGCACGTTGCAAACACCACTTAGGATCCAATGGAGGTGGAAGACAAGGTAAACACTCGAATCTCCATCTCCTTATTCATCGCCCCTCTTTCTCTTCTAATCCTCATACCTCTCAAGTTTCACTTTTGTGACACATCCCCTTTGGCGTTTTCATCGCACATTTCTTGTGCAATTGTTAGTTTTAACTGTTGTTGAGGACCAAATTTCAAGTATATTTAATAATTTGTAATATAAAAATTAATTTTTAAAATACCATATATTTTGAGTTATTAGTATTGTTATATATGTACATTTGTATAATAAGAGTAAGTATAATTAATTTTAATGGGCTTCATTGATTTATAATAGTGGAAATTTCAATTTAATTATCTAATTAAAACAATGATATATATTTTGAGTTAGTATCGTTATATATAATGTATATTTTGACTTGTTAGTATTTTTAAGTATGTACATTTGTATAGTAACAGTAAGTATAATAATTATTAATATAGATATCTAAAATACATCGAGAGATATCAATTTCAAGGTTTTTAGGTTTGATTTTTTACATATGTCTTTAATCAATAATTTTATTGAATTCTCTATCATTTTTTAGTTGATTTGTGGCAAATAGAATCATTTAGATACGTGAGTATGTTAGTCTAAAAAATATCTATTAAAAAACACCCAAACATTACTACATGGCCTAGATATTATTATTTTTGATTGACTTCTCCAAGAAAAAAGAAGCAAAATTATTTGAGTCTAATATATGTCAAATTATGAATGAATTGTCAAATGATGGTCCAATAAACGGGCCTCATTAATTTATAATATTAAAAATTTTAATTATCTATTTAAATAAGGGTATAAAATTATCAAAACAATTTTATATATTTTGATTTGTTAGTATTCTTATATATGTGCATTTGTACACTTACAGTAAGTATGATTAATTTTAATGGGCTTCATTAATTTTAATAATAGAAATTTCAATTTTATATTCAAATAAGGGTATAAATTTATTAAATTAAAACAATATGTTTGAAGTTGTTAGTATTCTCACATATATACATTTATATGGTAACAATAATTAATTTCAATTTTATATCTTAATAAGGGCATAAAATTTCAATGATAGGGTGTTGTTTTAAGTTGATCATATTCGAATACCAACATACACAAGTGAGAGTGCGGCTCTAAAAATGCCTTTACAAATGGACACAACCTTTTAAAAGTTAGAGAAACTTGTGATATGCAATTTTTTGGTCCAAAAATCTACACCCTCTGGTGGATTGACAACAATTATCCTAGGAAGGGGGAATGCTTGAACTTTGATAGACTAGGTGGTATGTCGTTTTGTAGTCGGGGCGGGTCTAACACTTCCCTTGGGATCAAGCATTGGGATGATTGAGAGGCACATACAAAGGAGATGCCTTTTTCTTGCTACTTTTGGTCCTGCCTTGAACCAGGGTGAGAGGACTCGAGGTGTAACCTCAATTCCAAAGGGGGAGATGGGATCTTTGTTCCCTCAATTTCTTTCAGATGATGGATCAATCTGGGATAAACATGGCCATGGACACAACAATCACTCTGAAAATTTGTCACAAAAATATGTTTTGTATGCTTACCTTTCTAGACATATGTTACTATAGACAGTAAAATTTGATTGCTCTTGCATTCTCTAGATGGTAGAATATCAGCTAAGGGGTCAGTCTTAATGATATTTAAAGACATAGCAACAACGAAAATGAATGCAAGTTAGTAGGGGGTAGGATCATTAGTATAGTTTTTAAATGGAGGGGGGATTATATGATGACACACTCTTCCTACAAAACATAGCATTCAACACTCACTAAGAGCAACCCATGTCAATTCTGAGAAAATAAAGAACACTTGATCAAGAAGATCACAATTCCTATAACAGGAATATTTGCATTCATTGATACTAAAAAAATGCAAAAGATTCCACATAATCTCGTAAAATACTCAACACAAAAGATCATGAGAGTCATTCTAATTAATTGTACTTATTGACTTCTGACTCTCATACGCCAAAGATTCAGTAAAAGGCTAATGAAAATCTATCTTCAACAAAAATGGATATGACAATAAGGATCTTAAAATTATGTACAATATTGCAAAGTAAATGCTCACAACACAATATAAAACTCAATTACCAAAGTATAACCATTAAAGAACATATCTAGTGTACATTCAAAGAGAAGTAATGAAGCACAAAATTGTAAGTAGAAACTATAACTCATTAATTCACAATCCCAACATATAGAACACTAGAATGACAGTAGCTAAACTCGTAATGCATGGACATATTTCATTTAAATCTTTAGAATTTCCTTGACAAGGCAACATAAAACAAATGCTCTCAAATGCCTTGTCAATGGATTGTACATTATAACCACCTTGACATACAAGATCTGGGAAAGATGAAAATCAGTATGTATTTCATCAAAGGAAATATTGTAGTATTACAATAGTTAAATCTCTTTGACTTCTTTTCAGAAATAGAAAAACTAACCCCCCCTTGTTTGAATATGAGGACAGAGCCCCCATATTTATACAAATATAATGTTTTCTTAAAATTTTATTTTCTCCCCCAAAACAAAAAGTGAATCTTCCCCCCATGTATTCACAATGAAATATATTTTTAATTAGAGAACGTGAATGTACACTTGTCCTAATTGAAAGATTAACTAAATTTCATGTTAGCACTTATAGGATTGATTCCATGCCTTTACTGCCACATACATAAAAAGAAATTTGATACATCTTGCAGGTACATTTGTGTCTTTTTTATTTTCTCATTTTACACCACTAAAATGCCATAAATTATCTGAATTAAATGATGCCAAATTGAAGGGCTCGAGGATACCTTCCCAACGAGACTTATTTCGCATGTTTTGGATCTCTGAATTGAAAGTTATGACCATTTGAAGTTTTGGCTGTCAGGATGATCAGGAGAGCGAAATGTGATAGCTCTTGATCGGTCTTGGATTTTTTCCACATGTGCATTGCTTTTCTTTTGCTTTTATGTGACTTTGCTTGAAACACAAGTTTCAATAATAAAATGTGAGCACAATCACCTAATGTCATGTTCTTTCATATTGTTAAAATGTTCTTACACTTGATTACTCTGCTATGAAATGTGAGCCAATGAAAAAGTATCCACGTTCATTCGCAACACCAAAATTTTGATAAAATTATTTAACTTAGCCAGCCTTGAAACACAATCTAATGGGAAAGCTCCATATTTTATTCACAGCTTCAGACTTTTGATTTACATTGAACCTTATCCCTGCAGAGTGTGAAGCATAACCCAATGAGAATATCTCCATATACCTTTCACGTTGTCATACCTTCTCAGATGGCCCTGACTGATTCTTGCAAAACTTGAACCAGTCATAGAGCTCCATGATTGCTTCACAATTCAATTTTATTTATAAGGACCTTCTGTCAAAGTGAAAAATGTCTAGCCAATGAGAAAGCATTCCATGCTTCTTGTAATTGTGGCATACTTTTTAGGGTAAGCTCAACTAATAAACACAAAACGCAAGCTAATATAAAATCTCCAAGGACATTCTCACAGTTTCATAGTTCCGGACCTTAAGCCTCTACTGAAAATTGTTAAACACGATCCAATAGAAAATCTCCATATATGGCACGCATTCACCTTTCATCGGTTGCACCTTTGCATCGGAATTTCAAACTAAGCGGACTTAGAAACTTTTGGCTTGACAATTTTTTTCCACATAGCTCTTTTGACCTTTCAACTCTTTCTCAGACCCGATATAATTATCCAACAAAATTTAATCCAAGGACTTGAGGTCTGCGGAGCCCAAATATGTTGAGGAGAGACATAATCCTGCCAAGTGGTCCTTCACATTGCAGGCACTTGAAGTGCTTGGTGATGCAAAAATTTCACAGCCAAATGAACGTTCGGATGTGGCCTTTTGAAAATTAACCCCGTGGCGTGCTTGTGGACTGTATCCTCCCGCGGGTTCGCTAAGTATAGCCAATGGCCTCAAAGTTTTAACATGTGGAATTATCTGGCGGCCATTTGAACTTGCTTCCAACATGGTTTAATAAAAATGGCTAAGTCCAATTTAACTAAGTTTTTCAACCAGTCACACAACATTATCCTTTGTGGTTGCAGGTTAGGATGAACTCACAAAACTTCGTAGCTTTGGATGCACTCCATTAGTAAACTGGATCATTTTGGTGTTGATCTTGTAGGTTTCTTACCTTAGCATAAAGATATGGCTATGTCTTGACCTCACCACTGAGCCCGATAGCTTTCATACTAGTCTGACTAATTGGTCTATTGAACCGGTCCACTGACATTTCTACTGAATCCTTTCATTTATCTTACTAAGGCATGAGATTTATTACAAATTGACACTTCTCCTTGTCTCAGACTGGTTCTTTGAAGCACATGGGGAGTAATATGAAGCACATAAAAATAGTTATGTTTTTAGAGAATTATAGGAAAAAGACGTAGCTTAGATTCATGTGAACTGGATTGAGAACCAAAAAAGGATCTCTTGCTTAGGGATGGGCATGCCTTTTGGGTGCCATAAGAATAAATACCAGACTAAATGTCTAATCCATTGGGTAAGGAGTCATGGGGAGATAAAAAACTACAAGGACTTTATAGAAAATGATACATTACATTCATACCAAGAATACTAACATATTTGAGAACCTGGTCACTATAGAACAAAATACAAATAATGGAAACAACAAACCACAGGAAAAAACCATACACAACAACACACTTGTGCATTGTACAATGATCATACCTCAATCCCTTCTGGCTTAGTAGAAGAAAGTGTTTGAGGTGATTTCTATTGACAGGAAACTCTAGCAAATTTCCTTCCAAGTCCTATTCAAAAAGAAAGTATGTTCCCCAATCCTGACATCAAAAGAATAGGGTCCCATTTAGAGGGCATTAAATTTTCCATGTTTTCCTTTATCTTCATGTTTGCATATCCCATAACAGGACTAGGTCTTTGACATTGAAAAATATTGGAGTGAACTTATTGTCAAATATATTCTTGAGTCTTTCTCTGAACTTGAGATGTCTTTGTTGGGACTCTATTCTTTCTTCATCCAATTCCATAATTTGGTTAATCCTTGTTTCATATGGACTAACCTATTCTCCATCTTCGAATTGTTGCATGAACTTATACAAGGAGATTTGTAAGTGTAGGGGGGAAAAATATCTTGAATTCCATAGACTAACTCAAATGGGCTCTTTCCAATAAACATCTTGGTAGTAGATTTTTCTGCCCATAGTGCAAACTTGAGTTTCTCACCCCATTTTATTTTACTAGTGTCAAGTGTTCTTATGAGGATCTTAAACATAGGTTCTTATTACGTGATTATACTTTGTCCATTTCCCTGAGGATTATAATTTGATGCCTAAGCCAAAGTTATACCATATTCCTTACACATTTTTTCTAATGGTTTATCTCTAAAGCTCATGGCATTGTCGGTAACTATCTTGGCAGGCACCCCAAATTTGTAGATTATGTTATTGAGGATAAAAATCCATAATTACTTAATGAGTCTCCTTCCTTGTGGGAATGGTCTCTATGAGCTAGGAAAATTACAATGATAACAAGAAATAAAAGTGATTAACTAGATACCTTCTCCGACATGATTCCTTAGTAAACCTTAGAATGGGTGAACATAATGTGGATGGGCCTAGATTTCTCGAAATGCACCAATGGATAAAGGGATAATGGATTTGGGATGATCAAGTGGGGTTATTTGGGCATTAGGATGAGGTGGAGGGATGTTCTATGCTCAAAGGATGCAAGAGCTCTGACAGGATATTTAAGCTTATTCTAAAAGAGGGGGGTGAGGCTCTATTTATAGCCTAGAAGTAGGATTAATTTGGGGGTTTAGAGTAATCATGATTATGGAAAGTAAACATGATTAGGTGAGTGGGAGACATGAGGAATGGTCCAGAATTAAAGTTGAATATTTAATTCACAAGTGGGGGGACATGGGGAATATTTGGCATGTGAGGAAGATTGGGTTTAATTTAGGGGTTGAAACAGATTAATTAATCAATTAACATCGATTAATTCAATGTGTATTTTTGTGGGAAATGGAATGGTGAAATTAATTGATTTAGGATAGGTGTGAAATTGGGGTGTCTACATTTTCCCCTCTTTGGAAGGGTACTATGAAAGTAGTGTCCTTTCAAAGAAAGTAGACGAGATGGATGAATATGCCCCAGGCGGCAGGATTGAAAGTTTTGAAGAGATTCTTCTTAAGGAAGGTGTTCCTTCGATAAGAAGTTATTAGAGGAAGAAAAGAGAAAGCATTCTCTAAGCAAGAAGTAGAAAAAACTTTCACTTGTAAGAATGGGGGAAGAATTCAATCTACTTTTGCTAAAAAAAAGTAGAACAAATGTTTGTTAGGGAGAGTAGAAGGTGGTAGGTGATGGATGTTATGGTATCCTCGAAGACAAAAATGTCATGAGAAGATGTGATTATGGATAGATGTGATGATGCCCCCTCGAGAGGGCTGGCGAGAATGGAAGAGACAATAGATCTCTCGAAAAGAGGAGAGGTCAACTCTACAGAGAGGAGGACAAGAATGGGGTGTAAGAGAATGGAACAACTGTGGTGCACAAATGGGGAAAGGATTCAATCAGCCTTGAATGCTAGGTGTGAGGATGTGTTGAAGGACGTAATGAGTAAGAGTGGAAAGAGAAGAAATAAAGGAATGAACAAGAGTAGTGGTTGATTATGAGAAGGAAAGAAAATTCAAAGGTGAAGGAGACAAGGGTATGGAATAGAGCAGATGGAGACAGAGGAGGAGAAAAAAGGAATGAAAGAGGTAGAAGAGAATAAGAGAGAGGGATGATAGGGGAAGAAGGGAATGATGAAGGAAAAACAAGAAGAAGACGAGATGAGATGAGAGAAAATGACAGAGCAGAGGGTGAAATTATGAAAAAGGGAGAGAGAGATTCAAAATGAAGGGAGTGGAATAGTGAAGAAGGGTGAAGGAGATGAAGGGAGAGAAATGATGGAAAATGAAAGAGATGATAGAACTGAGAAAATAAATAAACTATAGAAGTAGGAGGTGAAGAAGACAAGGGTATGGAATAGAGTAGACAAAGATGAAGGAGAAGAAAAAAAATAGGTGGAAGAGAATAATAGAGAAGGATGATAGGAGAAGGGAATGAGGAAAGACAAACAAGAAGGAGAAGACGAGATGAGAGTAGGGGGTAAAATCGAGAAAAAGGGGAGAGAGAAGGAATGAGAAGAAAAATGAAAAGGGAGATGAGGAGGATGAAGAATTTAAAGAAGAGAAAAAGACAAATAGAATAGACAAGAAAAAAAGAAACTATGAGGGACCAGGAAGATGTGGAGAAGGTCAGAGAAAAGAAGATAAACTTGGTACAAAATGATTGAAAAGGTAGGGGTGGTAGAGAAAGGAAGGGGAGGGTAGGAGGAAGGTGAAAATGATGGGGGAAGAAGAGATGACAAAGCTCATACATGGAGAAGATTGAAGGAACCTAGTCATTGTGAGGAAGACCAAGGTAAAGAATATGGAACAGACCACATGGAAATGCATGTGGAGGGTGGGATGATAAAAAATATGGGATAACACTGAAGATCCAGGTTATCAATGGGGAAGTAAGAAGGAAGCGTGAGGGAAAAAGGGGAAGAAGATGATAAAGAGGAAGTGAAACAAGACAAAGAGTGGGAAGGAGGGGAGGACAATAGAGAAAATGATGCAAAAGGAAGGAAATCAAGAAGTGAGATATTTAGTGAAGAGTGGGAAACATAAGGAATGTAAAGAGAAGAAAGAGGGGAGGAATGACAACGGATTGGAAAAGATGTGGAGATGCATGAGATGAGGATAATAGGATTACGAGAAAATAGACAAAGGGTGTATGATGAAGACAATAAAGATATTGAAGAGGGTGAAGGGAAGATGGAGAGGTGGGGAAGAAGTGACAAGAAAGGGTGGGGGTGGAGAAAAGGGAGGGGAGGGAAGAGAGAATGGGGGATAGAAGAGGAAATTTCAGTGAAGGGATGTTAGGGGAAGTCCACCAATAATTATTGGTGGGGAAGGATGAGAGGAAAAGTGAAGAAAGTTAAAAGGGTAATGGGGAGTAGAAGAGGCAATGCCAGTGAAGGGAAGTTAGGGGAAGTCCACCAATAATTATTTGGGGAAGGATGAGAGGGAAAAACTAAATATGGGGAAAGAGGAAGGGGAAGTCCACCAATAATTATTGGGGAATGAAGATGAAGAAAAAATGGGGAAGGTCAAAGAGAGTGAACAAGGCCAATGGGAGTGCAAAATGAGGATGAGTGAATTTTAGGGGTAGTCCACCAATAATTATTAGCATGGAAATGGAAGATGATGATGAAATAATGTTAGGGGAAGACCAACAATAATGGCGGGTAGACATGGGGGTGGATATGTGGGAGAACTCGAGAAGATGGAATGAGAAGAGTGAAGAAAAGGTGAGTGATGAGTTGTGACAAGATGAAGGTGAGGAGAGGATGTAGAGGATGAGGATGAATGAGGTGAAGATGAAGAAACAAGACATGAAAAGAATGGGAGGAAATGGTATGAAGGATGATGGATCAAGAAGGGGAAAATGGGGGAAAGGAACATGATTATAGGTGAAAGATGGTAAACGCACTCTGTGATATGATAGGTTGAGAAAGGATAATGGTAGGAGGAAAATGTGGTTGGTAGGGGAGACCAGGAGGAAGAAATGATCAATGGAGGGAATGAAGAATGAGGTGAGGGAGAAGTCCAGAATGATGAGTTCAACTTAAGGAGGACCCTTAAGTAAGATTGTCATGCGGTGGAAGTGGTTAAGTAAGATTGCCAAGTGAGGGATGATGGAGATGAAAAGTGGGAAAGAAGGAGGTGGTGTTTGCGAGAATGAAAGAGGAGGTGAGAGGATGTGATGATGGGGACTGAAGAGAAAATGTGGATGGTGAGAATGTGGAGTGATGGGGGAGTGTAAGATGACAGATCATCCTTAAGAGGGACTCTTAAGTAAGATCACCATGCTGCATGAGTGGTTAAGTAAGATCGCCAAACCGACAGTGATGATATGGAAGGTGAAAGACAAGAATGTATTGGGTACAGGGGTGGAATGGTTGGTTGGAGCAGATGATTATGCCAAGGGGTGGGAGAAATAGGATGGAGGAAATATGATGGGATGGGGGAGGGCCAGATGGAAAATCAACCTTAAGAGGGACTCTTAAGTAAGATTGTCATGTGACGGGGATGGTTAAGTAGGATCACCAAGATGAAGAAGAAGAATCCATGGGAAGAATTAAGTGATTAATGGAGTTGGTGGGAAGAGGGTATGAAAAGATGGACTGAAGGGGAACCCTCAAGTGAATTTTCCATACTACGAGAGTGTGTAAGTAAGATTACCAAGAAGAAGACAGATACTAGGAAGAATGAGAAAAGAGTGAATGGTGTAGGTGATAGTGGAACAAGAGGTGAGAGGAGGTGATAACAAGGAAGGAAGGAAACAAAGGAGTGTGACATGAATGGATGGAGGAACATATGTGGTGTAGAATGGAGAGTGTGAGGGGAATCCTTAATTGGGATGCCCATGTGGTGAGAGTGATGAGGCAAGAATGATAAGTGGAAGAGGTGGAGTGAAAAGATGTGTGTGGTGGTGATTGTTGTCTGATGAAAGAGGAGATGGTGGAGAAGTTTCTACAATGGGAAGATCTTAGGAAGAGGGTATACCTCAACCAAGAGTCCCACATGGAAGGGGTGATTAAGTAAGATTGTCAAGCTGAAAGTGGAAGAGTGAAAGGGAAGAACACAAAGTGGTGAAAGGGGACATGAATGGTGAGAAGGGTGATGTGGGGATAAGTGGCAGATGAGTAGAAATGAGGAGAGAGGACCAATGGATCAAATACTAGGTGACCATGGTGGGGGATGAGGAGTTTCTGGATAGCGAATGCTACTTGAGAAAGATCCTCAAGTAGGATTCGCAAACTGCAATGGTGATCAAGTAGAATTCCCAAACTGGAAAATGTATTAGTATGGGTGAATGGATGGGGTGAAAAGTAAGTTTTTGATCATGTAGGAAGATACTCATGTGATGAAAGCATCTTAATTTTAATATAGCACATAACAGGATGCATCATGATATAAAAGATCAGGATGACTAGACTGTAATATGCATGAGAGCATAGACAGGGGCCATCAAAAAGGTATGATGCCCTAGTACGATATGCAAGTGTAAGAGAGCATAGACAGGGACCATCAAAGAGATATGATGCCCCTGTACGATATGCAATTATATAACATACGTATATTAGAGGAGAACACCAGGATACATAAAATCAAGATGCCCCCTGTAATATATCCAAGATACAAGATAAAGAATAAATTTGCAACTAATAATGTAACACAAGAACCTTTAAACATGTCCCTAATGTGTTCCACAATGATGATTGATTGGTTGTGCCCCCAAGTAGGGAAGTAATGATTCAGAATGGATTGGGTCATTGTCCTCAAACAAGGAAACAATGAGAGTTGGAATTGCCCCAAGCGAGGATTCACGTGAGGGGAAATGATTTGAATTTGATAGTCATAAGGTGGTTGGAACATTTGTTGGGGATAATAGTTCAAAGGATGAATTGTGTTGATTGTTAAGTTGTGGCTTTTGATGGTTTTTTGCAAATTTTTAGGATTTTGTGATTTTTAAGTTTTTTTGGTAATTTTAAGGATTGTTTTTGAAGATTTTTCAAATATTTTTTTTTTGGATTTTCTAATGTTTTTTCGATTTTTTAGATTTTAATAATGTTTTTGGGGATTTTTGAGATTTTTATACTATTTTTGGGGATTTTTGATATTTTATACTGTTTTTGGGAATTTTTGAGATTTTATATTGTTTTTGGGATTTTTGAGATTTTATGGACCAGAATGCAAACTTCTTATGAGAGGTGATAAACTAGGGTATCATCTGTATGTACCATGTTCCTCATGGTAACTCATGCTTCGAATAATACAAAAATTCTCACTCCATTGGCAGGATATGTTGGTGATGATAAGATGAAAATAAGTCCAACTCCATTCTTGACTCCACACAACTAGTAAGATGCGAGGGCTCATCACCGAGAATCAAGAAGGACACATGATGTAGATAATGAATATAGAGACAAGTGCTAACAACAATCCATTTGGGAAATTGTGACTCAATTCTTCTTAAGGTTACTGAACCAGTTTTGAAATGACTTTCACTTTATAGGTCACGTACTAGACTTAGACAGTTACATGGCCTACTGATTGGTAAGATATGAGGTGAAGGGATAGTTCTCTCTTCACTTAGGCATCTAAATTACTTCTTTGGGATTTTATAATTGTAAGCACTTTCAGATTTATAAGATTTTGTATTTTGTAAATACTCCCTAAGTCTTGCCCCATGCTACCACTAAGAAGCAAGGGCTCATCACCGAAGGCAAAACATAGGCAAGTAAATTTTTTTTTATTTTTTTATTTTTTTTTTTTTTAATGTTTTTTTTATTACATTTTTATGCATTGTGATTTATGAATGACCCTCTACGCTTTTCCCCATGCCACCAGTAAGAGGCAAGGGTTCATCACCGAAGAAAAGATGTAGATGAGTAAGGGCACCTCCCTCCATTCCCAGTCTCACACTACTAGTAAGAAGTGTGGGCTCAACACCAAAGACTGTGAAGGATGAAAGGTGTAATAGTGAATTATTCATAATTTATTTGATTTATTGACTTATACAATAGTGATTTTTATTTGGGAAGGAACGTATGCCCCCAATCTTAGCCCCACACGACTAGTAGGATGCGAGGGTTCAACACCGAAGACTGAGATGGACGGTCAAACAAACAAGGTAAAGAAGTTTAGAGCATTGTTCTAAAAGAGAGAACTTCTTTAAAGGGGATATATTACCATCAGTAAGCTTCTAGGTATGACCATAGGTGAAAGCAACCTAAAAATGGGAGACATTATAAGAAGTATGATACTCACAAAACTTAATAGGATCTATATTAACACTTGTCTCATGATGATGAATATGAAGATGTGATTTTGATAATGAAAATATCTGCCAATGGAATGAATAATTTTAAATTATTTGGAGATGAGTAAGACAAGAGGAATGTACAAGTGGTTGTCTCTCGAAATAGAGAGCACCTCAAGAATAGAATTTCTTTAAATGTACTGCATTCATTGGTTCGTCAAGTTCCTGACCATCTTCAGTGGCCAATTTATAGGCTCCAGAGCCAAATTTAGCTGTAATTACATAGGGTCCTAACCAATTAGGTTCAAATTTTCCTTGTTTTTCTCACTCTTTAGTGGTATTCTTTTGATTTTCTTTGAGAATGAGATCACCAACCTCGAACTCTCTGGGTCATAATTTTTTATGATAACTGCGTTGTAGTCAGTTTTGATAGACTTGAAGATGATTGAGGGCGTTAAGTCATTTTTCATCGAGAAACTCAAGCTCATTAAGCCATGATTGTCGATATTCATCTTCATTAATTACATCTTTAAGGGATATTCTCAAGGATGGGAGTTCAACCTCAACAGGTAAAATGGCTTTGCAACCATAGACAAGGGAGAACGGGGTGGCTCATGTAGGTGTGCGGTAAGATGTTTGGTAAGCCCAAAGAGCAGGGTAAATTTGAGTGTGCCAATTTTGTCCATGTGTATCAAATTTTTTTTCCATGATGGATTTTAAAGTCTTATTGGTTGCTTTTGCTTGCCGTTACCCTGGGGGTAGTATGGAGTAGACCACTTAAGTTTGATGTGGAAACGTTTGGCGAGGTCTTTTACATCCTGGTTTTTAAATGATTTTCCATTATCTGTGACAATAGAGGATGGAATGCCAAATCGACAGATGATATTGTTAAAAATGAACTTTGATATTTGGCTTCCAGTAACATAGGTGAGAGGCATAACTTCTACCCATTTAGTGAAGTAATCAGTAGCGGTAATAATGAACTTATGTCCATTCAGACAATGTTGGTCTGATTTTACTGATGAGATCAAGCCCCCATTGAGAGAAGGGCCATGGTGTGGTGATCGATTGCAATGCTTGAGAAGGTGCATGGATAAGGTTGCCATGTTTTTGACAAGCTTGACATCATTTGAAAAAATGGCATGTATCATTCTCCATGGTGGGCCAATAATACCCAACACGTAGGATTTTCTTAGCTAGAGCCATACCATTTGTGTGCACTCCATAGATACCAGAGTGGACTTCAGTTAGAACGCTAGAGGCCTCCTCCTGATTAAGACATTGGAGTAGGGTGCCATCGTAACCTCATCTATAGAGAGTGTTTACTAAAATGGTGTAACGAGAGGCACGTTGTGCTAAAGTGTGTTTATGACTTGGTTTCATGTTGGTAGGAAAATGCTTTGTCATGGATGAAGGTGTAAATATCATGGTACCAAGGGTTATTAGGACCCACGATTTCACATACCATAGTAGTTTTAGGTAGACTATAGGTAGGCGTTAAGAGGTGTTCAACAAGAAAATGTGCTTGGGGTTTATTGGATGTAATTTCTAATAGAGATCCAATATTTTCCATAACATGTATGGATTTATTATGAATTCTAGGGATTTGGTCAAAACTAATCAATCGAAAATAGCTTCGGAGGCTATCTACCATGCATTTATATGGAATAAGTTTTTCATCCTTGACTTGGTATTCATCAGTAACCTGTTTAATGATAAGTAAAGAGTCACCAAATACAACCAACTCTTTAAGGTTCCAAGATATAGCGAGTTTTAATCCTGTTATGAGAGCTTCATACTCTGTGATATTATTAGTACATGGGAATGCTAATTGAAATGACTTGGGGATAACATGTCCACTAGGTGTGATAAGAAAAATACTAGCTCCTGATCCATGGAGATTACAAGATCCATCAAAGAATAGAGTCCAGGATGGTGTGATGTCTATGTACAAAAGATCTTTGTCAGGAAATGTAAAATGAAGTGGTTATGTTCTGGGAAGAGGTGCCTCAACAAGTTGGTCTGTGAGGGCTTGTCCTTTAATTGCTTTCTGAGGAATGAACTCGACGTCAAATTCACTAAGTAGGATGACCCAACTAGACATTCTTCCTGTGAGAATAGGTCGAGACAAGAGATACTTGAGGGGATTGATGTTAGCGATCAATTTAGTTGTGTGATTAAGAAAGTAATGACGTAGCTTATGGAATGTGAAAGTGACTGCCAAGCATACTTTTTCAATTTGGGAATATCGTACCTCATGCTAAATAAGTGTTTGAATAAGGTAATAAACAACTTGTTCTTTTTCTTGATCATTGTGTTGTGCTAGAAAAGATCCTATGGCATGCTCAATGGAAGATGTATAAAGAAACATGGATTTATCTATGACTAGTGACATAAGGATAGGTGGACTAGAGAGGTATTCTTTGATTTTGGCTAAAGAATCTTGGCAATCTTGATTCCATTGGAACTGCACATCTTTCTTAAGCAATTGATTAAAATGATGACACTTATTGGCTAATTGTGATATGAAACGTCAAATGGATTGGATTTTTCCTTGGAGACTATGTAATTGTTTGAGATTTTGGGGAGGAGGAATTTCCATGATGGCTTTGACCTTTGCGGGATCAACTTCTATACCTCTTCGTGAGACAATAAATCCTAATAAATTTCACGAAGTTACCCCAAATACACATTTCTTTGGATTGAGGCAAACCTTATACTCATGCAACCTTTTAAAGATGTATCTCAACACACCTGGATGTCCTATCCGTGTTTTAGATTTTTCTAATATGTCGTCAACATAATATTCCATGATATCATGCAATATATCATTAAAGATGACTGTCATGGCGTGTCGATATGTGTCTCCTGCATTTCTCAATCTGAAAGGCATGACCTTATAGTAGAAGGTGCCCCATGGTGTAGTAAACACCGTTTTGTGTTGATCTTCTTCAGTGATGTGTATTTGATTATAGCCAGAAAATCCATCCATTAGGGAGAGAATTTCATGGCCTGCCATGGAGTCGACAATCATGTCTATATTTGGCAAGGGAAAGTCATCTTTTGGACAAGCTTTGTTGATATCATGGAAATTTGTGCATACCCTAATGTTGGGAGTTTTCTTGGCTATGGGCACTATGTTGGATATCCATTCAGAATAGTTGATAGGTTGGATAAAGTCTTCCTCTAATAGTTTTTGAAGTTCATATTTTACAAGCAATGCTACCTTGGGGTGCATTTTGCGTAATTTTTTTACAGGATTTGCATTCAGATGCACCACAAGGTGATGTACTACGAGAAATGGATCTAATCCTAGCATATTTTTTTAGGTCCATGTGAAAATGTCTTGAAATTCAATGGGGAGCGTTGTGAACTCTATGCATTCTTGGTTGGACAAACTGATGCCAAGATGTAAAAATTTTGGTTGTTCGGGAGTACAGATGTTAATATCTTTGGTTTCCTCAATCAACATTTTGGATGTATCCTTTTCAGAAAATGATGCTAGTGGTTGATGTAAGTCATCAGTTTCAGTGATTCAGGGGAATCAACACAGGGTTTTTATTTGTGATGTTGGGTCCTTTTATTGATATGTTTTTTGGATAAGGTGGTGACAAGATTTTTACTATGATAAATTTTTTGTTTTCGTGTCTTATCTAAGGTTTCCAAAGGTAAAGGATCTGAATATTCTATTTCTTCACCGAAAGTAGGAAAATTCATCAACGTTAATCTCAAATCCTTTTTTATGGTCGGAAAGGGGAATTTGATTGCGAGTTCCAAGGAACTCTTCAATGGCTTCATCGTTTTGAAACATGTCCATGGCCACATGATGTAATTGGTCATGGTCTATGAGAGTTGGATGAATAAGCTCGAAATCAATGACATTAATGGATAAATGTTCAAAGTAGAGATTTGTTTCAGCAAGGTCTTCAAAAAGGTTGTGTGTAGACCCGATGTCACTATCAGAACTGGTGTCATCGTTGTCACTCGAGATTAATACGGGAGCTGCATTAAGTATCTTGAAACCAAGGTCGTGTTTACCATGATGTTTGGTGCAAGTGATTGGATCTAAATGACCTTGTTCATTTGGACTGAGTCCTTTACCCTTCCATCACATGTTTTTCATCATTCGATGAGCTTTGGTAAATTGAGGGGACTCATAATAGGAAGTGAATTCGTCATTGTATAACCAAGATCCTGAAGAACTTGGAATATGTTCGTTGTCTAGATAACCAAACTTCTTCCAAACTAACTGACCCAATTTGTAAGTGGGATGGATTCTAAGATGAGGAGCATTTGGTTTTCCATAGGTTTGTGGGGATTTACTGATGTAAAAATAGTTTTGCAATGTTTTGGAATTGGTATTCACCGCATCCTTTGTCAATGATTTTGAATGTGTGTGTCGAGGAACCAGTAGGTACCTCGCATGGTAGGGAAGGTAGTTTGGTAGTTTTGAAAGATGGAGAGAATGGGTTATAAGAAGAGGGGGTGGATTAGAGGATGAAGCTTGATTAACCGAAGGGGAGGGTATCTTAACGGAAGAGGCATTATTAGATGAGGAAGGTTGGTTAGACAAAGAAGATGATTGGTTAGTGGAAGGGGGACTAGTTTTAGACAAAGAGGGTTGATTAGCAGAAGAGAATGGATTGGGAGATGTTGGTTGATTAGAAGATGATGGTTTTAGAGTATGTTTGGGAAGCGTATCTAGATCGACATGCATTTTCTTATGTATTATGCGTGGAGTGTATTTATCTATTGATGGAAAGTAGTGAGCATTTTTATACCACCCTGCAAGGAATCTGAAATAATAAAAGGGTTGGGTATCAAACACAATGTAAATTCTTTTTCTAAGTGGGGGAATTTAATACATTGGTGGAATGTGGATGGGACAAATTTCATGGCATGAATCCATGGTTGACCAAGGAGAATATTGTATGATACTTCTACATCCACCACATGACATAACATGTCTAAAGTGATGGGTCCAACCATAAGAGGTAACATGATTGTTCCTTTAGACTTTATTTCACTATTATCATACCCATGAATGGTTATGATATCATTTTGTAAAGTTTTTCAGTGTAACCAAGACAATCGTAGGAGTTTCATGGAGAAAATATTCAATGTTGCTCTTTGTGACTAATACACACTTGATCTTGTGATGAGTTATAAAAGCTTCAATGTATAAGGAATGATTGTTAGCAATGTTGGGGATTAAGAAGGTCAATGGGACTGAATGATAGAATAGGATTGGGTGTTGAAATATTTGCTATTAAAGCCTAGAATTGCTGTGAGTTGATGTCTTATGGGACACGAGCGTCATTTAATGTTTGGGTAAGGATGTTTTGTAGTGCAGGAGAAGACTTAAGTAATTCCATGATGGAAATTTGTGTTGTGGTGTTTTCCAATTGTTTTGACATGATGTTGAATGAAAGTGTAGGATGGGGAGTGGAAGTGGTGGTGGAATTAGATGTTGGATTAGGAGGTGGTGTGGGAGATGAGGTAGTAGATTGTTTTGTAGTGGGGATCCACACTTTTTTCTATCTAGTGGTGACCACACAGTCAATTTTGATCTTTATTGTAGCCACTAGATCTTGGTTGTAGTCTATGGTTGAGATGACTGAGTCATACTCAATGTTGTTTGATGATTGGTCCTTGTCCTTCGAATTATCATCATGGTTAGGGAAGGGGTTTTTGAACATGTTTAATTTTTCATTAGGGGTTTTTGTATCAGAGGTATTTTCAACCTCTATGTCTCCACATTCGATTAAGTCTTGGACATAATGGTGGAGTTGCATGCATCGATCTGTAGAGTGACCTTTGATGTGATTATAATCACAATATTCATTGTCTTTATACCAATTTGGTTTTTTGTTTCCCTTCTTTGAAGGGTTTGACGATGGGGTACAAGATCATGTTGGCATTTACTAAGTGATGGAAGACACTAGATAGGATTTCTCCAAGTGGAGTGAACTATCTTTACCTATCATCGAGGAGGAGCCTCCTTTCTAGGGATGACAATTGGTTGTTTGTTGGATTTAATTGTGTTGGGTGGATTGTTTTGAATGTTTCAAACATAGTGAGAATTAGTAATGCCATCGTTGACTATATTTCTATTCCAATTAAAGAATTTGGATTTATCCTGAATTTGAGGGGCATCCCTAGGAGGTTGGTCCCTAAAGGGTGTTTTAAGTAAGCCCTTAGAAATGAGGGATTTCTCAATTTGTGTCCCTTTTTCGATGACTTCTTCGAAATTATTTAAACAATGCATCTGCATGTGAAATGATAACTCTGTAATGAGGTTTGGGACAAAAATATTGACTAATTATCTCTTTGGTATCGAATAATGGAATATTCTTGCAATCCCTCACCAACGTTGTAAAAAGGATGTGAAATTTTTGTTGGGCCTTTTCTTGGTGTTTCAAATATCGAGCATGGTTATTTCTGAGTCTAGGTTGAAGGAAAAATGTTTAACACATTTTCTTGATAGGTCTGTGAAAGTTGTGATGGACCCTTTTGGAAGATAAAGGAACCAATCTAAGGCTTGATCTCCGAAACTCTTACGAAATAAGATGTAAAAGATATATGTCATGATAAGATACTTCCTGAAATTTCATGAAAAATTCTTTGATGTGCTCTCGGTGGTCACCTTTCCTTTGTATTTATCAAAATTTGGAGTTTCAAAGGATGGTAGAAATGGTAATTATAACATTTCCTTGTCAAATGGGTACGGGAATAGTTCTTCAAAATTAAACTGTTTTGATTGCTTTTGTAGCCCCTAAATGGTTTCTTTCATATTTTTCCATTATTGTGTGAATGGAGAGTTGTGTGATGGAGTATCAAGGAATTCGTGAGTAGGTGGTTCGAGATTGAGATCGTGTAACCTTTCAGCTTTAGAATTTGTTTGCTCAAGTTGCCTTGTCAACTCCTAGATTTTGGTAAATAACTTGTCAATTGAAGAGTTATTTGGTATTTCATTGTGGTGACTTGATTCACCATTTTCTATAAGTTTTGTTTAGGTTTTCAGTCCCAAAATTAGGAGGTAGTTTTGCTCCCATGGCAAGGATATGCAGTAGGTATTCATTATTGTTTTCTTCTAACAACTTATCTGCTTGCTCTTGTTCTTCGTGAGTGAGTTCTGGTTGCGTAACTTCATCATCATTTTCATGGTTTTGAGGGTCTATATAGTGTGAATACCATGATGAGATAGGTGTGTTCTTTTAAGTTGTAAAATAACATATGAAGTTTGAGAAAATGTGATTAAGCGTAACTATAATGGGTTTGTTTTTGATTTGGCTTGAATAAGCTCTTGATTGTTGATAGGGAGAGTAACTCAAAAAGTTAACTCAATGTGGTTGTGATATAGCTCTAAATGATCTATGAGAGGTTTCATGTTGTGTTTTTCAGATTTGGCTTGAACAAGCTCTTAAGTGTTGATAGGAAGAGTAACTCAAGCAAGTTAACTCAACACAATTGTGATATAACTCAAAATGAGCTATGAGGGGATTTGTGTCGGATGTCGTTTAAATAAACTTGATAGTTGATGAGATATGGAGTGAACTCAAACAAGTCACTCAACCTGTCAGTTTGATATAACTCAAAAAGATATGAAGGATTTTTTAGTGGATGAAGCTTAAACAAGCTTAACAATTGATGAGATAAGGAGTGAACTCAAACAAGTCACTCGATACTAGTTTGATATAGCTCAGAACAAGCTATGAGGGATTTGTTGTTGGCTTAAGCAAGCTAATGAAATCAATGTAATGTTTAGATCTTCTTTTGTTTGATTGATTCAATGTTTTGTTTGATATTGAGTCTATTGAGAAATGGTTTTGTGGAACATGACTAGGATTTTAACTTTACAATAGAAACATTGGTATCATCCAAGTTTTATGATAAGAACGATGCTAAACTATCTTGTTTACAAACAACAAATAGTCATGTGTATCTAATTATTTTGGCTTAAGAGGTAGATCTGTCGGGAAAAATGATTTTTTCACGCAACATACAATATTTTGTGGAATGCGTAAATGAATTCTCTTATCACTCCAAAAAGACTCACCAATTCTTACTTACATGCTTTGGAGTGAATCACCACGTCTAAGGTAGGCTTTGTGAAAATTTGGAAGGTGATGGGGGGATGGAAGTGTGTATGGTGTCCTTATTACTCCCCAAAGATTTACTGGGATGATGCCTAGGATTCATTGTTATAGTTGTATTAGGCATTAAGTGTTGTTGTAGTCACGACAACTTTACCTGTAAATGCTTCCCAGAGGCATTGTATGTACCAAATGCTGTGATGAGAGTAGGTCTCAAAGTGCAATGGAAATGCGAATGCTAGTGGTGCATGGTAGTGAATTCCACATCATTGGTATAATGTGGGTGGTGATGAAATCCACCTTTACTACGTGAAAAAACAAATGATGATGTGATTATTAGTAGAGTTATTTCCAACTTGAAATAAAGCACTGGCAAAAAATGACAACGTACCTGAGCGTGCTAATTTTTTTTGGTTTCAACAATTTTCTTTTGAATGTGGTACTTTTGTACGGGAAGGTTTAAAATTTTGTTTTTGTTTTTGGAAAAATTCCAGTGATGTGGTCCTGTGGAAAACAAATTAGTAGTTGTCCTACAAATGAATTGTTAGAAAATGATCGTGGCCATTTTTGATTTTCAAGATTGCTCTAAAGCACAAAAAAAGAGCATACACAACAAACAAGTAGACAAATATTAATAATGTGAAGAAAAAAAAATAACAATCAAGATGATAGTTAGAGAAACAAAAAATAAAGCTAGAGGATCCTGCAGACAATGTTAATAGTCTAAAATGATTGAATTTCAAATGATATGGTCCTGCAAAAAAAAGAGATTAGTAGTTTTCCAATGTAAACAAAGAGAGAATGATAAAATACAACACTGTCGCATTTTTGATTCTCAAGGTCGTTTGTAACAAGTGTGAGAGAAGAGCATACATGCGAAGGGTTGTAATTAGCTTCACAAAAAAGAAAAAAAAGAGAAGGACAATAACACGATTGAAAAGATTAGAAAATAATTGCAAGCAGTGCAAGGTTAGACAATGATAACGAAATGATTAAAAAACAACACCAAGGTGTTTGAAATGTCCAAGGAACCTAAATTCACAACATGCATGATTGGTGAAAGGCTAGAAAAACCAAGCAAAAGGGGCTTGGGTCATGTATATGTTTCAATAATTAAGTCTTTGAAAAAAGAGAAATTTTGTTGAAGTGTCATAGAGTCCTGCAAGATCAAATAATACGATTAGTTCATATAGTAAAAAATATATGGAAAATGATTTAGAGGTGCTAATTTTGTTTTGTTTTTTTTAAATTTTTTTTTGTGACAATAGCCTAATTGAAATTAATTGCACTAATGAATTAATTCGTTAATAAAAATGGACCTATAGCGTTAAAATACATTGATTGATTAATGGGGGGAATGAAAGGTTAGTCGAAGGAAAATACAAAAGTAAACTAATCTAACATAGCCTAAAAATTTTCTAGCTTAAATTATAATAAAGAATTATTGAAAAAATAGGAACCCTAAGTGGATTCAAACTTATTATATAAACCTAAAAAAAAGAAAAATTAAATCTAATATGTTGTTTTTTTTTTTTTTTGGCTTGTTAAATTTGTTTGCACAAACAAGGGAAGGAGGCTCGAGGCGAGATGGGAGCAAGAGCTTGGTGGGTTATGGGTGAGTGTGACTGAATGGTTAAATGATAAGAGATGTGGCCAGGTGGCTCTATTTTGGGGTGTGGTCATGGTGGGGAGAATGTGGTGATGGGCTCGAGGATGGGTGGTCGGGGAATGTCGCAGGGAAGGGGCTTATGGATGTGTGTGAGTAGTGAGGCACAAGGGATTTGTGAGTGAGTGGATATGGTTGTAAGGAAAGTCATAGGGTGTTCAATGCAAGGTCATGATTGAGGGAGGGGATTGGGGATGGGGACGAGTCCAGGTCTGTGAGGGGATGATTTAGAGTGGTGGGTAGGTCTATAGCTCGGTTGAGTAACAATCAGGACAAGGGGGAGTGAAGTTAGTAAGGTGAGTCAAGGGGGCTTGAGGGTGGGCTCACTGGGTAGAGGATAGGAGATGGGGAGTCGACGGTTAAGTTCAGGGAGAGGGGAACTCAAGGTTGGCTCGACGAGGAGCTTGTCGAGTCAAGGGGAATGGGTAGATTAGGGTTTGCCTTTTTTTTTTGATTTTTTGATTTTTTAATTTGATTTGATTTAATAATAATTTTTGTTTTATTTTATAGGTTTATACAAAAGTTCAATAAAATCAGGAAATGCACTATTATTAAACCAAGAAATGTAAAACTAGGATATCGAAAAATAAAACCCCCACCCCAAGATTAAAATAGAATACAGAATCTTAGTGTTTACCTAAGTAACCTACCAATCCAAACTGAAGACAATGACTAAAAGAATTTTCTTTCGCTTTTATATTACAAAAATAAAATAGATTTATAATGGGTGAATTAAGACAAACTTAAACCCCTCGCAACCTGCAACCGAGTTAGAAATTAAAAACGAAGTGTTCCTAAAAAATATCACAATAAACAACGACTATAAGTCAATTTTTTTTAATTTTTAGACTGTGGGATATCTGCAGTGGTTAGAGAAATTAAAAACAGAAGAGTTAGTTATCAGTTATTGTTTTTGGGTACCCGATACCTGTATAAGACAAAATAACGTGACAAGAAAAAGAATGAAAAAAAACAAACCAAACTATGCAAATATCAATGGATGCTAAAGTGGTTCTAAAAATGATGTATCAAGACATGGAACAAAATGAAAAACTCTAGATGGTATGGATCTCCTTGAAGAGGTTTATGGAAAGCTAAACCACATGTATATTGTGAGTTTGGCACAAACTGTAGAGACACCATAGGGTTATATCATTTTTTTGTTTAAGAATATTTTCCACAATATAAACATTAGCCAGAGAAGACCATACGGAACAGAAAATAAAATAATAAAAATAAATACTAGTAGGAAAATAATGGAAAATGTAACGAGTTGAGAGATCAAAAATAATAATTCGTGTGTAACCCCACCGGGTGTGCCGGAATGTGTGCTATAGAAAATACATTGATAAAAATAAAGTAGCTAGCTAACTAGATACTTTCTCCTTCGTGATTTTCTTTGCAAACCTAAGAATGGGAAACAATAATGTGGAGGGGCCTTGATTACTTGAAACGTAGGTGCTTCCTTCAAACCAGAGTAAGACCTTCACTGCAACAAGATTAATTCAAACTTTTCACCAATGGAAAACAAGATAATGGATTTTGTGATGATCAAAGTGGGGCTATTTGGGAATTAGGATGAGGTGGAGGAATGTCTATGTACTTAAAGGATGCAACCTGCACAGGCTCTCATAGGATTTCAAGCTTGTTTAGAAAGAGGGGGTAAAGCCTTATTTATAGCCTAAAAGTGGGATTAATTAAAGGGTTTTGGGTAATCATGATTTGACAAAAATTAAACATGATTAGGTAAGTGGGAGACATAAGAAATGGTCTAGAACTAAACTTGAATATTTAATTCGTAAGTGGGGGGGACATGGGGAATATTTGGCATGTGAGGAAAATTGGGTTTAATTTAGGGGTTGAAATGGATTAATTAATCAATTAACATTGATTAATTCAATGTGTATTTTTTATGAGAAATGGAATGGGGAAAATAATTGATTCAGGATAAGTGTGAAATTGGGGTGTCTACAGAATGTGTGCTATGAAAATACACTGATAACAACAAAGTTAAATTTAACTTACTAGATACCTTCTCCTTCATTATTTCCTTAGCAAACCTCAAAATGGGTGAAATGATGTGGATAGGCCTTGATTTCTTGAAATGTAGGTGCTTCCTTCGAACCAGAGAAAGACCTTCACTGCAACAAGATCAACTTAAACTTTACACCAATGGAAAAGGGGATTACTGAATTTGGGATAATAAAAGTGGGGATATTTGGGCATTAGGATAAGGTGGAGGGATTATTTGTGCTTAAAGGATGCAAGAGCACTCACATGAATTCAAGATTGTTTTGAAAGAGGGGGGTAAGGCTCTATTCATAGCCTAAAAGTGGGATTAATTTAGGGTTCTTGGGTAATCATGATTTGGAAAAGCAAACATGATTAGGTGAGTAGGAGACATGAGGAATGGTCTAGAATTAAACTTGAATATTTAATTTGCAAGTGGGGGGACATGGGGAATATTTGGCATGTGAGGAAGATTGGGTTTAATTTAGGGGTTGAAATGGATTAATTAATCAATTAACATTGATTAATTCAATGTGGATTTTTTGGGAAATGGAATGGTGAAATTAATTGATTTAGGATATGTGTGAAATTGGGGTGTCTAAATCCTCAACCCATTTGGTAAAGTAGTTAGTGGCTACCAATATCCACAAGTATGATTGTAGACACTAAATCACACACTTTGATTCATTATTTAGTCCCGGTCTCACACTACTATTTGTATGGTTCTCAAGTGAAAAGAGTAATAATCAACCCATGTATTTGGCCACTTTTCATTGCTTTCTATCTCTATTTTGAATCTTACATGCATACTTGCCCGGTCTGTACCTTCATATTTTTTTTGCCCTTTTCTGACTGGGGAGCCCCAGGTGCCCTAATACTCTTTACACTTTCCTCTCACTTTTTTGGCACTTTTTAGCCATTTGAGCATCTTATTTTTTTGGTGGTCAGCCTTTTTGGGGATAGTTACAAAATTAAAGTAAGCGAACCATATAAATATAAATTTATGTGACTATAATGAGGAACCAAGCACTAAGCACTAGCTATTTACACCTAAGGTTGCATCCATCAAATGCATCTATAGCTATATTTGCATTCATCTAGCTCCATCAAAAGGCACACAAGGCTGGTTCATCTTCATCACACTTCATAGGAGGGGAGTATTTTGCTTCCATGCACACATTTACTACATTTTACATGTAATTAATTGCTCACTAATTCACAAAGTGCGATTCACACAAGAGCACCTAGGGGACAATATTCACACACACACACACACACACACCTAGAAATACATTGGGTTTGAGATGTAGTGCAGTTCCTAGTGATAAGTCCATCCATTTGGTAGCTGAGGACAGTCCAAACCCTTCATATGCATCTTTATGTTTTAGGGTTTTGATGCTTTGCTTGGGGTTTTGCAGGTGATTATTCATTACAGGTTTACAATGACATCTGGAGAAGTACAACGATATTCACACAACAGGAAGTGAACACAGGAAAAAACTTAATAACACATTAGACTAGGGCACCCACAAATGCCTCTATCCCTCTCCAAGAACCCTAGTCTAACCAGACCATCCGAATCCATACTTTTTCAAGCTCCTGTGTGAAGGTTTCCTCCTGTTCATCCAGTCTCCATTGCAACATATTCCTGTAACATCATCGAATTAGCTAAGGCTTTCTTAACCCTCTTTACACATTAGGGTTTCACATTCCATTTCTTATATTGCTTGGGTACGATTTTAGTATTTTATTACTTCATTTATTTAGTTATTTTACTGCTCCTATAAAATTAGATTACACTAGAATATTCACATTTTAGCTTAGTAATAATTTTGGTGAACCCGACCACTTTCACGTTTAGGATCATCATTTCCCCTATATCATGGCTTTTAAAATTCCTCAAATGTCTTTTTCTGATTTACTTAATATGCATCCCAATTACCAGGTTGTTTTGTAAAAATCCCTAGACACCATGTCTCTTCCTAAAGATACCCACCACAAGAAATAAGCCCTATTTTCGATCATCTATTTGACGACCCTAGTCCTTGTGATCCTCCATCATATCAATCTATGTTGGAATCAATTCAAGCTATATATTATTTGTTTCAAGACAAATTTTAGGATATGGAATCCATGATTACATCTCTCAAATATGAAAATAATTATCTTAAGGATGCTTCTCAGACTCATGTTTATTCTCCTTCTACATCTTATATTCAGTCTATGTCTACTACATGTACATATATAAGTGAGCCTCAAGTCATACCATTACCAATTCCTCCCACCTTTGATCACAAATGCAACATGACATTCTTGCTAAGCTCTTAGGCCGTCAATTGATCACTCTACCTCCTACTCATTACTATCCTCCTTATCAACTAGCAAAACATCAAGGTCATTCATATTGTAATTACCATCAAATCAATGGACATAATGCCAATGATTGCTACACTTTACAACGAATAATTAAACATCTTGAGAATCATGGATTTATCCCATTCACTGCATAACATTATATCGCATGCCTATCTACAAATGTTACATCTCAAAGGGTTCCTAAATATGATTCATCTATATCTAATGGGCATCATGTTATTGCTTCTACGGTGCCTTTGTTGGCCACTCAAATGCCACCTATTTAGTCCACTCCACCTCCTCTTGCAGATATTCCTACTCCTCTACTCAAGTTATCTACAACATTACTAATTCAATCTAAGTAACCCCCTCTAAAGATTAGTTTAACCTAGACTCCACTCAAGTCATCTATGGTCAACAAATAACCACTTGTTACACAAGGCAAACACACTCTAGCTGACATTTTTTGACTCTCATAATTTAACAACCCTATCCAGTCCTCGCCTCAGTGTCAAATCACTTTTGTCAAAGAAAATACTCCTTACATTGATCCAATTAGCGTATTTTGACTAAGATTCATCACTTACATACTTGGGGGCATGGCGCTTATCATATCTGTCTTCTAAAAAAACATGAGTATTACATCTTCATCACATAACAATCCAAAATCTTCCCATTCCAATCATACTTTGATATACTCTAGCATCGTCATTACCCGATGATACACTCTTGGTCTTTTGTTCACACTTGACTATTGAGGGCATTCTATACACATGAACCCCACACACTGAACTATAGACATTGCGCATCTTCATACATTGTACACTTTTCATCCTACATCTTGTCCTATATAGATCATACACATTCTACTCATGTCTTAGATACTACACCATTGCCACTACATATTACTCATTTTCACACCTCATACATGTCATCTTACATTTTACATCCTAAAAATTACATTTTACATCTTGCGTCTTACATTTACTATGCATCTACACATCTTAGGTCATATAATCATCCCTTATTATGCATCATACACCCTACTATGCACATTACACATTTTACATATTCTCTTCTACACGCTGCACCCATTACCCGATGACACACTCTAGTCTTGCGGTCCATACTGGACTATTGAGAGTATACATAAAAAATAGACCTCATCACCCTTACATGTTCACCATTCAATCTTTACTCATGTGACATACCTAGATTAAGTGATATACGCTTTAGGCTACAAGGTCACTTCTTCTCGCATCATCTCGTGATAGGCTACATCATCACTTTCACTTGCATCATTTAGTGGTATGTTCTTTTGGCTAACTCGCCACTCCTTTGATCATCTTTTCATGATATAAACTTAGGCTACAACATCACACACAACTCATCTATGTCGCATATCATCACTACACACTCATCACAACATGTTACAAAACACATAGCTCGAATATTTCCCAATGATGTACTCTCGTTTATGGCTCACTCTAGACTGCTGAGGGGCACACCAAATGATCCTCACTTCATACACTTCCATTCACATGGGGGGTATGCGGATCCTATCATTCACTCTTTATTCAATTTTTTCCATCCACAATATACTAAATTTTATGCTTACATTTACTCTTGCTTATACTTACTTTTACATGTTCATTGTATTACACATGCTAGATAGATATCTTCTATGTCATTACTTTTACCACACACACATGCGTGTTCACTTTATTTTCTAGTTGCGATCGTAGACTATATAGAGATACTACATGAAACATAGATGCTTGACTACCTGTCCCACAACAACTCTTGGGGGCATTCACATTCGTATGATACAAGTGTTATTATTTCATTCTTGTTCATTACACACTACTTTGGTTTATCCATGCTTTTACATATGTTTCATCTTTCTAACATGATAACGGGTGTTTCATGTGCAAAATTTTCTATGCTAAGATACTTGTTTCCATACTTGTTTATTATATTGTCTACTATTTCTTGTTATTGTTTGTGGGATTTTCCCTTTGTCCTATGTGCACACTTTATTTTTTTGTGGCCACTATGGCCTTGTTGGTCCGAAAATCTGTCGCCTGGACAGATCTATGGATAGACGAGCCAACAGTGTGCAGGGCTTAGCCCCTCTTTGAGTCAGCAAAGCGAAAATGGTTTATTGCTATTCTACCAGCAGGAATCTATGCAAGTCTCACAGATTCTGCCTTCGGGGGTTTGAGATCTCATCCCAGTAGAGTGTTTCAGGCTGCGAAAAGAAAGGAATGAAAGAGGGAAAAGAGAAAGAACAGATCCGAAGGAAGAAAAGAAATGAATTCCAAAGCAGAAAGGTCAGAAGATTTATGTTTTTGGGTTGGTAGTAAATAGAGCCAAACCTACTTGCATAAATAAACAAAGCAATACTGATGAGCAAATGACAGAAAAGTAGATATGAATCCAACAGATTAAACACATACAGATCTAACGTAAGGAAGATCTAATGCATAACATAGATATTGAGCACAAAGTCTTAATATTTGTACTACTGTTTTCTTCTGTTACAAGAAAGCTCAAAGTCTTTCTCTCCTCACTTCTATTTTCATCTAAAAAATGTTCACCACGAATACAACAAGTATTCCAGTATTTATAGAAGAGAGGAGAAGGAAAGAAGGCAAAAAGGAGCCAACCACATATTTACAAAGATATTTACAAAATATCTAAAAGTCATGTTGACTTTTGACAACTTGATGGATGACATCATCCCATGATGCAACATGGATGATGTCATCATTTGTGCCAACACACTTTAGACATTTCAACAAGAAAGTCGGAGAATAGAGAGAAGAAGAAGAAGAAGAAGAAGAAGAAGAAGCAGCTACTCGTCATCGTCATCCTGCGGCCGAAAGGGGGTTGCCTACTTCTGATGCTGCTCAGGAGATGATATGTGGAACTGAGCGCGGTATTCCAAAAACTTGTTAATCATGGGCCCAAATTGATCCTGTGATGGATCCTTGTGCCGTTCGCTGATTGCTTCGCAAGTCTCCCTCTCGTCTATGAGCTTTTCTGGGAGTTTAGAATAATCTTTCTCTGCCTTGATGAGGAACCCGATGAAGTCCCTACAGGCCAGCAGGTTGTTGATAGATTCAGTGTCAAATGTGACCTCTGGCCCCGTTCCTTGAGAAGCGATCTCCTTGAAGATCCGGATAGTTTCATCAGCTGATCTCATGATAAAGGAAGGAGTGAGCAGCCCTGGAGACATGTTAAGAACAATTCGCTCCATTTGATGCATCGCATCCAGGGCCTCTTCCTTCACCTTCTCTATCTTTTCCAGAACAAATTCCAGCTGATCTATCCGATAGTCCAGAGTGGACATGGTTTTGTTGAGGGCCCTTGGATGGCCGAAAACTCCGAACTTGACCAGATCTTTGACTGAACAGTCGAACATTTGTTGAAAGGTCTCATGTTGGAGTCTAGCATGTTCTAGCTCTTCTGATATGGGACCCGCTAATGCTTGTAGTTCCTTGTTCACATTTCTGATGTTTAGATATGAATTGACATACTCGGCGATCACTCTTTCACTGTCCTTGAGGATCTGGCTCCTCCAAGCAGAAACGGCCATACCCTGCTCGCCGATCTTTGAATATTCATTGATTTTCTCCTGGATGAGAAGCTCAGAAGTCTCAGCGGTAGTCGTGGGAGGTGCACTACCCATCTTCTGTAAGGCTTGAAGCAGATATTTGTTCTGCTCCTTCAGTAGCCTTTTCTCTTCTTTTATTTCTTGAAGCTTTTTGCAGAGGGCATCGACTGCGGAAAGAGCTTCCCCCTGGAGACTTTCAGAAGACGTCCCCATTGTGACTTGAGTCACAGTAAAATCTGTCGGAGACAGATCTTTTTTCTCCTTGAGGGGATCAGGGTATGCTATTTCCATAACTCTCTCACCTGCAGCACTTTGAGAGAAGCGTGTTACAGGCTTTTGCTTCTTTGCCCCTTTGGCTGGAATTACTGAAAAGTCCATCGGAGCGATGGGAACTTTCCTCTTTTGCTGGCCCAGCTGCTGAGAGATCCATGCTGGTCCCATAGAAGAAGGACCAGAGACAGAGGAGGAGGGAGCTACAGTAGAAGAGGGGAAAAACGTGGAGACACGCGGCGGCGGATATGAAAGCATAGCCGAAGAAGTGTCCACGGGAGGAAGGGAAACCGTAGCTGCAAAAGACATAGGAAGGGAAGGGAGCCCGGAAATGAGGGAAGAAATGGAAGAAGATAAATCAGCGAGGGAGGAGAAGATAGACGAAGAGGTGGGGGAAAGAGTAGAAGAAGGGGCAGAGGACATGACCAAAGGGATGGTCGCTTGAGTCACTCGAGGAGGGGAAGGAAGAGAAGAAGAAGGGATAGAAGGGACCTCTGTAGTTGTAGCGACGCCGACATCCCGAGTGGATGGGTGTATGGGACTATCCTCTATCAATTCTTCCTCCAGAGTTATAACCTGTTCTGGCGCTGAGGAAGGAGGACTTTCAGGGGCTTCTTCCTGAATGGTGCTAGATTCACCTTCTACACCTTTGCCTTTTAGCTGCTTCTTGGACCTTGGAGGTGCATTGCCCAATGGGGAGGTTGTGAAATCTACCCCGAGGTAGATCAGCCCGTTCATGCGGCACCAGTGCTCTGTTCTGCGCATAGTCTCCTTGACCCTCTCCTCAATTGTTTGAGGAGCCTTGCTTCTGTCAATGGCCGGGAAGGGCCAATCATCCCCTTTCGTGTCATTATACACCTTGTCTACTTCATCTTCCGTAGTTTGGAAGCCTTTGGGGACAATGGCCACTCCGTATTGGATAATTTCTGCCAATGCTAAGCGAGAATGATCCTTTCTTCTGAGTTCCACCTCGTGGATGACGTCAATGTAAATATCCTCAATTTGAGGGACATGGATCGGATCAAGCTTAGCTCTTGGCAGGTAGCCCCTTGGGTCAAAGGTAGGCCTGGCTGGGAAGTCATGTTTCAAATTGAGCAACTCCAGCTCTGCGAACATTTCCTTCGCCTTGTGATGGGTGGAGCATGTGTATCGGCCCACTGTGAGGGGGAAAGGAGTTCCGCCCTTCTTTCTTTTGAGGCATTTCTCATGGTATGTGACCAGCTACCTTGATAGCTCTAGTAGAATCAGCTTAGGTCCAGCATACCTCGGTAGCCTGGTTGGCTCGCCCAAGAAGTTGACCGCCCTCAGATAGGTGAATGTGGGAAATTGGGTGAACAGGGCCCCCCATTTCTCCACGGTTGACACTATGTTTTTGGTCGTGCGACCATGAGTTAGATTCGGTCTCAGCAGGAAAATGATGTGATAGAAGAAAGCATCATTAATTTTGGCGAATTGAGGGATGCTATTCTCCAGCCTCAGTTCTGGATAATATTCATATATTTTGACCTGAGGCCAAATTCCACTTCGGTTTAGCCCTGGATAATCCCTCTCTGACGCTGCAGCATAGACTACGTAGGAGTTCATATGGAACACTCCCGTTGTGGCGAATTGTTGTAGCTGCTCGGAGATGGTGCTGCTTATTATTTCCCCCCAGCAAAAGCGCTGATCGGGAAAATTTTTATTCATTGTCTCCAAGTACCTCAGCATCCATTTATGGAAGTAGTGGGCGTCAGAAAGCCCGAAGACTCTGCTCAGGAAAGTGATAGTATCGCTGAGCTCTTCTGAGAAATCACTGCGGTGGATAATCTGGGGCCACCGGGTTACCACCTTCTTGTTCTTTCAAGTATACCTCGTTCATCAGTTGCATGCATTGGTCTTCATTGTCTTCCCAGGCCTTGATGCACTCTTCTTGGCTGACGGCCACAAAGTGCCGGTGGTGAGGGATGCCGAGCATTATCTCAAAATGACGGGCAGTGAGGTTTATGACTACCTCGCCCTTGCTGTTTTCGACACATCTTGTGTCTTTGTTGTAAGATTGTGCAATCACCATCATGAATTCATTGTTGATGGCACTGACGGGGATTCCTCCGGCGAAGTGCAGGGCACTGCCTATTAATTTGTCCATCCATGGACTTCTTGTAACCTTCTGAGTTCTAACCCAGAATTCTTCCATGTCAATGTGACCCAATTCTGAGTCTCTGACATCCATACTACATTCAGCCTGTGATTCGGGCATCCTGACCCTTTGATATTTGTACTTCATCTCTTCCTCTGTAAGCTTAGCCTTTCCTCTTGGTTTGGTGGGTCTCTTGCTGGATGTAGACATATGTTCTTTCGAACTCAGTTGCTGATCTGCATGAAGAAGAATTGAGACCCAATCCAAAAAGGTTGAATTAGCCATTTGATCTTCCATTGGAATGTCAGCAGAAGAAAGAGTTAGAGATTTTAAGGCTCAGGGCGCAGGGCGCATGAAAATTGCAACTTGCAGGCCAAATAGATAAGGCGCACAGAAAAGGGGTGTTGCAGAGGTTAAACTGGCGCCAAAGGCGCATGGCGCATGGAGGTTGCAGAGTGCATTTTATAGAAGGGCGCATGAAAATTGTTACATAGAGACAGGATGCGGGTGCATGAAATTTTCATGTTGCATTAGGATTTGGTGCACCCTTCGGCGCATGGATGGATCGTGTAACATTGACTTTTCGTGTGCCAAAGGGATATGGTGCGGTGCACGAAGGGTTTACACAACATAATGTTATTGCAATTGGGGATGCGCCTGCGCCTTTATAGCTTCATACTTGCGCAGATAAAGCTTGTGTTGCATGGAAGCTGGGTGCGTCATGGGCGCATGGAAACGTGATGCAGCACAAAAGGATGGCGCGCCAAAGGGGCGCGAGATGTTGACACTTGTAGCACGCGGAAAAGGCGCGCCTTGAGGGCGCAGAGGTTAATGATGCAACAAGCAGGCTGGGTGTGCCTCTGGTGCAGGTTTTGTCCATGTTACAAGGCGGTCAGATGCGCCAAAGGGGCGCAACTGTTCTTAGATGTTGCAGGGGTGAGACGCGATGCGCCAAGGAGAAAAACAGAGAACTAAACTCTCAAAGGGGGTTTTACATGATGTAGGTTCCTTCTACTCCTTCCTCCTATTTGAAAGGCTCAGTGGGGTAAATAAAATGATCTAGATCAGGAGGGCCACAACCACTGTTTCAAGAAAACATCCTTCTCCAGCAGATCTGGAAAGAGGAAGGATAGCATGGGGGGGGCAGACAACAAACGGAGGAGGCTAGGCCAACACATTTATATTTCAAAACCAACTAGCAAGCTAAAACCAGACCAAGAACACACCAAGAACTGAAAACACAAAACGCACGAGAGAGAAAGACACCTCTTACCTGGATAAATAGCAAAAGCTCGAGAACGGGTCCACAAGGTGATGAAAACGACGAGGCAGGGGCTGACAGGCTCAGAAAAATCACGTGCTTAGCGAAAATTGAAAATGACATTTGGGCGCGCAAAACACATATATATAGAAGCAAGCTGGTCATAAATGCGCCACCCACTTTTTAAAAGGCGCATGAGAGTTGCTGTCGACAGGAGAAAGCGTGCGCCCTTTGGCGCACGAAAGTATTTGACAACAGGAGACAAAGTGCGCCTTTGGCGCACCAAAAGCATTGTCGACATGAAGTTATGTGCGCCCTTTGGCGCACCAAAACTTTGGTGTTGCAGTAAGATTATGTGCGCCCTTTGGCGCACCAAAAAGTGGCGCAACAAAAGTTGTACCAACACAAGCGCATGCGCCTTGGCGCACGCAGGGAAGGTTCAACACACTTTGGCGCACGAAAAGTGGTGTTAACATTGAAAACCATGCGCCAAAGGCTTTTAAGGGGGCGCACCAAAAGTTAGTGTTACAAAGCAATTTCATGCGCCCAGCCAAAAAAGGCTCAAAAAGACTAAGTTCGAAAACTAGATTTCCCGGGAAGGGATTTTACAACATTTCGAACGCGAGGGATCCCTAACGAGGGATCGAAACAAAATTTTCTGTATGGTTATCGGTAAAATTGCCCTTGTCAATTTTACGGGATAACAGCTGGCTCTTTCTGGGGACTATCCCTGAGTAAAATCAGGGGTAGAGAATCCCAGATCACTTGTGCCTATCCATTGGGTAACAGAGTCAAAAACAAGGGGGACCGGAGGGAGAACAAAGGAAACACACAACAAACCGAAAGCAAACACACAATGAAAGACAAACACACAACTTAAAGCAAACTGTACAAAGAAGAGAGCAAGCTCTACTTCCTGAAGATCTTCAGATGCTGCCCGCTATAGGGAAGCGGGAGCTCAGTTCCATCCAGATACGAGAGATAGAAACTATTCTCTCCATTGAGTTTCTTGATTTTGAAGGGCCCTCTACACAGGGAATCAAACTTTCCACGCATGCCCTTTGGCTCTCTTCGCTTGTCCCACAAAAGGACGAGATCTCCCACTTGAAAATCTCTCTGCTTGGCCTTCTTATCAAAAAGCCTCTTAACTTGATTCTGATGTTCAGTGATCCTGTCGACCACTCTCACTCTCTTTTCTTCAAGTTCTGCCAGATACATGATTCTCTTTTCTAGAGAATTCTGGAAAGTTTCATCTTCTATGGCTCGTGCCAAGCGCAGAGCAGGAAGTTCCGCAGAAATGGGAAGCTCGGCATCAGTGCCATATAACACTTGAAAAGGTGACATGCCGAGAGATCTCTTGGGAGTAATACGATCCGCCCACAAAGCGTCGTACAAAGACTTGTGCCACATCCGCTGATTCTCATCTACTAACTTTCCGTATGATGGTCACCAAGTTCTTGTTACTGGATTCCACCTGACCATTTCCCTGAGGGTAATAATCTGAGGCATGTGCTAAAGTTATCCCATATTCATAGCAAAAACTAATAACTTCTCGTGAGGAGAAGTTAGAAGCATTATCAGCAACGATTTTGTTTGGAACGCCGAACCTGACAATGATATTTTCTTTAATGAAATTGCAAACCACCTCAGAAGTGGCATGCTTGACAGGTATGGCTTCCACCCACTTGGTGAAGTAATCCGTTGCTGTAAGGACATAGCTATGTCCGGCACTCGATTGGGGATTGAGTGCGCCAATAAAATCAATTCCCCATTGCCTGAATGGTTAATTGATAATGACCGGCCTTAGGGGAAGGGCAGCCAGCTTGGGCTTGCCGACGAATTGTTGACAGGGTTCACACTTTTCCACCCAGGTGGCCGCATCTTGAAAGAGCGTCGACCAATAGTACCTAGCTCGAATGATCTTGTGTGCTGTCACGGAAGAAGAAAAATGGCCTCCACAGGCTGAATTGTGAAAACTTTCCAGTAGTTTTACTTGCTGGGGCTTGTCAACACATCGCAGGAAGATGCCATCTATCCCGCGCTTATATAAACCGTCATCCCAGATGACATATTTAGCCGCTCTGAGCTTTATAGTGCGCTTCTCCTTTGCAGTTAGGTGCATTGGGCATTCGCCGTAGGTAAGGAAGAAAGCGATGTCAGAGTACCACTCATCACTAGTTGCGACAAATAGAACCAGAGGCAGAGAATCAGGCTCTTCCTGCTGGCCCTGCGCTTCATTCGGTGTAGTCACCCCTGTCATCGGGGTTTTCTGAATCTTTGTTTTCAGCCATTAGCTGACACAGGCCCTTGCCCCTCACCAGCTTGGTTGGTTTAATATCCAGGTCATACTCCTGGACCTTTGCGATCCAATTTCCCCGCAAACTTCCTAACTCCTGCTGAGTTAGAATTGATTTTACCGCCGTGTCAGGGACCAGCACCACCGTATGCGAGTTTAGAATGTAATACCTGAAATTCTTCACTGCTTTGACAACGGCAAAGGCGTGCTTTTCCAATTGAGTCATCTTTAGTTCGTGAGGCTTGAGGGGAGAACTCATGAATGCAATCGGGGATTCAATGTCTTCTGAATTCTTTTGCATTAAGATTGCAGACACAGTATGCTCAGATGCATAACTATACATGATGAAGTCCTTGGAGAAATCGGGACATACCAGGACTGGTGCATGAGCAACAGAAGCTTTTATTTCTTCAAATGACCTTTTCCCTTCTTCACTCCATCTGAAAGTTGGTGATCCTTTCATCATGTTTAATATGTGACGAGTCTTTTCAGCAAAGTCAGGAACAAAACGCCTAAGAAAGTTCACCTTTCCGAAGAAAGAATGAACACCAGTCTTGCTTGTAGGCAGAGTAAGGCTTTGAATAGCCTTAACTCTTTCAGTATCTATCTTTGTTCCTTCTTTGCTAACCACATGCCCTAGCAACTTCCCTTCCGTGACTCCAAAAACAGACTTTTTTGGGTTTAAGGAAATCCCATGCTCTCGGCATCTGGCCAATACTTGCTCCAAGTGATCACAGTGATCACTTCGTTGTTTAGAGAACACAGTCAGGTCATCTAGATAAACCACAATGACTTTCCCCATCATACCTTTGAATGCAAAGTCCATGGCCCGCTGAAAAGTGGCACCAGCATTAGTTAGGCCAAAAGGCATCCTGCTGTAGGCAAATGTACCCCAGGGAGTAGTGAATGCTGTTTTAAACTGATCTTCAGGTGAAACTTCAATCTGATTGTAACCTGAAAAACCGTCAAGCATGGACAGCATCTCTGATCCAGTTACTGCTTGCAGAACTTGATCCATTATCGGAAGAGGGTAGTTGTCCTTTAGCGAAGCTTGATTCAAATTTCGAAAGTCTACGCAGATGCGTATTTCACCATTTTTCTTGCGCACTGGCACAATATTTGCTACCCAAGTACTGTGATGGATAGGGAAGATGATTCTCGCATCCAGCATCTTCTGAATTTCAGCCTGAATAGTGCCCGAGATCTTAGGATTATAGTGCCTCTGCTTCTGGCGAAAGGCTTTGACATCTTCTTTCAACGGGATGTCATGCTGGACGTCCTTTGGCTTGAAGGACTTTAAATCGGCATAAGACCATGCCAATACATCCATATATTTTTTCAGCAACTTGAAAAATTTCCGCTTCTCTTCAGGCGTGCAACATTTGCCAATGTTCACAAATTGCGGATGTGTCTCCGAACCTATATTGACTGGTTCGGTCTCTGGGGATGAGTCAGGATCATCTCGCCTCTTCTTTTTCACAAAACGGTCATGCCTGTCAAACAAGCGCTCCAGAGAAACCAGGCCCTTCGGAATTTTATTTCCTTTGAGCTGACATATGCCGTCGTTCTCCTTTGCTTCGTGGTTTTGACCGTTGATTGATTCACGGCATGTAGAGGTGGATCCTTCGAAATACAACTCGTCAAAATTTTCTGATTTTTCCAGAAAGGCAATGAGTTGATTATCATCGTTGAATACTTGCCAATGCTGAGAGTTGTCTGGCACGCTCGGGCGGAAAACCACCTCAATGGTGTATTTGTTTGTTTTCAAACCTGGGTGTGGGAGCATGAGAGATGCTGAAACGGCCAATGAATCGGCCATGTCATTTTGAGCTCTTGGAATTGCCCCTATTGAAAAGGCATCAAATTCTTCGATGCTGTCCCATACTGCGTTACGGTAGTGCCTGAGCCTCTCATTTTTCACTTGGTAAATCCTTTTGACCTGATTTACAACTAGCTCAGCATCACCTTGTACTTTTAGATTTTTAATTCCTCTTTCCTTTGCGGCTTGCATACCGAGTAACAGAGATTCATACTCAGCAGTATTGTTAGTGTTAAAAAACTGCAATTTGAAAGAGAGAGGAATTACCTCCTCTTCGGGAGATATCAGCACGGCCCCAGCGCCACATCCACTAGTTGCACAGCTGCCATCAAACTGCAAGGTCCAGATCTCATTAAGATCCTTTTCATGAATGAGAACATGCCCTGTTTTATCCGTCTCAGTAGATAAGAAGTAATTCCCCATCCCTGATGATTCAAAAAGGATTTGAGCTTTGGGGTCTTCAAAGCTGGTAACCAAGTATTTCTTTTGTGATTCTGGCTCTAATGTCTGCATCACACCTTTGACGGGAATTCTAGCCTTAGACCAGTCCATATGAATTTCTCCACCAACTTTGCTGCAAAAACTTCTTCCCAGCAAAATTCCATAAGCTGCTAGAATGTCAGCGACAAGGACGGTCATTTTTACTCTTTTATCCGGGAAAGCCGCGAATGCAAATTGCACGTCTTTGATTTGGCCAACCAACGGCACTTGTTTGGTTTCCAAGGAATAACACCTACCAAAAGGCTTGGTAAGGGTGAGACCCAAAGCATGGGCGAATTTCACCGGCATGACATTATCCGAAGCTCCGGAATCAATTATGCAGTTACTCAACTTGTGCCCGTTGATTAGGAGAGAGAGATAGAAAGGTTCTATCTTGCCTGATGCAGATGTTGAAGCAACATTTATGTGGGATTCAGGGGGAGTGGAAAGGATTCCTTTAGGGGAAACCTGCCTAGATGTAACAGCTTGACTCTGAATGTATTTGGTCAATCTTACAAGCTGTTTGGGATTTGACTGAAGGTACTCAGCTTCAGACATTTGGATCTTGGTCTTTTTTGCATGATCTATAATATCAAATGCGGCCAAGGGTTGCGTTGGTAAAGGAATGAGTCCCTCACCTCGCGATGATGGAATAGGATTGGTGGTCTTAGTAGGAATGTGAGAGGACTGATTTGGAGGAGAGATAGGGGGAAAATATTTCTTTGTAAAAGATTTGCCAGGGAGTTGAGTAGGAAGAGGATTACCTCTTTTAGCAATGATCGGAGGTGCGTTTGACACGGCCTTCTCCTGCTGGACATGGGCAGCAACTTCCGCTTCTTTTCCTTGCGAGTGAGTAAAAACAACGTATGACTGTCCGCTTGCATAGCCCTGAGTACCCTCTTCTTCATCAGATTCTTCCTCATCAAATTCCATGTATCCAATAGTAGAGTCGCCAGTCGGTTCACCGACATCTTGATCATCTTCGCCTTGAGACGAAGGTTCTTCATAGTACTGCTCTTCTTCTTCAATCTCGGCCAGAGCATTGACCGGAGGAGCTTCAAGCGCCAACCGTGGAGCAGTTGCAGGTAGACGCGGCCTTTGTGAAACATTATTAGGAACGAAACTCCTTCGCGGAACATCCCGGTATGAGGAACTAGGAGCCTGGGCCAACTGCTTCTTTAGTGCAAGCAAGTCATTCGCCATCTTTTGGAATGCTGGATCAGACGAAGTAGTAGGCGAGGGGTCTGAAGATTTGGATTTGGATGATTCCTTTTTCAACTCGCCAGATATTATCAAATTATCTTCTATCCGAATGGCAGCAGCCTGAGCGAGAAGTAGGGTAGCGACTCGCTCCTGAAGGAGCAAGAAACTAACTTTTGAACTCATGGCGTTTACGAAGAAGCACTTCTGATTTTCCGGTGTGGGGAGCATGGCAACAGGAACACGGTTGATTAGTGCATTGAACCGGGTGATGAAATCGCGCATGGTCTCATTGGCCTCTTTCTTCAGGTGAGTGATCCGTGATAGTAATGCAAACGCATCCTCTGAAGGCTTGTATCTATCTTCGAAAGCCTCCCGCAAGGTGGCCCAACTGGTGATAGATCCGGCCGGCAAATGCTGAAACCATTCAGCCGCAGGCCCTTGTAGAGTTTCCAGAAAAAGGTGAACCGACACATCTTCGTGAGTCACATCCAAAATACTGCAAGACATGATGAATGCAGATATGTGGGAATCCATGCTTTGATTTCCGCTCCCGTCGAATTTGGAAAAATTCTTTCGGTTTCCGTGAGGGAGCGCGTGAACTGGATGTGGCAGTGCGAGAGGACCCATAGCATTTCCCCATGGTACCGCCATTTGAAGGGCAGGAAAGAGAACACGAGTGGGAAGTGTGGTTCCACTGAGCAGCAAGGCACTACAAAGGGATGTAGATGCTCCTTGTAAAAGACTTTTTCTTCGTGGAGGTGAGACACTCCTGGATGACCGGCTAGCCGAGCTTAGCACTGAAAAACGCGCCGGTGTCACGCTGAAATTGTGCCTTTGAAGCAGATCGAAAGTGGGATCAGCTTCTCCACGGGCTCTCCTGCTGCACGTAAAAGGTTCACTCGCCAGTGTACCTTCCAGATCTGTAATGTTACGGCGCAGATTTAAACTTTCTTTTTGGTTGTACTTGCTGATTTTCTGGTTTTTCTGTCAAAAACCAGCAGCAGGTACTTTTCTAGATATTTAAAAACTATCCTCCTCGAAAAACCGATTGCGGTTAATGACAAATAACAGTGAGGATAAGATGGCAGGGAAGAATAGCAAGCTGATTTTCAGATCTGATTTTTACTTTTTCAGAGGGTTTCAAACTTTTTAGAAAACAGTCAAAAATCCAGATCTACGGCAAAATACTGATTTTTGTAAAAACTCAGCGAACTAAAGATCTTTAACTGGACCAGATCTATGACTCTCAGAAGAAAATTTTTCAATTTGAGCACTTTTGCAAATTTTTGGATTTTTAACAAAAAGTTCAGATTTGCAAACAGGCAGCAATCTTCTGATTTTTCTGATTTTTTTATCTTACTACCATCGTAGATCTGACAGATCTATTCGATCCCCAGCGGAGTCGCCAAAAACTGTTGGTCCGAAAATCTGTCGCCTGGACAGATCTATGGATAGACGAGCCAACAGTGTGCAGGGCTTAGCCCCTCTTTGAGTCAGCAAAGCGAAACTGGTTTATTGCTATTCTACCAGCAGGAATCTATGCAAGTCTCACAGATTCTGCCTTCGGGGGTTTGGGATCTCATCCCAGTAGAGTGTTTCAGGCTGCGAAAAGAAAGGAATGAAAGAGGGAAAAGAGAAAGAACAGATCCGAAGGAAGAAAAGAAATGAATTCCAAAGCAGAAAGGTCAGAAGATTTATGTTTTTGGGTTGGTAGTAAACAGAGCCAAACCTACTTGCATAAATAAACAAAGCAATACTGATGAGCAAATGACAGAAAAGTAGATATGAATCCAACAGATTAAACACATACAGATCTAACGTAAGGAAGATCTAATGCATAACACAGCTATTGAGCACAAAGTCTTAATATTTGTATTACTGTTTTCTTCTGTTACAAGAAAGCTCAAAGTCTTTCTCTCCTCACTTCTATTTTCATCTAAAAAATGTTCACCTGAATACAACAAGTATTCCAGTATTTATAGAAGAGAGAAGAAGGAAAGAAGGCAAAAAGGAGCCAACCACCTATTTACAAAGATATTTACAAAATATCTAAAAGTCATGTTGACTTTTGACAACTTGATGGATGACATCATCCCATGATGCAACATGGATGATGTCATCATTTGTGCCAACACACTTTAGACATTTCAACAAGAAAGTCGAAGAGAAGAAGAAGAAGAAGAAGAAGAAGAAGAAGAAGAAGAAGCAGCTACTCGTCATCGTCATCCTGCGGCCGAAAGGGGGTTGCCTACTTCTGATGCTGCTCAGGAGATGATATGTGGAACTGAGCGCGGTATTCCAAAAACTTGTTAATCATGGGCCCAAATTGATCCTGTGATGGATCCTTGTGCCGTTCGCTGATTGCTTCGCAAGTCTCCCGCTCGTCTATGAGCTTTTCTGGGAGTTTAGAATAATCTTTCTCCGCCTCGATGAGGAACCCGATGAAGTCCCTACAGGCCAGTAGGTTGTTGATAGATTCAGTGTCAAATGTGACCTCTGGCCCTGTTCCTTGAGAAGCGATCTCCTTGAAGATCCGGATAGTTTCATCAGCTGATCTCATGATAAAGGAAGGAGTGAGCAGCCCTGGAGACATGTTAAGAACAATTCGCTCCATTTGATGCATCGCATCCAGGGCCTCTTCCTTCACCTTGTCTATCTTTTCCAGAACAAATTCCAGCTGATCTATCCGATAGTCCAGAGTGGACATGGTTTTGTTGAGGGCCCTTGGATGGCCGAAAACTCCGAACTTGACCAGATCTTCGACTGAACAGTCGAACATTTGTTGAAAGGTCTCATGTTGGAGTCTAGCATGTTCTAGCTCTTCTGATATGGGACCCGCTAATGCTTGGAGTTCCTTGTTCGCCTTTCTGATGTTTAGATATGAATTGACATACTCGGCGATCACTCTTTCACTGTCCTTGAGGATCTGGCTCCTCCAAGCAGAAACGGCCATACCCTGCTCGCCGATCTTTGAATATTCATTGATTTTCTCCTGGCTGAGAAGCTCAGAAGTCTCGGCGGCAGTCGTGGGAGGTGCACTACCCATCTTCTGTAAGGCTTGAAGTAGATATTTGTTCTGCTCCTTCAGTAGCCTTTTCTCTTCTTTTATTTCTTGAAGCTTTTTGCAGAGGGCATCGACTGCGGAAAGAGCTTCCCCCTGGAGACTTTCAGAAGACGTCCCCATTGTGACTTGAGTCACAGTAAAATCTGTCGGAGACAGATCTTTTTTCTCCTTGAGGGGATCAGGGTATGCTATTTCCATAACTCTCTCACCTGCAGCACTTTGAGAGAAGCGTGTTACAGGCTTTTGCTTCTTTGCCCCTTTGGCTGGAATTACTGAAAAGTCCATCGGAGCGATGGGAACTTTCCTCTTTTGCTGGCCCAGCTGCTGAGAGATCCAGGCTGGTCCCATAGAAGAAGGACCAGAGACAGAGGAGGAGGGAGCAACAGTAGAAGAGGGGAAAAACGTGGAGACACGCGGCGGCGGCATTGAAAGCATAGCCGAAGAAGTGTCCACGGGAGGAAGGGAAACCGTAGCTGCAGAAGACATAGGAAGGGAAGGGAGCCTGGAAATGAGGGAAGAAATGGAAGAAGATAAATCAGCGAGGGAGGAGAAGATAGACGAAGAGGTGGGGGAAAGAGTAGAAGAAGGGACAGAGGACGTGACCAAAGGGGTGGTCGCGTGAGTCACTTGAGGAGGGGAAGGAAGAGAAGAAGAAGGGATAGAAGGGACTTCTGTGGTTGTAGCAATGCCGACATCCTGAGTGGATGGGCGTATGGGACTATCCTCTGTCAATTCTTCCTCCAGAGTTATAACCTATTCTGGCGCTGTGGAAGGAGGACTTTCAGGGGCTTCTTCCTGAATGGTGCTAGATTCACCTTCTACACCTTTGCCTTTTAGCTGCTTCTTGGACCTTGGAGGTGCATTGCCCAATGGGGAGGTTGTGAAATCTACCCCGAGGTAGATCAGCCCGTTCATGCGGCACCAGTGCTCTGTTCTGCGCATAGTCTCCTTGACCCTCTCCTCAATTGTTTGAGGAGCCTTGCTTCTGTCAATGGCCGGGAAGGGCCAATCATCCCCTTCCGTGTCATTATACACCTTGTCTACTTCATCTTCCGTAGTTTGGAAGCCTTTGGGGACAATGGCCACTCCGTATTGGATAATTTCCGCCAATGCTAAGCGAGAATGATCCTTTCTTCTGAGTTCCACCTCATGGATGACGTCAATGTAAATATCCTCAATTTGAGGGACATGGATCGGATCAAGCTTAGCTCTTGGCAGGCAGCCCCTTGGGTCAAAGGTAGGCCTGGCTGGGAAGTCATGTTTCAAATTGAGTAACTCCAGCTCTGCGAACATTTCCTTTGCCTTGTGATGGGTGGAGCATGTGTATCGGCCCACTGTGAGGGGGAAAGGAGTTTTGCCCTTCTTTCTTTTGAGGCATTTCTCATGGTATGTGACCAGCTGCCTTGATAGCTCTAGTAGAATCAGCTTAGGTCCAGCATACCTCGGTAGCCCTGGTTGGCTCGCCCAAGAAGTTGACCGCCCTCAGATAGGTAAATGTGGGAAACTGGGTGAACAGGGCCCCCCACTTCTCCACGGTTGACACAATGTTTTTGGTCGTGCGACCATGAGTTAGATTTGGCCTCAACAGGCAAATGATGTGATAGAAGAAAGCATCATTAATTTTGGTGAATTGAGGGATGCTATTCTCCAGCCTCAGTTCTGGATAATATTCATATATTTTGACCTGAGGCCAAATTCCACTTCGGTTTAGCCCTGGATAATCCCTCTCCGACGCTGCAGCGTAGACTACGTAGGAGTTCATATGGAACACTCCCGTTGTGGCGAATTGTTGTAGCTGCTCGGAGATGGTGCTGCTTATTATTTCCCCCCAGCAAAAGCGCTGATCGGGAAAATTTTTATTCATTGTCTCCAAGTACCTCAGCATCCATTTATGGAAGTAGTGGGCGTCAGAAAGCCCGAAGACTCTACTCAGGAAAGTAATAGTATCACTGAGCTCTTCTGAGAAATCACTGCGGTGGATAATCTGGGGCCACCGGGTTACCACCTTCTTGTTTTTCAAGTATACCTCATTCATCAGTTGCATGCATTGGTCTTCATCGTCTTCCCAGGCCTTGATGCACTCTTCTTGGCTGACGGCCACAAAGTGCCGGTGGTGAGGGATGCCGAGCATTATCTCAAAATGACGGGCAGTGAGGTTTATGACTACCTCGCCCTTGCTGTTTTCGACACATCTTGTGTCCTTGTTGTAAGATTGTGCAATCACCATCATGAATTCATTGTTGACGGCACTGACGGGGATTCCTCCGGCGAAGTGCAGGGCACTGCCTATTAATTTGTCCATCCATGGACTTCTTGTAACCTTCTGAGTTCTAACCCAGAATTCTTCCATGTCAATGTGACCCAATTTTGAGTCTCTGACATCCATACTGCATTCAGCCTGTGATTCGGGCATCCTGACCCTTTGATATTTGTACTTCATCTCTTCCTCTGTAAGCTTAGCCTTTCCTCTTGGTTTGGTGGGTCTCTTGCTGGATGTAGACATATGTTCTTTCGAACTCAGTTGCAGTGGGGTGATAAAATGATCTAGATGGATAAATAGCAAAAGATTGGGGGGGGTAGACAGCAAACTGGAGGAAGGCTAGGGGAACGGGTCCACAAGGCGATGAAAATGACGAGGCAGGGGCTGACAGGCTCAGAAAAATCACGTGCTCAGCGAAAAGTGAAAATGACATTTGGGCGCGCAAAACACATATATATAGGCAAGCTGGTCATAAATGCGCCACCCACTTTTTAAAAGGCGCATGAGAGTTGCTGTCGACAGGAGAAAGCGTGCGCCCTTTGGCGCACGAAAGTATTTGACAACAGGAGACAAAGCGCGCCTTTGGCGCACCAAAAGCATTGTCGACATGAAGTTATGTGCGCCCTTTGGTGCACCAAAACTTTTTGTTGCACTAAGATTATGTGCGCCCACGCACCAAAGAGTGGCGCAACAAAAGTTGTACCAACACAAGCGCATACGCCTTGGCGCACGCAGGGAAGGTTCAACATTCTTTGGCGCATGAAAAGTTGTGTTGACATTGAAAACCATGCGCCAAAGGCTTTTAAGGGGGCGCATCAAAAGTTAGTGTTGCAAAGCAATTTCATGCGCCCAGCCAAAAAAGGCTCAAAAAGACTAAGTTCGAAAACTAGATTTCCCGGGAAGGGATTTTACAACATTTCGAACACAAGGGATCCCTAACGAGGGATCGGAACAAAATTTTCGCTATGGTCATCGGTAAAAATTATCTTCTTATGCTTTATCTTACACATTCTCTGTTTATCTTACAGTTTTTTTACATGCATGTTTGTACTAACACTTATTTTCTAGATACCTTGTTTGTGTGTGCCTTGGTTTCTACCAAGAACATCCCCTCCCCCTAGTAGGGCACAATTTTAGTATACATGGTCAGTCCTCTTTTGGGATGTATTCTCTTATCTTTTACGTTGTATGCACCACCAAAGAGGGGGGAATCATTTGGGTTTACACACAGTACTGGTACAATTCAATTTTTAGTAATTGTCAATGACACAGTGGGTTACACAATGAGTGGGTTCAGACCAGTTTACAAACTCCATACACAACAGATTTTATAGGAAAGAGTTTTTGTAGAACATTCAAGAGCAGTTAAAGGATAGAGGATAAACCAAAAATTCCTCTCTACACTGCCATGGCATTGGATCACCCAAAAAACTAGACAATATAGAGATCTCTTCACTCTCGGAAATTAGTTACAAGCTGGAGGATAAATCATACTCTCCTCCCTACACTTCTTCGGTCAGTGGTGTGAGATTGCCCAAAAATCTTGCATGACATTGATATGATCCTTTCTATACCCTTGTTCTCATCACAAATCAGGTGCACATGTTCCTTTTTTATTTTCATACTTTATTTACATGATTTTTTACATATATACATGCATTTTTACACATTACACACATACATGGGTATTTGACTACTTGATCGTCTTCTCTTTTGCAAGTCCATCTGTATGGGAAGCAAGCATTCAACATCACACACATGATACTAACCATACATGTACACCGCACACATTAACATTTATAGACACATTTTTTCCCCTAGGATCACTCTCATCGCTTTTTACACTTTTGCATCTTTAATCTCGACGCTCTATGTTTGTATCACTCCACTCTTTTGTCTAGTCATTCGGTACACATTCTACATTTCTCTACATGGATATCAAGTGCACATATTTATCTACTTTATGTTACCAAGCATGCTCCTCACCAACATAAATTAGGGGAAAATGTAGATATTAAATCATAGACTTTGAGTCATTATTTGGTCTTAGTCTTATACTACTACCTGTATGGTTCTTAAGTGAAAAGAGTAATAATTAACCCATGTCTTTGGCCATTTTACATTTCTTTCTTTCGCTATTTTCAATCTTACACCCATAATTTCCCAATCTATACCTTCATACTGTGTTTTTCCTATTTTCAACTGGGGCGCCCAGTAAAGACTGGGGTGCCCCAAGTTCCCTGGTCCCCTCTGGGCGTCCTGATCCTCTTTACACTTTCCTCTAACTTTTTGAGAAATTTCTAGCCATTTGAGCTGTTTATTTTTTTGTTGGTTAGAATTTTCGGGGTTAATTACAAAATTAAATCAAGAGAACCATATAAATATAAAGTTATGTGACCATAATGAGAGACCAAACACTAAGCACTAGCTATCTCCACCTAAGGTTGCATCTATCAAAGGCATATATATCTACATTTACATCCACCTAGCTCCATCACAATGCACACAAGGCTGGTTCATCTTCATCACACTTCATAGGAGGGGAGTCTATTATTTCCATGCACACATTTACTACATTATACATTTATTTACTTGTTTACTACTTCACAAAGTGTGATTGGAAAAAGAGCACCTAGGGAAAAATATTCACACACATACCTAGAACTACATTCAGTCTTATATGTATTGCAACATTCATTGATAAGTCCATCCATTTGGTAGTTGAGGATAGTATGACCCCTTCATATGCATCTTTCTCTTTAAGGGTGTTGATGCTTTGCTTGGATTTTTGTAGGTGATTCTTCATTGTAGGTTTACAATGACATCTGGTGAAGTACAATGACATTCATGTGATAGTAAGTGAACACAGGTGAATTCTCAACAACACCTCAGAGGAGGTTTCCTAGTCATCTCTGCAGACCAGGGTACCTAGATCTCAGACTAGGTCACCCATGGGTTCCCCTATCCCTCTCCAGGGGCCCTAGTCTAGCTAGACAGTCTGGAGTTATACTTTTTCAGGATCTTATGCGAAGGTTTTCTTTTCCTGTTCATCCGGTATCCACTGCGACATAATCCCACAACATCATTGAATCAACTAAGGATTTCTTAACCCTATTTACACATTAGGGTTTCACATTCCATTGCTTAGATTGCTTGGGTACTATTTTATTATTTTATTACTTCATTTATTCATTTATTTTATAGCTCCTATAACATTAGATTACACTAGAATATTCCATTTTATTTTAATCAATGACCATCACTTGAAAAGTCTAATATTTCACCAATAAATTCCAGTCCCCATTATTTGAGTGGGGCTTCTATTGACACAAGTTGCATGGGTATGGCTCCAGAAGCTTTTAGTCTCCTAGAAAAACGTTGACAATTCTCACGTCTTTAAACCAACAAGGCAACATCTTTGGGAAATGAAGGCCACCAATATCCTTCCCTTAGAATCTTATGGGCAGTAACCCTTCCAGTAAAATGACCTCCACACACTCCCCCATGAAATTTTGTAATTATCTTAGGTACCTTTTCATCAGTGATACATCTTATAAAAACTCCCTCTAGATTCTTTTGAGCTAATCCATGATCAGTCAATATGTATTTTTGGGAAACCATCTTGATTGTCCTCCTTTGATTCTTGTCTAAGTGCATAGGAAAATTCAATTTCATCATGTAATGTACTAGATCTTTATACCAAATTGAAGCACTCACCTTTTTGTGAGGGTGTGGCCCATCTTCTTCAACATTGTGTATCTCAACCACCTATAAATTTCTCTCTTCCATCATCCTTTCTAAGCCCAATTCTTGAACTATTTTTTTAGTTTTAATCTCCATGTAATATTATTAGAACTCTTAAACCTAGTGACATCTTTTACTAGACATTTCCATTTGAGACAAAATATCCTTTACCATTGTGTGGAGTACATAAGCTACTACTTTGGATCTTAGAATGTTCGGTCTGAAATTTTAGTGGCTTTCACCAAGGAAAAATCTTGTTTCTCCATAATGGAGTATTTCAACTCATCTATCTTTAAGGCCTTACTAAAAAATGCAATGGGATTTTCATGCCCCTCTTCATCCTTCTGTAGTAACACATAAGTAATTATATTCTCCGAGGAAAAGGAAAACATATGAAATTATTTCTTATAATCAGTACTGGTTAAGATGGGGGAAGTCTTGAGAGCCTCCTTTATTCTTTTAAATAATTGAACAACCCCTTATTCCCATTTGATGACTTGATCCTTTTTTAGCATACTTGTGATGGTAATAGTAATCTCAACAAATATGGAAATGAATCTTCTTACAAAAATTACATGTCCAAAAAAGGAATGGATATCCTTTTTAGACATAGGGATAGGGAATTTTTCAATTTCCTCCACCCTTTCAGGATCTACCATAACTCCTTCCTGAGACACTATGTGTCTCAACAATTTTTCCTTGTACACACCAAAGTGACATTTCTTCAGATTTAATGATATCCCATATTCTCTGCACATCATCATTATATTTTCAAGGTGTCCTAAATTATCACCCTTGTGTTTAGGGAAGACACCTATATCATCTTGATAAATTGCTAGGAAATCATTAATGAAACTATAAAAGGACACATCCATAAATCTTTGAAAGGTTGCACCAAAATTCATTAGTCCAAAAGGTATTCCTAACATATTGACATATGTTCCATATGGGGTAGTGAAAGTAGTCCTTGAAATATGCTCTAATTGTTTTACCACAACTTGGTTATACCTTCAGAGAATCCATCCAATGTAGATAGTAGCTCATGATCCTGATTACCTTTTGTAGCATATTATCCATATTAGGTAATGGGTAATTATCCTTAAGAGATGCTTCATTTATATTCCCAAAATCCACACAAAGCCTTAAAGCCCCATTTTTATTTCTGACTAGCACTATGTTGGCCACCCATGAAGAGTGTCTAGTGGGTTGAATTATCCCACCATCTCGTAGTTTAGTCAATTCCTCTTGCATTTTAGTAGCAATACGGGAATTTATAGGCCTTTTCTTATATCTGAAGGGCTTAGAGTGAGGCTCTAATGGTATCTTGTGTTGAAACATGTATTCTCTATAAGATTTTAGTTATGAATACGACCATGCCATGTAATCCTAGTATTTTTTCAGAAACTTGGTATAAGCATGTTTTTCTTATTTTCTCATGCTATGATCTCACACCCAACCTATCTATGGATTTTTTATAAGTTCCTAAGTTTCATTACTTCAAAATCCTTAGGTGCATGGATATACAGGTTTCATCATAAATCGATCTGAACTATAAAAAATTGATTCCAGGATGAAAATTCCTTTAGGAATAATATTTATCTTCAGCTATATCACATATTTTCAAAAGAGGGTATCCTTTCCTTCACATAGAACCACCATGGGTTCTAAGTCAATGAGCTGATTTGTAAACTCATATTTACAATTTAAAACCCTTTGGATCTGAGCATAATCTTTGAAAACCTACAAATGCTGAATTTTTTTAGGAACTAAAGGTTTGACTAGCACTTCTACTTTATAATGGAGTAAGGAGGTATTGTCTCATTATCATACTGAGATGCGAAGATAGCTAATTTTTCAGCTGCCACATTTTGAGCCCTTTCATGATAAATGATATTGAAAGAATCAACTAATTCTATGAAGTCCAAGACTGCATATTTATACTATCTCAACCTCTAGTTTTTTGTTGCATACAAGTTCCTAACTTACTTTACAATTTATTTTGAGTCTCCTTTGACAATAATGTTATTAATTCCATGCTTCCATGCAAATTTTGAGCCAAGGAGCAATGCCTCATATTCAACAATGTTGTTGGTGCATTCAAACTTCAATTTGAAAGAAAAATAATAAGAATCCTAATTTGGAGAAGTTAGAACCACTCCATCTCCATTTCTAGTATTAGAAAATGCTCCATCAAAATTCATGGTCTAGTGGAAATTTCCCTCTTCAAGGTGTGCATTAGTATCCATACAATGATCTACAAATTTTTCACAGCCTATGAAGTTACCCAAATATGTATCAACAAACAATATTGCATAAGATCCACTCATAGAATCCTCAATAATATGGAGAATTTTATTTTCTCCATGAAATTTGAATAGTTTCCCTTCCAATGGTATAGAGGCATAGGACATGTCCATTTGAACACTACCTCCTACACTAGCAACCCATTTTCTTGATAGCAACATACCCCATTTATAAAGGAAATCAACTATAACCATATTCATAGTTAAATATTTTCTAGGGTAGGAAATATGTTTTACTACTTGACATATGATATATCCAACAACAGGTACCTCTCTTAAATCCATAACATAACACTTTCCAAAAAAAATTGTTATCTTGATTTCCAATTCATTCATGACCTCTAAAGGCATGATATTACATGAAGCTCTTAAATCAAAAATACAATTAGGAAGAAGCCACCCATTGATAATCAAAGTGGTAAAGTAGGGATCCATTTCTAATTGAGATTCTACCAAGGATATGCCTAAATATACTTATGGGGGTTCTTCCATGTTCTTTGGGTCTTCCTTTATCTCAACTTCAGCAATACTAGGGGGATTTAATACATTATTTGTATCCCTTTCTTTGACAACCATATCATCCTTCAGCCCCAAGTATTCAAATGCTCTTTTTCTATGTTTAGGAAGTTTGAGTACTTCCACAATAGGGACAATAATATTTATTTGACTTAGAATTTAATCCATATAACATATAACATACTTTGGTAGGTTTATATTAGAGGAAAGGGTGACAATATTTTCTGATGGGATTCCATCCCTTACTACTTGGGAAGAAGCAAAATTTCTTGGATTTGAAAAGATAAGGGGACCTTTTTGAGGCATATTTATTTTGGGGGCATCTTTGGGGATACTGGTCAAGAGAGGAATCTTTGGCTTGGGAGTAGGAGACAGTCCCTTGACTTGTCTATTGCGAAGGTTATACTCATTTTCTTGAGAAATAAAAACATTCATTAATAACTGACTGTCCTCTTTAGAAGGGATTACAACATCATACATTTTAATTAGTAAAGCTCTTAAATACTCAAATTCATGATTTGGAAGCTCAAATGACTCCACCATATTTATATCAACATTAACTATATAAGGGAGGGAGAATAGTTGATTTATGCAAGCCCAAAAGTCATCCACATGTTTGAAATACAATTGACCAGTTTAAGTGGCACCTGAAATTGAATCTTTCAAATATTCCATCATGCATATGTCACCAAAACCAACTTCATTGGTAACATCATCATATTTGACAATTTTCTCACAAGGGGGATGTGGAAACAAACATTTATCACACCATTCAATGATGTCGTATTATTCTATCAATGAAACCTTTGTTGTCAATGGATCTAGGACTATTTTATTGTATCTAAAAAATAATTTCTTATTTCCTAAACCCATAGGCCCTTTTATGTTTTCCTTAGCTTGGTGATATCCTTTGGGATGATTCCCAAATCTATTTTGTCCTTGGGCCTGGTGCTGAGTTTAAGGATTTGGAACTAATACTTTCTCTGCTATAGCAAGCTTTTATGAGATCTCTTTGACTAATCCAACCAAAGTGTAAACCACCTCCTATAAATCCAATGCCTTACTTTCTCATGGATTCTCTGGATTAATCATCTTAACACCTTCCCTCTTTAGAGGCTTCCCAACTGCTTTAATATATGTTCTCAATCTGGAAAGCCATAGAGAAAACCTTCCTTAAAGTTTTAGGGTTTTTTGTCCCTTAGATAATAAGTTATTTTCTTATCAAAGGCATCTGAGTATTTAATCAGGATAGAATAATCACCAGACCTTAGATTAATAGGTAGTCTAGTCAAAGTTTTATTCTACCCAGTATTAAATTCTTGCACATAATCATCAGGAATTTTCTTGATATTTTAAAATTATGATAAGAGAAAGCTAGGATCAATCTTATCATTATATTGTAATTTGAATGCATTCTTCATTTCTACACAAGAATTAACTGAATTTACAGGTAACAAATTGTACCATTCCCTGGAATCTTCTTCTAATGTTTGTATGAATAACTTAACATAAACATCCTCATGCTTTACTTCATATTCATCTGTAAAATTATAAAAAATCCTAATATGTTGATCCCCACTTGTGGCATTTTCCCATTAAAATATAGGAAATCCACTTCTAATTTCATTTGGTACTTCATTCAGATAGCCCACCATTCCATTGAACCTTATTTGTCTATAGGTATTAGACTACTAAAAGGATACCTGTATGGAGGGGTTGCAACCATATTATTTTGTGGAGGTAGTTTTAAAAGGAGGGTTTAAACATTGTGGGGAACTGGAGGTATTTAGGGTAGATGAGTATCATCCAAAAAATGGGAATCCTTCAAGGACTCATTTTCACAAAATACTCTATTCTTAAGAGTCAAGAAATAAGGAAAATGATGAATACCTTTGAAATTTGTAGATCCTGAACCTTATTGAAACAATGAATGAAAATATGCTTGTGGATCACCTTAATCAGAGCTTTCAGGTGTACTAGAGTAACCCTCCACCAAAGGTGAATCAAATTCAGTAGGTTGAACACTATTTTATTCCAAATTTTAACCACGCACTGGTTTCTAGATCTACTTCCTTATTAATTGTGTATTCTTTAGCTCTATGAGTAATCTTCTAGTGGGATGAGACTTGAAAACTAATATTCATCCTTCTATATTTGCAAAGGGGAGAGTTAATCAATAGGCTATGTAGTATATTTACACTGGTATAGCCTATATTTGTTTTGAAATACGGAGCTGCCACTAAGGCCTTGTACCTTAGATGTATAGATTAAATCAAAATGATTTTGAAAGGATAGCTTTACAAACTGGGAGCTTAAGATTTGTAGATCTTTATGAATTTTCCCATGTTTCTAGTCACCAATTGCTTAGTATACTCATAGAATCTCAAGCTTTATGGAATGCCTATTTGTATTTGGAAATTTATGGATGATACTATGAGAATGGCCTGTATTTGCTTAATTTTGGAAAATCTCTATAAAGGTATGATTTCTTAACCTTTCTTGGAGTAAAAAATTCCCTAACAATGGTGTCAGAAGCATGTTGGTGGGACTACCCAATATGTAGGAATATTATTCTACACCCTTAACCTATTGCTTGTATTAGGATATGAGTATCCGACTTGTGGCTTACCATATCATTTTATTATATCATTTATACTTTCTCATGCTTATTAGGTCCACCTTGGTGATGGATATAACATATGAATAGTATATATAGGGGATTGTAGGTAGTAGTTCATCATCATTTGCGCATTCGAGTCTCAATTATATGGTTTGGAGGTTGCCCCCTTGAAGTGGAAAAGCTATTCTAATTGCCTATTGAGATCATTACTCTGAAATATTATGTTATTTTGTGTTCTATTGCTGCTCATATAATCTGAATTATACAAGATAATTTCATTACAAGTGGTATCAGAGCTGCGAGTCCAGGCCAAAATTAGAGCAAAAACCCTATATTTTTTTGTTTCCGCCCTATCTTACAAACCAAATTGAATTTGTGGGAGATATTTTTTACCAGACATTGATAATCATTTCAAGAAAAAAATCCCTGAAAACTTTCATAGATTTTTTTATATATGTTTTGCACATATTTATTGCAAACTTATGGTTTTTTTCATAAAATCACTCTTCCTATGACTGCAAATTTGTGGAATTGGTTAAAAGTTATTTACATTTTCAAAAATCTTCTCAAAAACATATTATTAGTATCATTCTCTGTGTTTTTTCCTATTTGGTCGAATTTGTATCGAAATCTTAAACCCCTAAGGGTTGACATCATGGCAAGTGTCCTTCCACAAGAGCAAACAAGAATCCAGTCACTCTGGGTAAAACCCCAGATAAATATGGGGTAGTGATTGAAGAGTATGGAATAAGAAGGGGTAAATACATATTCCTCAACACTTAGGGTTTACCTCAGTTTATCATAAGGTGAGCCAACTCGAGGATGAGCTGCGAAATGTACCAATCTAATATGGCCTCTAAAGGAGAAATAGACCCAATCAATCAACGTTTGGATGATATCATGTAACATGTAAAGGTTAAATTAGTATGGCCCAAATTCACCCCATCATCAACCAAAGGCGGATATTTGGTTCAAAATAATAGACAAAATAACCATTTTGGATCACTTTTCAAGTCCAATCAAAATCCAACTTATTTGACATACCACGGAACATGATGCCGAAGGTGGATATGCACAAATTTGATGGTAAGGATCCCCTCAATTAGATAAATAAAATGGAGAAATTATTTGAGTTACATCAAACACCATCAGGAAAAAAGGTGACATTGGCATCCCTGTATCTTGAACCTAGGACCAATTCATTTTGTATCGATGGTTATGTGCTCAGAGGCAGAAGAATGGTCTCAGTTTCACTTGGAAAGTTTTTATCTGAGGAGTTAACAATTGCACTATAGTTCTAGTGTTTGAGATAACTACTTTATTCAATTGGAAAATTTATAGAAAACAAGATCAATCAAATATTATGTGCATCAATTCCAGAACCTATCCTTAATGGTGGAGAATATTCCAGAAGGGAATCTGAATGGCCTATTTCTTGGGAGTCTTAAGGACCACATCGATCATGAGGTACGTATTTTTAATCCAATCCAGCTTTCATGATTCTATTATCATGGCACATCGAGAAGAGGAAAAAGTTCTTTGCAATAGGAGGCTACCTTTCATTAATACCAAGAGACCCATAATATCTCTTCCCCTTCATTCGCTAGGCCAATTAGACTGACTCATCAACAAATAGAAGAAAAGAGAGAAAAAAGGATTATGTTTTAACTGTGACACCAAATATGGACTGAGGACACAAATGTGCTAATAAAAATTTGTTCTCTATTGAAGGAGGTAATGAGGATAATGAGGAAGCTGTAATTATAGGAGAGGCCAAGGAACGAGCAGAAGATGAAGTAGAGGATCACCAACCTACAATTTCTTTCCATGCATTGTTCAGGTATTAGTACTCTTCAAGCACTCAAGGTTATTGGATATCTCAAAAAACATAAGGTGACGGTTTTGATTGACTCAGGGAGTACTCATAACTTCTTAAATAGTAAGTCTAGTCTTCTTGCCTCAATTCTTTTATTTACCCAGCTCCAAAAATGTAAGTTATGACTATGCGGATGGTGGGATAGTCAAGTGCACAGGAAAGTGTGATAGTATCAATATTTCCATGGGAGACTACATGTTAGACTCACCTATGTTTTCTATTTCTATGGGAGGGGAAGATATTGTTTTGGCTGTCTAATGGCTCACAACCTTATGGCACTATAGAGATGAATTTCCAAGAATTGTTCATGTGATTTCATTCAGATGGAAGGAAAATAAAATTAAAAGGGATGGTAGCTAACTCTCCATAGATTATTAGATCTCATCAGATGAAAAAGATTTTGAGAAAAGGAGTAGATGTATTTATAACAAATTTATTTTCCATAGAAGTACAAAATATAGAGTTTTCAATACTCACCACGATCTTCAAAAGATTGTTGATGCTCACCCATCTATTTTTTATGCGATTCCAAAGGGACTACCACTAGTTAGGGTTCATGATCATGCCATTTACATTTATTTCAGGGAACCAAACACCTAACATTAGACCATAAAGAATGTCCATATTCCAAGAAAAATGAGATCAAGAAAATGGTACAGGATATGTTGAAGGCAGGTATCATCAGGGCATATCCAGAGTGCATATTCTTCACCAGTGGTCATGGTACGTAAGAAGGATGAAACATGGAGGATGTGTCTATATTACCAAGGAACTCAACAAGTACACCATCAAATATAAGTTTCCTATTCCAGTAATTGAGTGATTTACTTGATGAATTGTATGGTGCTATTTATTTCACAAAAGTGGATCTTCATTCGGGGGTGCCTATCTAATTAGAATAAGAGAATAAGATGTTCCTAAAAATGGCTTTTAGGACTCATGGAGGGCCATTATGATTTTTTGGTAATGCCTTTTGGTCTTAAAAATGCTGCCCTTCAATCTTTCAAAGCTTAATGAACACTGTGTTTTTAGGCCATTTTTAAGGAAATTTGTATTAGTTTTCTTTGATGACATATTGATTTACAGTGAGACATGGGAAGAACACTTACAACATGTAAATAAAGTGTTTGAAGTTTTGGAGAAACATACTCTGTATGTAAAGCTATCCAAATGTTATTTTGGGTGTACAAGAGGTAGAGTACTACGGTCACATTATATCCCATGAAGGTGTCAAATTTGATCCTCAAAAGATCAAAGCTATCATGGAATGGCCGATGCCTAAAAATCTAAAAAAATATTTGTGGGTTCCTAGGACTAACAGGGTACTACAGAAGATTTGTGAGGGGATATGTTAGAATAACAACCCCACTCAATGCATTGCTAAAGAAGGATGCCTTCAATTTGATAGACTTCATAGCCACTAAATACCTTTGAGCAGTTGAAGGAAGCCATGTGCAACACCCCAGTTTTAACTACTCTCAACTTATCAAAAAATCTTCATTGTTGAATGTGATGCTTCAAGATCAAGATTAGAGAGTAGTTTTAATGCAGGAAGAGAATACCAACTACATTTGGGAGTTGCACTAATTCAAAGGAAAAGATCTGCTCAAACCTATCTATAAGAAATAAATGATGGATATTCTTCATGTGGTCAAGAAATGGAGGCCTTATCTCATGGGTGGACACTTCAAGGTAAAAATTGATCATGATAGAATCAAATACTTTTTGGAGCAAAGCTTATCATCTAAGGAAACAAAAAGACTAGGTAACAAAAATGTTGGGTTATGATTTTGAAATCATATACAAAAATGGTAAATAAAATGTAAGTAGCTGATGCGATTGTCTAGAAGGGATACATCCACAAATGCATTACTATGTGCAATGTCCCATGACGACAGGCCGATTGGGTAGATGAAGCAAGATTGGAATGGGATCAGGAAAAGGATACACAACATAATATCAAGCAAGGCTCTATAACAACTAACAAATTTGAGTGGAAAGGTAATGCCCTGTGGTACAAGTACATGTTATACTTGTGCAAAGATTTTGAGTTGAAGCATGAGATTCTTACAGAGCTACATGCATCGCATGTTGGAGGAAACTTTGGGATTTTGAAGACATATCATAGAATAAAAAGATAATTCTTTTGGGAAGGACTCAAGGGGGATGTAAAAAAGTTTGTATCAGAGTGTTTAGTGTACCAACAGAACAAAGGGGAAATAATTAAGACACCAGGTCTATTGTAACCCTTACCAATTCCTAGCCAGAGATGGGAGGAGGTCTCCATGGATTTCATCACCAGATTGCCTTGTTCATAGGGTAAGAATTTTATTTTTGTGATTGTGGATAGGCTCACAAAATATTCCCATTTTTGTGCCCTATCACATCCATTTGCAGCTAGTACAGTTGCAGCTATTTTTTTAGAGACAGTTCAAAGGCTACATGGAACCCCAAAGATAATTGTAAGTGATCATGATCCTATTTTCACAAGTAATTTTTGGACGGAATTATTTTCATGTTTGGGGACTCAACTAGCTCACAGTTCATCTTATCATCCTCAAACTGATGGGAAAAGGGAAGTGGTCAGCAAATTCTTAGAGGGGTATCTACGTTGTTTTGTATCAGATAAGCAAGAAAGATGGATTAAATGGCTACCACTTACAGAGTGGTGGTATAACACATCTTTTCATACCTCTTCTCAAATGACCCCATTTTTAGCATTATATGGTTACCATCCACCTTCTATCACTTCCTCCTTGAGGGTGCAAACTAAGGTCAGAGATGTTGAGGAACACATTCAACATCAACAACTGGTTTTGGCTAGTTTGAAGGAGAATTTAGCATTAGCATAAAACAGGATGAAAAAACAAGTAGATCAACATTGTAGTGAAAGACATTTTGATATTGGTGACTAGGTTTTTGTACGTCTCTAGCCTTACAAACAGATGTCTCTAAATGAACAAAAAAGGACAACAAACATGCTCCTAAATACTATGGCCCTTATCAGGTTCTACGAAAAATTGGCAGTGTTGCTTATAAACTAGAGTTGCCTCCATCTTCACACATACACCCACTATTCCATGTTTCATGCCTGAAGAAGGTTATTGGACATAAATTTGAAGCCCAGAAAAAGTTACCAGAACTTGATGAGGAAGGAAGAATCATTTTGGAGCCAGAGAATATTTTGCAAACACGTACTAAGAGGCTGAGAACCAGAGACATTAAGGAATATCTGATCAAGTGGAAGAATCTGAGCATAGAAGATGCCACTTGGGAGGATGAAGGTTTTCTGCAGCAACATCCAACATTATTCAATGTTGAGGACAATGTTGGTTTGAAGGGGAAGGGAATGCTATGCCCTTAACCTATTGCTTGTATTAGGATATGAGTAGCCGACTTGTGGCTTACCATATCATTTTATTATATCATTTATACTTTCTCATGCTTAATAGGTCGGCCTGGGTGATGGCCATAACATATGAATAGTATATATAGGGGATTGTAGGTAGTAGTTCATCATCATTTGAGCATTTGAGTCTTATTATATGGTTTGGATGTTGCCCCCTCGAAGTGGTGAAGCTATTATAATTGCATATTGAGATCATTATTCTAAAATATTGTGTTATTTGGTGTTCTATTGTTGCTTATAATATGAATTATACTAGTAATTTCATTACAGTAATGATTCTAGAAGCATTTTGATGGGAATCTATTGGAATTGACACCCTTTGAAGACCTCAGAAATAGTCACAGAAGCGAACTCAAACTATCTTCTTCCCCGGAAATGGCACCAAAAGTGTGTTGGTCCTCAAATCTGCACCCCCTAGTGGATTGAAAACAAATATCCTAGGAAGGGGGAATGCTTTGACTATGATAGACTAGGTGGTATGTAATTTTGTAGCTAGGGATGGTTCTAACAGTTCCCTTTGGATCAATCCTTGGGATTATTGAGGGGCACGTACAAAGGAGATGGACTTTTCCTTCTACTTTTGGTCCTACTTTGAACCAGGGTGAGAGGACTCGAAGTGTAACCTCAATTATAGAGGAGGATGTGTGATATTTTTCCCCTCAATTTATTTTAGATGATGGATCAATCTAGGATAAACATGGCCATGGAAATAACACTCACTCTCATGAGTTATCAAAAAAAGATGTTGTGTATGCTTACCTTGCTAGACACAGGTTACTATAAATAGTAGAACTCGATTTCTCTTGCATTCTGTAGATGGTAGAATTAAAGCTAAGGGGGCCATCTCAATGATATTTAAAGATAGAGCAACAACAAAAATGAATGGAAGTTAGTATGGGGTAGGATCATTTCTATAGTTTTTAAAATGGTGGGTGGATTTTATGATGATATAATCTTTGCAACATATCATTTAACAATTAGAGTAACCTACATTCAGGAAAGTACAAAAAAATTGATCAATTAGTCACAGTTTATACAAAGGAAGATTTTCATTCATTGATACTCAATAGATGAATAGCTTTGACACAAGAGCTTGTTCAAGCATTCTAACAAAGTATTTACTACTTCTACTCTCGTACGCCCGACATACACTAAAGTATAACAAAAATCTATTGGGAAAAAATGGCTATGACAAAGATTTTACAATCAAGTCCAATATTGCAAAGTAAGTGTTCACAACACAATATCAAACTAATGACCAAAGCATAACCATTAAAGAGAGATCTAGTGTACGAAAAAGAGAATTAGTAAGTACAACATTACAGCAAAAAATATAACTCATCAATTGACAATTCCAAATACAGAACCCAGAAGACAAAATTTAAAATCAAAAGCAAACATATTTCATTCGGATCTTTAGAATTTCCTTAACAAGGGAAAATCAAGTGAATGCTCTCAAAGTTTGTCAATTTCTATACATTGCAACCACCTTGACACAATTTTTTTGGAAAAATAAGATAATTATGCATTCCATAAAGGAAACATGCAATATGAACAATTGAATCTCTTTGACCTTTTTTAGATATAGAAAAACTAACCCACCCTCTGAATATGAGGACAAGCCCCCATATTTATACAATTTTTGTATGTTCAATTAAAATCCCCCTCAAAAAATAGTAACTGAATTCCCCCCTATTTGTAATAAAAGATATTTGAATTAAAATGGGAATGTACATTTGTCTAACTAAAGATATCTGATTTTCAGTTAGTATTTTGGGATCAATTTATGTCTTCATTGCCACATACATAAAAATAGTTAGCTGATACTACAAGTGCACATGTTTCTTTTTATTTTCTCATTTTCTCCTACCAAACGCCATCAATTTTTGAATTATATGATGCCAACTTGAAGATATTGAGGAGATATTTCCAACGAGATTGATTTTTCTTTATTTGGAACTCTAAATTAAAAGTTACGGCCATTTAAAGTTTTGGCTATTAGGATGATTAGGAGAGCGACACGTGATAGCTCTTTATTGGCCTCGAATTTTTTCCACATGTGCATTGATTTTATTTTTCTTTTATGTGAATTTTATCACAAATATGTTTCATTATGAAATGTGAGCCAATTAAATAATGCCACGTTCCTTCTCCTTCTTAAAATGTTATTTCACTTGATTTCTCTTTGTAAAACATGAGCCAATGAAAAATCTCCATGTTACTTCACGGTGCCATACTTTTATTTTATTTGTACTTAGCCACCATGAAATATAAGCCAATAAAAAAATCCATGTTCCTGTGCAGAACTAGAGTTTTGATAGCCTTGGTTGATCCCTTTGAAATGTGAGCCAATGAGAAAGCTCCACACCTTTCACAATTAATAATTTTAGATATCCCTGACTGATCTCCGCAAAACTTGAACTAGTCATAGGGCTCCACGTTAATTTGTAATTCAGACTATTGATATCCCTTTTGACAAAGTGCGAAGCTCTAGCTAATAAGATCATTCGATGCCCCTGCATTGTGTCATAATTTTTTGATAAGCTCAACTAAAAAACACGAAATGTGAGCCAATAGAAAATCTCCATGCTTCTCGCAATGCTAGTTATTTCTTTATCCTCTAATGACAACCGTGAAACACGAGCTAATAGAAAAGCTCCACGTATGAGACACATTCACCTTTCATTGGTTGTGCCTTCACATCACAATTTCAAATTTGAGAGAACTTAGAAACTTTAGGCTTCAAATTTTTTTTGCCGCATAGCCCTTTTGACCTTTCAACTCTGTCTCGAACCTGATATAATTATCCCACAAATTTAATCTGGGAAATTAAGGTCTGTGGATCCCAAATATGTTGAGGAGAGTTGGAATCCTACCTCATGGTCCTTCACATCGTAGGCACTTGAAGTACTTGGTGATGAAAACATTTGATGACCAAATGAACGTCTGTCGGCCTTTTTAAAAGTAACCTGCCAATGCTTGTAAACTTAGTCTCCCACGGGTTTTCAAATGCCAACGGACAATGCTTTGAGATATGAAATTTTGACAACCATTTGAACATCCCATGCTTTGTTAAAATGGCTAAGTCCATTTTAACAAACTTTTTCAACCAATCTCACAACTTTTTACTTCGTGGTCGAGTTGCATGGTTTTGGGCCTTTGTAGCTTCAAATTCTTGGATAAGTTTGGATCATTTTGGTGTTGATTTGTAGGTTTCTAACCTTTGCAAAATATGTAGTCGTATCTTGATCACTAGTGAGAACGAAGCTTTCATACTTTGATTAATCAGTCCATTGAACTATTCCAATGAAATTTTTGTTGAATCCTTTCATTTATATTGTTATGGCACAAGATCTATTACAATTGAAAATTCTCCTTGACTCAGAATGAACTTTGAAGCACGGGAAGAAATATAAAGCACACAGAATAGTTAGATATATGGAAATTATATGAAAAATATTTGTTTGATTCAAGGAATTGGATTGAGCACCAACATAATGAAAAACATGAAAACGTAGAAAGATGTTGCAGGAAAATTTTAGAGAAAATGAGAACAAAAATTGAATCTTTCTTTTCATATAACTATGATCTGGGCTGAAATTATTGTTGTAGTTATTTTGTTAAAATTTTTTGTCCTCCTTATTCTTCTTTCAAATTTGTATGGGATTTTTTTCTATTTCTTTTGCTACCTCTTTTCCAAAGAAAATGAGGAAAGAAATTACATTAACATACTTCAATTGTTGGCAATAGATGCAAATAAAAAAATATAGAATAGGGAGGTAGAGAACAACTAAAAATATACAATATATAATTATATTAATCCAGCAAAAACAAATACAATATATAAACTCCTTGAGTTGCTACTCTCTCTGACATCTGTTGTATTATGCTCTAGTTTTTCTTTTGTATGTTGTTGCAAGATAATGTTTTTTGTTTTTAAAACGTAACTGTTATTTTTAGCTCATAAGTAAAAAACAAAAATGTTTTTTCCCCATAAAATAATACTTTCCCTCCTAAGAGGGGATTTAAAATTGGGCACTCAAAAAAATATTTCAAAATAAAAAATAAAAAAATTCAAAAAAGATACACGTGCGAGATTACAATTTTTAATATCCACCCTAAATCTTGAGCCTCTACACATTCATATATAACCATCTTAGGTATCAAGAGATGTCTAGAGCTGCATCGCTTGGTCTCCATAGCTAATCTCCACTATATCAATGATGCCTAAATTTCCTCTCAAACATCCAAAGGTATCCTTTGACAAAAAAATAGTAAATATGTCAGTGAGTTGCTACTCTAGCTTACAAAATTTAAGTTCTTTCTCACCTTTTTCAATTAATTCTCAAATAAAGAGATACTTGATTACAATATGCTTGCTTCTTCCTTAACTAACACAATTCTTTGACAAGAAAATAGAAGATAAGCTATCAAAAAATATAGTATATGCTCCATGTTGTTCCTCATGCAAATCTGATAGGATTCATCTTATCCATATAGTCTGATATGCAGCTAAATTTGTTTTTATAGACTCGGCTTTAGATGTGGAAAGTGAAACAATTAATTAATTATTTAAAGCCTATGAAATGGCTCCTAACCCGATATGAAACACATATTTAGGTGTGCTCTTTCTATCATCAAGATTACCTACCCAATCACTCTTCATATATTCAACTAACTAAAAAACATTTACAGTTGCATACAAAAATTCATAATTTCTTGTGCCATTAATACACCTCGAAATTATTTAACATGTTTTCCAATGTGTCTCTTTTAGAGTCTACATTAACTTAGATATCAAGATGAATGCATACATGATGTCCGATCTAGTTGCAGTCAAGTATATCAAGTTTATTACCAAGATTTTATACTATGTGGGATCCACATTATTTCTACAATCATCCTTGCGCAATTTCAAACTTGTTTTGGTTGGTGTAGATGTTGGTTTTTTTTCCAACATTCTATATCTCTCTAAAATTTCCCTTGCATACTTGGTTTGTGACAGAAAAATTCTATGTTTCAATTTTTTGACTTCAATACCGAGAAACTAAGTGAACAAACCTAAATCAATCATCTCAAACTCATTCGTAGCTGATTTGAATTCTTTAATGGACTTGTTTTTAGCTCCAGTAAAGATTAGATCATCAACATGTAAGAATACAATAATAATAACACATTATTTATTTACTTTTATGTGGAGTCTAAGTTCACTTCCAATTTTGATAAATCCATTTCTCATCAAGTAATAGTCTATACAGTTATATAATGACCTTGGTTCTTGTTTGAGTCCATACAACGCTTTCTTGAGATTATATACCTTGTTCTCATGTCCTGGAATCTCGTAACCAGGTGGTTGTCCCACATACAATTATTATTCTAACATGTCATTCAAGAGAGCTGACTTGACATCCATTTGATGTACCTTCCACTTATGTTGAGCAGTTATTGTAATAATTGTTCTTGCAATTTTCATTCTTGCTACTAGAGAAAAAGTCTCATTATAATCATGACCATGCTTTTTCTTGTAGCCTTTAACAACTAGCCTCGAATTATGTCTCTTAAATTATCTTCAAGAATAGTTTTGGTTTTGTAAATCCACTTTATTCCAATGACATTTTTTCCTTTTAGAAGGTCAACTAATTTCCATGTTTTATTCTTCTTTGTTGCATGCATTTCTTTATCCATTGTTTCACACCACTTGTTATTCTAAACTATTTCCTCAAAATAAAATGGAACAACTATTGAATATAGACAAAGAATTGATTGTTTCATATTCATTTTCATCATACCTTGGTTGCTCATATATCTCTTGTACACTCTTTGTTCTCCCTAGGTGTTGATTTGAGTCATGGGCTACTCCTTGTGTACCTTTTTGAATAATACCACTAGATGATTCATTATTAGTGTAGGTTATTATTTATCTTTTTATTTGTTTATTAGGATAATTATTACACTTAATTTAGCTCTACAATTGTTTTGTTATCTTTTTTTAGGTGTACCAGTTGTGTTGAGTTAGTTTACCGGTTGTGTTGAGTTAGTTTACTAGTTGTGTGGAGTTAGCTCTACTATCAGTATCAATAAGTGAGAGTTATTCACCATTGATCTAGGTGGTAGTTGCACTTTCCTCCTTATATGTATGTACATATGATTATTGAGCTAATATATGGAGCAATGTAATGATATGAAACATAGTATTAAGATGGAGTCATTTCTTGTTGTATTACAATTATCTCATTGTTCTTCATAAATTACAGTTGTGTGTGTATTCCCAGTCTTTCATTTGTGCAATTCACACCTTACATTTCTCATCGGTGCACTCTGCAATTCAACATATCCCTAACGTACCCAATATGGTATCATAACAACATTGGTATTGAGCTTGTCTAGTTGTTATTTACTAGTTTTACATGAGATTATTGTTTACATAGACTTGGTGTTGGGTGTCTTTGTTTTGCTGATTTTTTGTCTAGTTTGTGGTGTATATGGCCTATGTACAAGCTTATAAGGTGTTGTAGGCCCAAATACGACATATAGAAATATGGAAATTACATTTTCAAATGTGTATTGGAGCTGACATGACTCTCCCAACATGGTTTTATACCATTGGTTCACGTTTTTTTGCTTCTAAGTAATACTCAACCAACTCATATTGAGCGTGCAAGCCCTTAGGATGGTCAAACACCCCTAAGATCCAAACTTAGAATTAAAAATGCTCGTTAATGCCCTAATACGTTATATTTTTGAGGGATTAGTGTATATTTTTTTTGGGACGCCCTCTTCAATATGTTTCACTCCATCTCTTCTTAAATGCCTCTCCCATCAAAGTATTGTTGTGAAGGGCATTTTTGCTATTTGGAGCCACATTTTTGCAGTCTAGAGAGGTGTTTTTGTTGTGTGAAGGGCATTTTTTCTATTTGGAGCCACGTTTTTTGATGTTTGAGGCATTTTTTGGCTTGCATTGGCAATTTTTTGGCTTTAAAAAACTGCAATCACCTTCCTTGGTGGTCTCCAAACCTTTGCACAGATCTATGACCTTCCTTTTAGAGTTGGGTAGTGCCATAAAAACAAAGAAATCCATGAATTTTGGATTTCAAACCCTAAAACTAGTGCATTCCTTTTTGGTGGGCCTATGCCCAAATGGAAAAAGAGTGGTATTTTTACTCATTTGCATGATATTCCAAATTTGAATTTTAAATCATCTCAAAATGAGCATTTCAAGCCTTTTGAAAATATAATAATTTTTTTGGGAAAATACATCAAGGGAGAATTAAGTGTTTTTTTAAACTTGTATTTTCACCTATCGAAGATGAAGTGTGAGGCCCGGGTTGGCAAGAGGACATTTCCCCTTCAAGAACTAAATCACTCTCTTCTAAATTTTGTGTTGATTCTAATGAGTGTTTGGAAGGCTATGTTCAACCTCATTTAGTGATTTTTTTTAATGCTTGAGTGTAATTTTATTTAAAATATGTCTTAATTATTGGAAATATTTTTGTAATAACTTTTGTTTGGTGGCTCGGAATTGAGCATTGTCTTTTTAAAATGTTCATATTTTTTAATTTCCCATGCATTGGTCTTATTTATTTTGTAAAAAGTACTACTTTATAAAATGTCAACATTTGGGGGGTGTTGTAATCACATGCAAATGTATTTTAGGCTGAGCCAAACATCTTAATTTTTGGGTGTTGCATTCTTGCCTCTTAATGAGATGTTTTTCTATGAAGTTTATGGAATTAAGGATGATATGGTCAAAATTTTGGAGCAAAATAGACCACTTAAAAAGTAAAACTATCTTCTTCTTAACCTCACTTATGACAAAGATAAACTAATACAACCCCTCTAGTAGAAAATTTCTCACTTACAACATCATCCTCACATTATGTACTTTCATACCCGTGCTCATGCTCCTAATCCACTTGCAGATATTGCTCATGTACTGATTGACCTTGTTTTGTCAGTTTTTGAGCATGTCCTACCTCTAATCCTCCTAAACATGTGTTTATTACTGCATGTTCTTCTTCCACACTTATGCCTATTAGAATAAGACATTATATGTATCCCACTTTAGTTCCTTTTTCTCACATACTTGGATCTTTTGAGAAGCATAACACTACATTTGTTTTTCACATGCTCCATTATATGGGATTTTCTGGTTGAGGTATTGGAAGACATTCACATGGTATTACTTCCCCTATTCATCCTGTTAAGTGGAGTTCTCGCCATGACATTGGTTTTCAAGTAGGTATTTCACTAGGATCACACATTGATAGAGATCCTATTTTTGTACACTCGACTCTATTCAAGGATCATGAGCTACACATGAGTTATGCACCTTCACTCAATCCTAAGAGGCCTTATATTTCAGTTATAAAACATTATCGACCTGGCATGTATTCTAATTCTCTTTTGTATGACCTTGTTTTGTATTTCACACTAAATAATATGCATACATCTTCTTCATCCATCCATGTTGATTTGGGATGAATATTTTTATCACTCATGGCAGTGATAGAGGTATTTGTTGAGAGGAATCTATAGGTGTGGATCCTCCACTGTTCGAATTTTTGTTCCACTTTCTATACCATCTGAAATGTAATGCTCCTTATTTTGAGATTTTTTCTTTAGCAGTTGTAGTATATCTCTCTTATTTTTTGAGATATTTTTTATTTGTGTTTTTGAAACTCTTAGGCATGTTAATAGTCTCTCTTGTGGGGGAGTTGTTTTGGCAAATCCCAATTTTAGTTTGTTAGCGTTCAAGTAGTTATTTTCACAACTCATACAAATTCGTAGTGTCACTCCATTCATTCAACATTATGGGAGGGTGTGGTGTTTATCCTGATTCTTTAGGTCTTGTGTCCTTACTTTGTTACCTTGGTTGTTCTTGGATTGTGACACTCCTATTATTCTAGATCATGTGTCCTTGCTTTACTATCTTTGTAGTTGTTCTTAGATCTTGGCACACCTATTTATAGCAGTTGATTGAATTATGTTTAGTTTTTTATTGCACTTTTGACATCACTTCATTGAAAATATCCTTGTATGGAGTTATTATGGTGAATCCCACTATCAGTTCTTTTGAGTTTTTTGATTGGAAAGTGGATTCAGACCATAGTGCATACCAAACTTCTTTAACATTTTACAATTTTTTGGAGCCATATTTCTTGGATTCCTTGTAGCAAGTTTTTTCTCTCTACTTTTTTATTAATAGTTTTTTGGTAATTTGTGGTGTTCCATTTTTTCCATTTATTATACGTGGGTACCTAATCTGTCCTTTTTACGAGGACCTAATTTTTTTCCACTCATCTAATTTATGCTTAAGGGAGTGTTATTGTAGGTTATTATTTATTCTTTTATTTGTTTATTAGGATATATCTTGCACTTGTGTTGTCTCTACACACGATCTACACTTATTATGTTAGCTTTATTAGGTGTACAAGTTGTGTTGAGTTAGCTTACCATTTGTGTTGAGTTAGCTTACTAGTTGTGTGGAGTCAGCTCTACTGCTAGTATTAGTTAGTGAAAAATATTCACAATTGATCTAGGTGGTAGTTATATTTTTCTCTTTATATTACATATAATTTATGTATTGATATAATATATGGAGCAATGTAATGATAAATATTAGAGTATTAAGATGAAACCATTTCTTGTTGTATTGCAATTATCTCATTGTTCTTCATAACTTGCAGTTTTGTGTGTGTGAATGCATAGTCTTTCCATTATGTCATTCACGTCTCATGTTCCTTACTAGTGCTCTCTGTGATTCAAAAATCCCTGACGTTTCCAATATTCACCTATTTGTGAGATATGGATCCAACTGAGTGTATTATTGGTTGTACTATTTATTTTTTTAGTTTCAATAAAAGGCCCACTTACCTTTTTTTTTACTATTGAACTTCTAGTACATCTCGAATTATTATTAGATCCTTTTTTATTGGATTGCATAGTCTATAAGCTTTGGATTGTTCATTATACTCAATGAAAATGCATTTTTATCCTCTGTCATCCCACTTTAATATTATTTTCTTGAACACCTCTGTGTATGCCAAACATCCAAAAACTATGAAGTTATTAAGGCTTGGTTTTCTTATACTCTATGCCTCTTGAGTTATCATGTTCTGAACACTCTTAGTAGGACATAGATTCAAAAAATAGAATTTTTTTCCAACTGCTTCAACCCAACTCATCATATAATTCTTCAAATTTAATCATACTTCTTTCCATCTCTTGAATGATTCAATGTTTACTCTTATCTACACCATTTTTCTGTAGTGTATACCTCATTGATTGCTTCTTGATCCCATGCATCTTACAAAAATTCAAAAATTGATCTGATATGTATTCTACCCCTCTATTTTCTCTTAATGTTTTTATATAGTAACCATTATGCTTTTCAACCATGGCCTAAAATTTCTTGAATAATTCAAAAACTTCAATTTCTTTTTAAAAATACACCAATTCCCTTCGGGAGTCTTCATGGGACCACATAGATCTGAATGTATTAGTTCAAGTGGTATATTTTCTCTCTAAGACTTACCTAATGGAAAGGAATTTCTATGTTTTTTCTCTAATATGCAGCCCTCACATACTTTATCTAGTTATTTAATTATGGGAATCCCTCTTATCATTTACTTCATATAAAGAATATTCATCCCACCAAAACTCAAATGACCATACCTACGGTGTTATAGAGTAGATTGATCAATTATTACTGTTTTTAATGATGTTGCTAACTCACTTTACATCCTCAAACAAAACATCCTATTTTTTGTCATCTTCACTATTGTAAATTGCTTACTACTTCCAATTTTATCATAAATTATGTATTTTCCATCCTCAAATCTCACCTAATATCCTATCTAGACTGGCTTCCCAATTATTAGAAGGTACTTAAACCATGACACATTAAAGACATCATGAATTTGCCTCTTATCACTTTTCTTTATAAATATGGATATGTTTCCTTTTCACATTACAGGGAGCTTGTCATTTATTCCCATCTTTACTTAATATATTGTTTCACCGTTTTCTATAAGTATTTGATGAAACAGATAAGGGTGTGGGCCAAGGAGGAATACCTGTTGCGATGGTTGGTTTGAAGGTTGTTGTGCACATTCTGACTTCTTGATCCAATGATGACTGTGAGAGATTCCTTTTGGCTAGGAGGAACTACCTGAAATACAAAACAAGACCACAAGAAAGAGTTAAACAATATATGTCAGTGGGCTACCTAGCATGTGCTAGATCTAGGAAGTGTGATACTTCCTTAGTGGTAGTCAACCCACTGTTTAATATAATCTAATGTAAGAAATGACATAAATAAATAAGGTTCTACTATAGTTGATATGATTTAGTTATCTCATCAAATACAATAAGAAAATCTAACATAACAGGCTAGGCTATTATCAGATCTGGAAATAAAGTAAATAATTAAGGTGTTGGAACAGGTCAGGATCAAATTTTGGGTCACTTGGGTCACTTGGAAAAGGTTATTGGGATTTGGTATTAGCAGGATTTCCAAATATAGAGACCAACGTCAGTCTGGTATGACCGATGTCGGTTTAGTAAAAACTGATGACAGTTAAGGCGGGTAGATAATAACTCAATAGTTCATGGTTTTGGGGATCTATCTGAGGCTGAATCAGAGGTGGTAAGGAGTTGGTTTAGGTCTGTGGAGGTGTTGGGAATATTAAGATGTACTAAGGAATGGAAAAAAGTGATTAAAATGGTTATAGGTGATGAGAATGATCGAATTCGCAAGAAGGAAATAGTGGTGAGGTAAAAATATAAATGGTGGTTGATAAACAAGGTGAAGAAATCTTATAAACTGAATAGAAATGAAATGGTGTAGGTTAGAAACACACTTACTACTGTGCAGGTTCAATGGTTGGGTGGTGGTGATGGTTGATTGGTGAAATGGTAATCATTGCCGTAGTAGTGCTTCCCGGAATGCTCCCGTGAATGAAAATATCTTTTTATCAATGGTTGTGTTGGCTATGGATGTTTGGATGTGTGAAATAGGTCTAGTTCTTGCTTGCATGTAGATCTCCTTTGCTCCAAAACTTGAGAATGTGTATAATCTCTCAAACAAGGTTACCAAAATGGTTATATGGTAACTGGTGATGGTTTAGGGTGATCGACATTGGGTTTTGGTTGATCGGAGTTGGTTAAGGTGGGATATCCTAGGTTGCCTAAAATAGAAGATCTTGGCTATCATTTCTTAGCTTTTCTAGTTGGTGCTGGGTCTAAATGGAACATTGTGCTTAGATACATGGGAATATGGTTAGAGGAAGAATAGGCATGTGCTTTTAGGGTTATACTAAGTCTTAGTTCATTAAGGTAAGTAGGGCTAAGTCTTAGTTAGCTATGGAAACATGCTATGAATAGGTCTGATGGTGAGGTGGCTAGGTGAGGTGTGCATCCATTTAATTAAAGTAATTAAATTAATAAATGGAGTGAGGGTGAGTATTGAATTAATTATGGATAGTTAAATTAATGTTAATATGTGGTGAAAGGGGGGTTAATGTTAGGTGAGTATGTTTAAGTTAGTTCTTTAAAAGGGGACCAAGGGGAGTGTGACCCAATTTTGGTGTCTAAATTTTTCCCCTTTTTGTTTGCATAGCTTGTATTGGTAAGTGACGCTTGAAAAAAACAGGAAATGATTGCCCCATGTGTGATTAAAGGTGATCCCCCTCAAACTAGGCATCGATGAGGTAAAATACAGAATCAGTGAGTGGTTTGATAAATGTGTAGGTGGGGAAAGGGGAAAGGTTTGAGAATTGAGGGAAAGGGTGGTGGTTAACTCTGGTAATGGGTAATAGGTCATGGTAAAAAAAGGGTCATGGGTAATGGAAATTAAATGCATGCACACGTATAGATTGCAACACGGTACTAGGTTGAAGAGCTTGCAAAATCTACATCGTCCAAGGTTGATAGGTTTATCTAAATAAGGGTGAAGTGACTTAGGTATCCAAGGTATAGGATATGGTTGAGAAACACAATGTAGGTCAGGTGCAGGAACATTTAGGTATGCTCTGGTACACTAAAGGTTTGGTCAGGATAAATGAAACAACAATAGGAAAGGTATGGTTGTTAGGCTAAAACAATATAGGTAACAACATCACAAGGTATAACAAGTACATAAGGTCAAAGGTCATACTAAGTAGGTCAAGTTTAGGAAAATAGGTCATGGCATGAGTAAGGCCAAGGGATATGTAAAATAACAACTCCTAAGATGCATCAAAGGAAATGTAGGGGTAGGTTGGGCTTGTAGGTATGTTCCAATGGATGGCCGAAATGATAACATGTGCATTGATAATGATGATTATAGGAAAATGAAGCGTGTTAAGGCTAAATAGTTAGAAGGGTTGAAAAATGTTGGTTATAGGGTGACCGATGTCGGTTGGCTATGGCACAAATATGACTAGCGTTGGTCATAACTGGTTGGGTTTATAAAACAAAAATTCTATATTTTACGAAATCATTGTTGCTTTGTAACTTTAGAGAAAATGACAGAGCCATTTGAATTTTGTGCCACCTTTTCGATAGAGAAGGATAGGGAATTTTACTCGGATAAGGTGGAGAGTACAAGTGGGTGAGAGGAGCTAGGAATATGGGTCCACAAGCTCAGGGGTATCGATTTGATTGGTTGAATTAGAGGAGGGGGTTGTGGTTATTTGGGCATTGTAGAAGCAGGAGAGGGCTCAGGTGGGCCACTAGCGTAGCAGCCAGTCATACCACCACATTGGTGACATCAAGATGAGGTAGGATTTCATCCTTTCTATGTATGTATTTGGGAAAATAAGGTATGGGTATGGGTTTTTGGGTATAAGTATATAATTAAATTTGTGGTGAAAATTGGTGTAATGAGGGAGGGGGAGGTCTGAGATAGGTTAGATAGGGGTGGGGAGGGGTTTTGGGTTAGGTTTGGGTAGTGTAGGATAGATTTCTAGGCTAGGTTGAAAGATTTTGAAAAAAATGGTGGGTTTTTGTGAATTTGGTTACCACGACAGTGATAGATGTTGGTCAAGGTTTGGCTGACGTCAGTTTGCATTGGCTGACATCGGTTAGGTAGTAGATGGCCGATGCTAGTCATGAAGGACCGATGCTTGTCACCAGAGACCAATGCCGGTTGGAGTTAGAGGGAAGTAGGTCAATAAGAGGGAAAGGTTGGGAGGGAAAAGGTAGGTAATGGGATATAATGGAAAGTGGAGTGATGATAGGTAGGGTAATATATTCACAGAGAGTAATGAGTAGGGTAATAGGTATGAATGGTATAAGTGGATTGTGGTAATAAGGGGTGATCTATAGGGTTGGGGTACGATAAGAAAGAAAGGTTTTGGGAATAGGTTTGTGGGCAGCCCAACTACAAGTAACACCACCCAGGCCAGGTCAGCCAAATGTGGCCACCCTCACAGTTTAGAGGGATACACTATAAGGAAAGATGGCCACCTTACAGGGCCAAATTATAGGTTTATAGGGGCAGTTGGTAGGGTCCTAGATAAAGGTGGCCACATTACACAAACATGAGGTGGCTCTTCAGGCCCAGATTGTAGCATAGGGACAGGCACCTGCATAGGGAGGGGATGGAGATGGGGGTAGGTAGCCACCATACAAGCACATGTAGCAAGATTGCAGGGCTAATTGGCCATTTCTTAGATGCAGATTGTGGCCTTACATGATTAGGTCATAGCTTAGGCACCAACACAAGGTCAGGGACATGGTCCCATGGTACAAGTACAAGGTCCAAGACCAATGGGGCCACCTTAGATAGTACTGATGACCAGATTTTTGGGATTCCTTAGGTGAGGCCAGATATTATTAGGATCATTTGAGTGCTGCTGGAATAGATGTCCCTTCCTATGTAGAGTACAAGGTTTAGCAGGCCTCGAGTGAGAGGACGAGATCTTACACACATAGTGTAGAGAGTAAAGGGGGCTAGCAAGCCCATAGATAGGTTCAAGGAGATGCTACTAACTCATGGAGGCCTGACCCATCTACAAGTCAAGTAGATGCTGATCTGAGACCTATGCAGGGAAGAGAGATGTTGGCAGGGTTCCACACGAGAGCAGAGGAGGATGAGACAGATGAGATGGGGATGTACATCAGATGGGGAGATGACTGAGCCCCCCATGTACCCTAATTTTTTATTTTTGTGATATATATAATGACCTACGTACCATAGATGTGAAGATGTATATGAGAGATTTTGAGTTTTTTTATATTCTATTGGCCTGTGTGCCAAAGATTTTGAGACATTTGTATATGAGATTTTTGATATTTTTGATCATATATTAGCCTGCGTGCCAAAGATGGTGAGGTTGTATATGAGAGTTTTTGAAAGATAAATATTATTTTATATCAATGTATATTAGATGGATACAAAAACCTTTATGATGAGATCAATGATTGTGGGTGATGATTTTGTGTGGGAAAATTTGATTATTAGTTGTAGATAGATGGAAACTAGGTGTATTGGGCATGGTGGAGATAGTTCGGTGTAGGCATGAGGGAGTTAGGTCATAGGCATGGTTGAGTCAGGTCATAGGCATGATGGATTCAGGTCATAGGCATGATGGAGTTTGGTTATAGGCATGATGGAGTCAGGTTATAGGCATGATGGAGTTAGGTCATAGGCATGATCGAGTCAGGTCATAGGCATGATAGAGTTTGTTTTTAATGTTGATTTAATGTCCAAGTTGTTTGTAACATGGGAGAAAAATGGTGATGTATATGCATATTATGGTTTAATTTTCCAAATATTTGCTATAGTGGAAATGTGAAAATGATAAATGAATGATGTGATGATGTGGTAAAATGTTTATTAATTGGTGCTTGTTTGGTTTAATTTCCTGTTGTTGATATAAAATGGAAACTAACTAAGGTAGGATGTGAATAGGAAAATGAAGGGGAAAATAGGTTAGGGTAAAGAATGGTCGAGCTAACCACCAAGGGCCCCATGCCCTTAGAGTGCTACCTACATAGCCTCGGTGAAAAGGGGCCTCAGGCCAATGTAGTTCTCCCATAAGCTAGGGAAGAATATGATGAAATATAGGAATGGGTTGGTAGATTTTAGGCATGATTGAATGTAGGTCATAGGCATGGTTGAATTTAGGTCATATGCATGGTTGAGTTTAGGTCATAGGCATGGTTGAGTTGATTTTAAATGTAGGTGTCGATGGTCTTGTCCTGTATAGGATAGTCAATAAGTAATGAGGAAGGAAAATGGTAAGAGGTGGTAAAAGAGCCACTTAATTGATAAGAACCCTAATGAGTCTACCATACCCAAGATGGGCTTATGAATGTAAGACCCTAAAGGCATTGCATAATGGACTATTCTAAGGGTGAAAAAATTCACATGGTCATGAAATGTCGCAGCTGCAGCAAGTCCCTTAAGCAGAGAGGAAACTAGGGCGCAAAAGGTAATGAGGTGAAAGTGGATGGTTTAGTGTAACTTAGTGTATGACAACATGTTTACTTAACAAGAAACCCAGGATAAAAAAAAGGCAAGTCCATGATGAAAATTTCATCAGTTTCGTAATTTGTTTGTGTTTAATAGACTGATCGATGCGGGAATTCTATATGGGATGAGTATATTATCTCCTGGAGGTATTTACAAAGCTGATTGATACATGAAGATTCTGGATACTTTTATTGTATTTTTGCATTAACTTTATATAGTTGTCCTTCAAGGGAGAAATCTATTTATAGAGGCAAAATAGAGAGAAGAGATGTCCCATTTTGAGGGAGTTATATTTTGCTAGAAGTTTGACTCAAGAATTTGAATCCCATTTTGTTTTTTGGACGTTTAAGTCATGGAAAAGACTATAGAGGAAGATTAGGTTCTTGTTTAGAAGATAAAATAATAGAACACAGGGGTTAACTATGAAAGAGGTGGTTTAAAGTGATGAACGACCATGGAATTCCATCTTTAAAAAAGACAAAAAGTATCCATGAGAATCATTCTGTGAGTAGAGCCATGGTATTCATATTGAAAGGTGACGGGTAATCACAAGATTCTTGTTTAGTCATTGATCCTAAAAAATGGGTAATATGGAAGGTGAACATCGCTCAAGGGATGAGCGATCAATTGAAAGAAAGTGATATAAGACTTGATGTCAATAATAAAATGGTCAAAGATGCAAGGCATTAAGGGGATCATGTTCAAGTTTACCTTCGAGTGAATACAAATGATAAGCACCTGATCCATAGGCATGGGTAACGATATAGGGTCCAAGCCAATTAGGAGCAAATTTTCCTCTTTTACTTTTCTCTTCTTTGGTTACATGTTGATTTTCCTTCAGGATGAGGTCACTGACCTGAAAGGTTTGTTCATGGACACATTTTTCATAGGCATGTTTGATATGTTTTTGGTAAATTTGGAGATGGTTAAGAGCATTGAGATGACATTCATCTAATAACTCAAGTTGTGCTAAATGGTCCTATCGAAAATCATCATCGTTGAGCATGTCTTGTAGTGAGATGCAGAGAGATGGAATCTAGACTTCAAGAGGCAAGACATCCTCAGTACCGTAGACCAGAGAGAAAGGTGTGGCAGCATTTGAAGTGCAAATACTAGTGTGATAAGCCCAAAAGGTGAAAGTAATGTGCATATGCCAATCCTTGCCAGTATCGTCAACTACTTTCATAAGAATTTTTTTCAAGGTTTTATTGGTTGATTCTTCTTGGCCATTGGTTTTTGGGTAATAAGGTGACGAGAAACTGAGTTGGATGAAAAAAACATCGCACAACTTACGTAGGGTTTTGTTTTTTAATTGCTTTCCATTATCAGTGATGAGGTGGTGAGGAACACCAAAGCGACAAATAATGTGATGGTTGATGAATTCACATATTTTCTTAGATTTTGTAGAAATGAGGGGGATGGATTCTACCCATTTAGTGTAATATTCAGTAGCGGTTATAATCCATTGATGGAATTGGGAAGAATGGGGATTGATCTCTCCAAAAAGATCCAAGCCCCATTGAGAGAAAGGAAAAAGGTCTCGTGTGACCTATAAGGCATGACTAGGTGTGTGATGAAGATTAGCATGTTGTTGGCATTTTACAAAATGTTTGACATAGTCACAACAGTCATGGTTTAGGGTTGGCCAATAATAGCTAAGGTGAAGAATGCGTTTTTCGACAGCTAAACCACTAAAGTGGCCTCCATAAATTCCATCATGAACTTCCCTAATGGTGTAGGGAATTTCAGAACATACAAGGCATCGTAAGAGAATACCATCAAATACGCACTTATAAAGGAGACCACCGATGATGACATATCAAGAGACGCTTTTAAGAAAGGCATGTTGCCCATTATGAGTGAGATCAGAAGGTAGAATGGAAAGGGAAAGATAGTCAAGGTGAAGAATGCGTTTTTTGACAGCTAAACCACTAAAGTGGCCTCCACAAATTCCCTCATGAACTTCCTTGATGGTGTAGGTAATTTCGGAACTTGTAAGGCATCGTAAGAGAATTTTTTCAAAGCCATGATTATAAAGGAGACCACCCATGATGAAATAATGAGAGAAACTTTTAAGAAAGGCACGTTGTCCATTACGAGTGAGATCAACAGGTAGAATGGAAAGGGAAAGATAGTCTACAAATTTCTTATACCAAAGGTCACGTGGGTTAGGATGCAATGGTTCAAACGGAGTAGACCTCACGAGGTAAATAAGAGGGTGATTTTAACCTTTGTATTGTGAAAAATATTTTAGAGTCGGCAGACGAAGCAGGTATCTAAGAAGCCAAGCAGGCCATGGTATCCAAAAACTTATTGGTAGAATGGGGGGTGGTTTGAAATGTGTAACGGTCAAAGGTGGTCAAAAGCATGTCTACATGATGTTTATACTTTTGAAGTATCTCATTACAACACTGGTATATACCATTGACTTGGTTTACGACCAGATGGGAATCACCAAAGATATTGATTGACTTAACATCTAAGGAATAAGCATCCTAGAGACCCAATATGAGTGCTTCATATTCAACGATATTGTTTGTACAATCAAAATATAGTTTGAAAGATAAAGGCATAGGTTCACCATCAAGAGGAATGAGGATAACACCAGCCCCACCTCCACGCTGACACTTGGAGCCATCAAAGAAGAGTGTCATTTGGTAAGTGGTATTTCCCAAGGAGAGGGTAGCTATGGATTTGTCTGAGAAATCAAAGTTAGAGGGTTGATTCCCAGAAAGAGGTTCTTTTTCTAGTTGGTCAGTGATGGTTTGGTCCTTGATGGATTTTTGATGAGTGAATTCAAGGTCGAGGTCAGAAAGAAGCATAAGCCAACGTGTGTCATGTTGATGTTGATAGGGTTTGGCGTACATATAGTGTATGGGGTCAGTATTGGTAATAATGAAGGTTTTTTGGTTGAGTAGGTAATGACATAGTTTGGTGGAGATGAAAACTAAGGCTAAGAAGAGTTTTTCGGCATGGGTGTATCTAGTTTTGTAGTCCAGAAGGGTACAAATTATGTAATAAACCACTTGCTCTTTGTGTTTCTTGTCATGATGAGCGAGCATGGCACCTAAATAATGGTTAGTGGCAAAAATGTATAGGTAAAAGGGTTGGTCATCCTTAGGAGGAATGAGCACTGGTGGTTGAAGAAGGTATTGTTTTAAGGTGTCAAAAGCTTTATGGAATTCATCATCCCATTTGAAAACAATTTCCTTCTTGAGAAGATGATGAAATGGTTGACAATGTTCAAAAAGCTAGGAGATAAAACAACAAATGGATTTTAACTTACCTTACAAGCTTTGAAGTTGATAGAGATTAGTAGGTTGAGGAATTTCTAGAATAGCCTTTACTTTAGCAGGATTGACTTCTATGCCACACAATGAAACGATGAAACCAAGGAGTTTTCCTTAAAGTACCTCAAAGATGCACTTCTTTGGTTGAATACGAACATAATACTTGATGAGGTGGTCAAAGATGACCTTATTGACGGTCAGGTGTTCAACTTGATGTTTGGATTTAGAAAGAATATCATCTACGTAATTTTCCAATATGTGATGCATTATGTCATAGAATATGTAAGTCATGGCTCATTGATATGTAGCACTAATGTTTTAAAGGCCAAAAGGCATGACTCGATAGCAGAAGGTCCCCTAAGGGGTGATGAACGCAGTCTTGTGTTGATCTTCTAGGGCAAGTAATATTTGATTATAACTTGAGAAACTGTTCATGAGTGATAGCATTTCATGGCCGGTGGTAAGATCAACTAGTTGGTCAATGCCTGGTAGGGGAAAATCATCTTTGGGACAAGCTAGGTTGAGGTCATAGAAGTTCATGCAAATGCAGAGTCCTTCTATTGCTTTTGTAACAGGAAATATGTTAGAAATCCATTGGGGATAGTCAATGGGTAGGATGAAGGAAACTAAGAGAAGGTGATGAATTTCTTCTTTGACTAGAAGAGAAATGCAAGGATGCATTTTCCACATCTTTTGTTTGATGTGTTTGGCATTAGGAATGGTCATGATATTGTGGAATACAATTTTTGGGTCAATAATGGGCATATTGGCATAGGACCAAACAAAAGCGTTGTTATGGTCTTGGAGGAAAGAGGTAAAAGCTTCCTGTTCAGCAACATGTAAAGACTGACCTATCTTTAGGATGTGTGGGTCATCCTAAATATTAATGTTTATTTTGATAGTTGATTCATTCAACATGGTTTATGTCTCAGAGGGTAACGACCAATGAATATAAGATTCTTCCTTACCAAGTTAGGTGAGGATAGACTCATCATCATGACATTGAATGATTTTAATAGAAGGTGTATCATCATTGATCATGTCAGGATGTAGGAAGGGGAGAGAAGAGGGAACCTCACCATCACATTGATAGGTCAGAGGTCCCAAGGAAATTGTGTTTACAAAAATAAAAGTTAGGAGGAATAGATTCGGGATCTATGGAATCCGTGGGTGAAGATGGTGACATGGGTGAACAGGGCGGAGAGGGTTTGGGGCCTTCTTGGAAGGTGATGTGGCAAAGGATTTCCACTATGATCATTGTGGTTATGGGTGGTACATGAAACGACAGTATGGCGGTCTTGTTCATAAAACCAAAATTAAAGCCTTTCCATGTGCAATGGTGAAGGAAAGTGTGGGCAAAGTGGAAGTTAGTAAGGGATTGGAGGTCAGATGAAAATGATCATGTTTGGGATGGAGGTTCGGGTGAATATGTGGCAATATCAATTCCCCCATCCGTTAAATTAGTGAGATGGTGAGTAGGACCGTAAGGAAAAACCTTGCCTACACAGTAGTCATAAGTAGGGTGTTGGCACAGGTTCCCATACTCTTGCGGAGTGAGGAATGTGTCGATATTGTATAGGCAATACTCCCCCAAAGTGAGTCATCGAAAAACCCCTTCTAAGGGATCAGTATTCTATATGTGGGTAATGGGGATAAACTATTCACTAGATGGTTGGACAGGAGAGTTATCGATTGGTTGGGAAGTAGAGTGGTTGTCTGTGGAAGCTACAGTGACAGTAGGAATAGAATAATTAGATGCGGGAGAGGTGGTGGAAGAATTGGTGGATGGACTTGTGGGTGAAGGTGAAGTGGGGGTAGTGGAAGATGCCTTGACTAGTACAAGCACATTGTTGGGTCGGTATAACATGTTACATGTTTTGAATGTCAACAGGTCAGCGGGGATGGTGTAGTTATGTCCCTCATGATCGAATTTTACACAACGGTGTAAAGTTGAAGGGACACAACCCATGACACGAATCCAGGGTCTGCCAAGAAATATGTTATATTGGAATTCCCCCTCTAAGACATAGAATAGTTTTAGGACAGTGTAAGGGCCTACGTGAACATGAAGGATAATATTGCCAAGGGTGGAGGTGATAGCATCGTTGAATGAGCATAGAATAACTGGGTTATTATGCATACAGTTAGAAGGGATATGCATTTGATTGTATGTGTGGGAGGAGAAGATGTTAATGCCAGCACCACTATCAATCATAACACATCGTACGCGTATGTTATAAATATAAACAAAAATGAAGAGGGTAGGATCACGGTCATCTGATTGGAGAGGTACAATTTCCTCTTCAGAGAAGCTGAGGGTGGTAACTTGAGGAGTGGTCGTAGGGGATGAAGGAGGAGTTGATTTGGTTAGTGAGGCCACATGGTGAGGGGTGATAATTGAGGTCACTGGTGTGGGGTCATTGGGCATAACTTTAATGGATTATAGAACCTCAATAAGGGATTATCTGTGGGATTTGGAATTTTGGATGAGATCATACAAAGACATCTTTAGAGGAGATTGATGTAGTTATTTTACCATTGCGCAATGGGTGACCCCGTTAAAGATAGGGTATATAGGTACACAGATGGCAATTTTGGGAGCCAATGTAGTTGGTATATTGGGTATAGGGTTGGTTGATGGGATAGTTGCTTTCTATTTTCCTTTGTCTTTCTGAGCATGTGTAACAATGTGAACCATGTTAATCTGAGGGGAGGTGGATGGAGAAGAAGGTGTGTCATGAAAGGTATAATGGAATGAGGGGAAAAATCCTAGTGGTGGATAGGAGCCTTGTGAAATGAGTAGGGCGCATTGACATTTGGGTGGTGGTTTTGCCAACTCTCGAATACAGACCATGTTGATCTTGAATTTTGGAGGTGGGAAAAATGGTTGTGAGGGTGGAGATATTGATCACTGAATGGGTAAATGATGATGATGTATGGTGACAGGTGAAGGTGGAGCATGCTCCTCATCAAGAAGTTCATCATCATCAAAATTTTGTTCAGGAGGACAAAGTTGGAGAAGAATGATTTTCAGAGCCTTACAATTTTCAACATCATGTCCTCGTACACGATGATAGGCACAAATCTTGGTTTCATCAGGCCATTTTGGTTTGGGTTTGAGAGGATCACAAGGTCAAAGTGGTGGTAATGTGATGATGGAAGTCTCTAAGAGATTGGTTAAAATCCTGGCATAGGACCCCGCTAACGAATCACAATGGGAAGTGAGTGTGGGTTTGGGTACAAGTGTGGATGATCATGAAGGAAGAGGATTAGTAGGAGGGAGAACGGGTTGGTCCACTGGTTTGATAAGTGGTATTATTTTATGTTTTGCTAGCATTTTCTTGGGTAAAGGTGGGGTAGAAGATCTGGCACTATAAGGTTTTGTTTGTTTGACTACTTTATTGGAGGGTAATGGGTTCTTATCTTTGGGTTACACCTTCTTTGGTAAAGGTGACACGGGGGTACGGGATACAGAAGGAAAAAAAATGGTGGAAGAGGATGGGTTACCCATGGGGACAACCAGGTTATGGTGGTGGTGGTTGGTAGAGGTTGGGTAGATGGCATTGGTTAAATTCATATAGGCAAGGTTGGGGTTATACTAACTGGCAGAGGTATAAGTGACAAGAAGTGCACAGGTGAGGGCGAGGGAGTTTGGTTTTTGGGTGGATGGGGTGTAATAAAGGCTCGTGATGCAGGAGTAGGTTGTTTAGCTTTTGAATGGTCTTTGGTATGAAAATGTTTGATCAGGGTTGATGGATGAGGCCCTAGGATGGATAGAAGGAGGGAAGGTGATAAAGGTGTGGTAGGCGTGACCGGTGTATGCGACCTAGAAGGTTGGGTTTTAATTTAAGGTGAAGGCATAATGTTGGTGCGAGTTTGAGATGACACAGTTAAGTCTAGTTTGATAGGTGGGTGAGTAAGTCTTGATGTCGGCATGACACCCAAAGTAGTGATGGGTTTAAATACGGGTGAGGAGATAAGTGTGGGTAAGCTTTCCAGTTTTGAAATGGTTTTGGTCACAGGTAAAGGTTTGGATTTAGGTAGAGATGATGAAGAAGAACCCATTTCAATTAGGATGGTTAATGTAGTTTTGGTTGTCAAAAATACCTTTAGGTAGATTGTGGAAGTATCTTTAGGCAACATTTACATTTGGGTCAAAACAGGGAGCCAAATACATCCCCAGAGCCTGGAATGATCAACATAATCCAAACGATCGACCGGCTGTGAAAATGAGATTACTGAAGAAGAGGATGGAATGGGTTGGTTGGAAATCCCTGTAAAATATGTTTGCGAGATAGGTAATTGGCTAGCCTCAGATTCTATAGGTAAAAGAGTCAAGATCATGTTAATAGGGTCTTGGGATAATGGGGGAAAGTTGTCCCCAACAGGCAGTGACATGTCTAAAGAATCTCTCATGGGTAGGAGATATAATAGGTGGGGTGAGGTAGAATTCTCCCTTGGTAGAGGAGAAGGTGATGATGATTCTCCTATGGATGGGAGAACAAAAAGTGTTGACGGTTCAGTAGTCTGAGAGGCAGGCGATGAAATGACATCAGTAGAAAATGTGAGTTCCTTCACAAGAGCAAGGGGAGATAAGGGGGACTCCTTTGTGGGTGGAGGACTAGAAGAGGTATGCTCCTTTGTGGGTAGTGGATCCCATGCCAACATTTCCTCAATAGATGAAGGAGGTAGGTTTTGAGGAACAGTTGCTACGATATCAAAAACTGCATGGACTTCACGGACATTGTTGTCGTTAGATGAAGGTTCGCTATTTTGATTAGACAATGGTTTATGATTAGGGAACAATTTTTTGAAGATGTAAAATTTTTTATTTTATAGTGCATTTAGGTTGTCCACGACAAGGTCTCCATTGTCTATCATCTCTTGAACAATGTTTTTAAAATTTATGCAGTTACCATCACCATTTCCTTTAACAAAATGATAATTATAGTCGTCGTATTCTTTATACCATGTTGGCATGGGATGTGCATGATTGAAACCTGTATGAGGTTTTATGGGAGGAAGTGTAATGGCTCTAGCTTTAAGAAGATTTTCCAAGACTGATGAATAGGGCTCTCCAATCAAAGTGTACTTCCTTTGTTACTGCCAGAGCTGAAAGCCCTGGACAGGAGAAAGATTGGAAGAAGGTTGGGCCTGATTAGAAGGATGAGGTGGACCCACCTTGAGAACTACTGTTTTGGTAGATCCTTTGGGATTTGAATAGTTATTTTAAGGTTTCGAAGATGAAGAAGAATCATTTGATTTGAATGGGGTGTTCTTGTTCCGTAATTGGATCTTCTTTTCTTCAATGACGTGAATTTCTAGTTTTTGGGCCATGGTGAACACTTCATCAAAGGTTCAGAAGGTTTGGACTTGTAGAGTTCGTGAGATGTTTCTGGCCCAAGCTCTAGTGAACAAATCAATAAGTTTAGTATGAGGTAGTTGGAACGTCAATTGGTTAATAAGACTCCACCAGGGGGCAACAAAATCTACGATAGATTCATCTTCATACTGTCGGGTTGAATAGAGATTGGTCATGGTGACTTTCTTAGTAACATTGATTGAAAAATTATCTAAGAAAGCTTGGGCTACTTGATTAAAGGAACAAATAGAATGTCGAGGTAGTCCACTATACCAATCCAATGCAGGTCATATCAAGGACATTAGGAAATTTCGTAGGAGAAAAGCATCATGGTGGGTGATTAGGTAACACCCATGTTTGAACAACCACAAATGTTGCTGCGGGTCTTATTTATTATTGAAGCGATTGAATTTAATCATTTTCCAAATGCATTGGGTAAGGAACGAATGGGAATAGATGGATGGATAGGTTTGTTACAAAATTTCAGCATATGTTAAAGAATTACGGGAGCCAGACAACAGATGCTTCTAAGGTCTACATTTTTTCCATCATCATTTTAATGAAGTTGTTAGTAGGTTGGTATGAATTGGGTACCCCCTACAAAAAAAGGGGGGTTGATGTTGAATGTATGAGGTGGGTGGTATGCTAGTGTATGGATGGTGCTGAGTATAATAACTATGCAGGAGGAATAGATGTAGGTGGAACATAGCAAGCATAAGTGATAGATGTGGTCGGGGGTTATTGGTAGTATGTGTAAAACAGGTGGGGTAGTCGTAACAACTCTAGTGGCGATTGGGGGTAAGGATTGTGGGATAGAAAGGATGAGGCTTTGGAAAGGGGTGTAAGTTGTTGACACCAGAGGTAGTTATGCAATGAAATGGGTATATGTGAAGAGGTGGGTGCAAATGAAGTTACTACTTATAGCAGCTCATCGGGGGGAAAATTTATGTTGCGGGTATGATAGATGATGTAGACGCTGTAATTATAGCGGTTGTGGGATCTAGCTAGGACACCACATGTGGTAAAGTGGATAATGGTAGTAGCCGAGCTGGTGCTAGCTGATTCAAAAGAGGGGGATAGAGCAGGAGGGATAGATACGGGCATGTTGGATATTAACTATCCTAAGGAATCCCGGGTGAAATAATGAGCAAGGTAGTATTGGACGGCAATCGGGATTCTATTCGAGGAGTCTCGCAAACTCCTCATCATTAATAGAGATGGGGATGAGCTGAGTTAGATCCATAGGTGGTAGGATGGATGATGGTGATGGACTAGGTGGGAGTGGCCGACAGATGGTGTGAAACATGAGGGTGTTATTTTGGATACGAGTCAACACCATGTGAATCAACGTATAACAGGTGAACTATACTGTGTAAATGAAATAGGGAACAACAAAGATGGGAAAAATTAGATTCTACAAGGGAAAGTCGGTATATATTTTTATTAAAATAAAAAAAAAGTGACTGAAACTGGTTGAACTAACTGATGTCTATTATGAGGTCACCAATGGTATTTAAGGGTGACTGATGATGGTTACAGGAACTGAAACTGGTTACTGTGAGAAAATAAAAACTTCAGCAAATGAGGTAAAAATTGATGACTTTCAGAAAGGAAAGTTGTATTTGATGATTGCTACTAGAGTACAACAAATACAATGATACACAAAAACTCTAAACAAAAGAGAAGATGAGGTAATTATCTTTTGGGTAAAACTACTCAAAATAACAAGGAACCGACACTGGTTAGGTACACCAATGACGGTTAGATATAAACCAATGCCGGTTCCTAAATTGATGCCGGTTACTGTGAAATCTGAAGAATGAAGAAAAAATGAATTTTTGTGAATTTGAATTGGATGAATAATCAACCCATAAATTTGGGGATGATAAGATGAGGCCTTGACACACTCTGAGAAAGTCAAAATACTCCAATTGTGATGGCAGAGTGTGAAAGGAAAAAAAAAAAGAAGAATCATATCCTCACACCTCAAAACGGAAGCCAAGCACAAAGCTAAGAAAAATATGTAATCCGACAAGTGAATTTAGTGTGTTTAGCTTATGCTATTTGAAAGACTGGCTCATGAATTTAGAATATAGTTTTTGGTTGGGAAAGGATTCCTATGAAGAAGTAAATTCTAAAGGTGAGGTTGCAGGTTATGTTATGGCGGGTGCGGGCCAAAATGTTTCACCATTTTATTTAAGTATTTGACGAAACAGATAAGGGTGTGGGCCAATGAGGAATACCTATTGTGATGGTTAGTTTGAATGTTATTGTGTGCATTCTGACTTCTTGATCTAATGCTGACTATGAGAGATTCTTGTTGGCTAGGAGGAACTACCTGAAATACACAAAAAAGACCACAAGAAAGAGTTAAACAATATATTTCAGTGGGCTACCTAGCGTGTGCGAGATCCAGGAAGTGTGATACTTCCTCGGTGGCAGTCAACCAATCGTTTAATATAATTTAATGCAAGAAATGACATAAATAAACAAGGTTCTACTATAGTTGATATGATTTAGGTATCTCATCGAAATACAATAAGCAAATCTAACATAACAGGCTAGGCTATGATCAGATATGGAAATAAAGTAAATAATTGAGGTGTTGGAACATGTTAGGGTCAAATTTTGGGTCACTTGGGTCACTTGGAAAGGTTATTGGGATCTAGTATTAGTAGGATTGCCGAATATAGAGATCAACATTGGTCTGGTATGATCGATGTCGGTTTAGTAAAAACCGATGATGGTTAAGGCGGGTAGATAATAATTCAATAGTTCAAAGTTTTGGGGATCTATCTGAGGCTAAATTAGAGGTGGTAAGGAGTTGGTTTAGGTCTTTGGAGGTGTTGGGAATATTAAGATGTACTTAGGAATGAAAAAAAGTGATTAAAATGGTTATGGGTGATGAGAATGAGTGAATTCATAAGAAGGCAATAGTGGTGAGGTAAAAATATAAATGGTGGTTGATAAACAAAGGTGAAGAAATCATATAAACTGAATAGAAATGAAATGGTGCAGGTTAGAAACACACTTACTGCTGTGCAGGTTCAATGGTTGGGTGGTGGTGATGGTTGATTGGTGAAATGGCAATCATTTCCTCGGTAGTGCTTCCCGGAATTCTCCCATGAATGCAAATATATTCTTATCAATGGTTTTGTATGCTATGGATGTCTGGATGTGCGAAAGAGGTCTATTTCTTGCTTGCATGCAGAACTCCTTTGCTCTAAAACTCAAGAATGTGTATAATCTCTCAAAAAAGGTTACTAAAATGGTTATATGGTAACCGACGATGGTTTAGGGTGATTGACGCTAGTTTTTGGTTTACCGAAATCAGTTAAGGTGAGATATCCTAGGTTGCCTAAAATAGCAGATCTTGGCTATCTTTTTCCAGCTTTGCTAGTTGGTGCTATGTCTAAATGGATCATTTCTCTTAGATACGTGGGAATATGGTTAGAGGAAGAATATGCATGTAATTTTAGGGTTATACTAAGTCTTAGTTCATTAAGGTAAGTAGGGCTAAGTATTAGTTAGTTATGGAAACATGCTATGAATAGGTCTATGGTGAGGTGGCTAGGTGAGGTGTGTATCCATTTAATTAAAGTAATTAAATTAATAAATGGAGTACGGGTGAGTATTGAATTAATTGTGGATAATTAAATTAATGTTAATATGGGGTGAAAGGGGGGTTAATGTTAGGTGAGTATGTTTAAGTTAGTTATTCAAAAGGGGACCAAGGGGAGTGTGACCCAATTTTGGTGTCTACATATATAGCAGTTTCATCTATGCTTTTGAACATTCCTTTGTTCCCACGTATATGGTTGTTGCATGCACTATCTAAGTACTATATGTACTTTTGTTTTTATCAGCTATATTGGATGCTAAAAATAAGTTTTCACCTTTTTCATTTTTTTAGATTTGTTCTCTTTTGCATTAGTATAACTTGCATGATATGTTTTCATATAATATTCTTTATTTCTACATTCACTAGCATAATGTCCATACTTCATGTAATAATAACATTGGATGTTTGATTTATTATACCTTTGTATGGAACCACCTTTAAAAGTGTTGATGTTCCTTCCTTGTGGCACTTGATAATTATGCCCCCACCTTATTGGTTATTGTAAACTTTTCCTCTTCTTCAGTTGTAGGTTCCTCTCCCTCTTCCTCTCACATTCACATTTTTCTTGAAGGCTTGTACATTGGAAGATCTATTTGAAATACTCATCCTTTTTTCATGGTTTTTAGAGCACCCACAAGTTCATCAATATTCATTTATCAAAATCCCTTGAACTCTTCTATTATTATAACAGTATGATCAACCCTAATTGGAAGACTCCTCAATACCTTCTCTATGTTTTTATGATCATCAATAACATCTCCATTTTTCCTGATTTTATTTATTATGGTCATTATCTTTGTGAAAAAAGCATTGATGGATTTTGATTCCTTCATTAGCATTGTCTCAAAATCTCTCCTTAACATTAAAAATCTTACTATTTTCACCTTATCACTACCTCGATAGGCATTTCGTAGAATATCTCATGTTTGTTTAGAATGTGTAGTCATTGTTATCCTTGGAAAAACTAAATCATTTATTGCATTTTGAATGTATCCCAATGCCTTGGAATCGTTATTTTTATATTTCTTTAAAAAAAAAATTGTGCTTGTGTAAGAGCATCAAATTATGTTTGGTATGTTGTCTCTATGTATCCACCTTCTACTAGCTCCCACAACTCTTGAGAACAAAAAAATATTTGTCTTTATGCACCAAATGTCATAATTATTTCCATAAAACATACGGGGTTACTACCAAGAGTGATTACTATTGGAAGCCATCACTTATCAAACCCTAAAGGCCTTAGATCTGATACCAAATTATTTGGAAATAGATTCAAATAAAAAAATACAAAATATGGGAGGAAGAGAACAAAGAATAAAACACAATATATATTTATATTAATCCAATAATATCCACTACAGTAGATAAACACCTTGAGTTGTTTCTCTCTCATTGATGTTTGTTGTATTCTACTCTTATTTTCCTTTTGTATGTTGTTGAAAGATGTTTTGATTCCTTTTAAATCCGAACTATTATTTCTAGCTCACAAGAAAAAACAAAACAAGTTTTTTCCCCCATAAAATAATACTTTCCCTCCTAAGAGGGGATTCAAAATTTGGTGCTCAAAAGAAGATTTTGCAATCAAAATAAAAAAAAAAGTCAAAAAAGGTATGGGTTCAAGATTACATTTTCTTAACATCAATGACCAAATTTTTATGGGGTCTTTTCCTATTTTTTCATATAAATAAATTACATTAATGTCCATCAATGACTAAAAAAATTGTTAATATGGCTCTATAATACATCCAATTACAATAAGTTATGGGTTGATGAAATTTTGAGAGATTTGATGCTAGTTCATCAAAAATATGTGAAACATGGTGCAAACATTATACTAATTTGGGCTATTTGGGCTTACAACTATAGGCCTGTAATTTTTTTGGCACATTCTACTTACAAATTCTTAAACTAAAATTACTGAACTAGAACAATGTAGCAAATGGTTGTAGAAAATGTCACAATGTTCAATATCAAATTTTTATATAATCTATATCATGTTGCTTCCTCACTCTATTTGGAATGCCTATATATTATACATACTAGATGAATGGATCAAATAAAATTTAGTAAAAAAACTCTTCACAAATGTCAATATTATTTAATCGTTATACATGTAAGCATTTCAACTTAGATCCTCACCAACATAAAATTAAAATTAAAAAATAATTCTAAACTCATATAGTACATGGCCTTTCATATTGACTTGGATTGAAACAACGTATTATTTTATCTTACTTTTATTCCTCTTGGAGATTCACAAGGAGATTGGTCACCTATTTTAGCATTATTTAGAGATTTTGCAAAACCATTGTTTACCCCTTTTCCTTTCAAATCTTATTCATCACACCTATTATCCCTATAAAATTGTTATGTTCAAAAAATTAAATAATCAAAAATGACATTGAGGGAGATAGTCTGGCTCTATGTGATGTTACAATGAAAATCATGTACCTTTATCCCAGGAAGAAAACTTCATACAAGAATTTTTTTATCAAAAGGAGGACTAATTGATCAGGATTATAAAAGTGAGGGAAATAACATTGAGAAAGAAGCTTGTATACTTGAATAAGAATATAAAAAATTACATATTCCAATTAAGAAAGATAAATTAAAACCCTGGCATATTTGCATACCAATGTGTCTATAAGTTTGGTTTCTGCCTAATTGAGGAGAGTTTCTATATTCAGCATAAACGCCGCAAGGATTAAACTTGTATAAAATGGAATATCAATTTACAAAATTTATATATATTGAAGCAATAGACATTTAATATACAAAATAATCTCATCATCTCACCACACCTATCATGTTGACCTACTCATCAACAAGATATTTCCAATTACTAAGATCAATAAGTTTCATGACTTCGATAGATAAATGAAGAAATCCATTCCATCTTACCCCTAAACATTATGTGGTACTACGAAGCATTTAACCCAAATCTTGTATTGGGAAAAAAATGATAGAAAGTTAGCCTTGAATAATATAATCCAGATAACACATAACCAACATCATGGGGGTCATATTTAGCAATTCACCTCATTTACTAAAAAATTATACAAGAATAAAATATAATTCCATCACTACCCAAAATTACATTCACCTTATAAGTAAATTCAATTGATGTTGACTACTTGTATAGAGAATTTACTAGCCTACCATTTTCGGTCTCCTAAGAATCAAAACATGAAACCAAAACTCATGAAAACCTTTCCCAAATTAAAAAAAAATGAGTTGAATAAATTCAAGAGTTGTTCTCATAAATTATTTTTCTCTTAACTTCAAAGCTTCCCCATAAACATGCAATTCTTACAAATTTTCAAGTTCCTCAAACCATACATCATACTAAAAACAACCTAAAAATGGAGCAAATCAATAATCTCCACATGGTCATCTCCAAATCAGAGAAAAAAATAAAAACTAAAAAATAATTAAACTTGGGAGTATGATATATATATGACAAGATTATTCACATCAAAAATGCATATATATTTAGAGAATTTTACTAGAGCAATCATGCACTATTAATGTGCTTTAATTTGTTGTCCTAATACCTTACTACAGTTTCTACTAGATAAAATTATGACATGTTTATAAACTAGTCAATTACTTTAATACTAAAATAAAGAAAAATATTATTTACATGGCAATCCAAGTGGTTTGAGTAAACGGGTTGAAAATTTCAATAATAGAAAATCCATATAAAAACTAAGGTTTTATGCTAAGGGATACATTAATTACATCAAAATACATATCTTTGTAAGAGTATACAACCTTTCATTAATTGTTTCCCAATGCCTAAAATAAAATATTGAAATGTCCAATTTCAATTAAAAACATATCATTTTTCATTAACTATGTCCCAATAATTAAAATAAAGTATGGAAATGTAAATCAAAGAAAAACAAACTCTTAATTAACTATCTCTCAATTTTTAAAATAAAGAATGAAAAATTCAATAAAAGATAGAAAACCTTTCATTAACCAACTCCCAATATCTTTCATACTAGACTTAATATTGGGTAAAAAGACTAGATCTCGCACGACCAGGGAAATTCCTAAGAAGGAAATTAGAGTTGAGGGCCAAGATGAGAAACATGGGAAAATTGAAATTAGCTTTGGGCATGAGGAAGAGGAAACTAAGGAGCCTGAAGAGGACGATAAATACAATAAGCTTCAAGAGAACAATACATAGCTCGAAGTGGTTGAGAAGGAATAACACAAGTTGAGTACCCCCAAAATGGCTAAAAAGGAAGAGATATTTGAAACACATACTCATAGTACTGAGGAAGTGATTTCCACTCTCAAGGATTTGAAGGTTGCTTAAAAAGATCTTTGTGCAGTGTAAGACTTTGTGGTCAAGACCATTTCTTTCATGGATGAATTTGAAAATTACAGACTGGATACAGATATAAACAGACATAAAATCAGTATGGTCCAGATCAAACTTAGGGAGATGCAGGAGAATATTGGACACATAGCCTCTATAGTGTCCAATGTAAAACTTCAAAATGCAAATTAAAGATGTCAATTTATGGAGAAGGATATACTGAAAATGAAGGAGACTATGATGTACATAAACTAATTGTATATAATGAGCATGAAAAGCATGATTTAACATTTGAAAATGATGAATGAATTGGTCTATGCAATGCAAAAGGCCAAGAAGTTAGAAAAAGAGGGTGTTACACCCAAAAATGAGATGATCAAGCCAGACTAAAAAAAATGGAGGGTCATTGGTCAAAGAATGGAATGATTATATACAATCTGTGAGTGAAATTGTTAAGGACTAAAAACTATGTTGTTTGTTTTTTGGCCTTTGCTTTGGTTGTATTCCTTTTTATTTTTTGTCATTAGTTTGGCATGTTAGACCTATGTTACAGTTAGTTTGGTTAAATATGTTGTTATTTGGATTTTCAGTGTGTTTTTTGATGGATTCAATGGGTATACCCTTGGCCATGATCTTTTGGGCTGAACTTTATGGATTATACGGGGTAGGGTCCCCTTATTCCTTCTTTACCACTGATAAAAATATATATAGTTTTTAAGACTTCAACTGGATTTACAATGTAAAGGAATGAAAAAGAAGATGATAATAGAAAATATGAACTCATCAGAATCTTCAAGAAGCTCCTTTATCCTCTAATCATCCTTCACCACATGGTTTTATTTAAACCCTTAAAAGTATGCTACTCATTTTTATCATTATAGGTTGTATTGGGTGGAGAGTTTTATATCTCACCACCATAGTTGTAATCTTCTTCATCGGTCGAATCCTTTATCCCCAATATGGATTTTTTGTCAGGTTTTGTCTTTGAGGCACTAAATTATACACATTCACACACAACATAAACATATATCCATCTACCAAATAATGAAGACAAAATTAAAGCTTGTAAAATTGAGAAATGCATAAGAGTTTAGAATTTAAATAACATTTAAAGATGGACAAACTTCCATAGTTTAAAATCTAAGGTCAATACTAAAATAAAACTTAAACATATGCAATGTCAAAACCTACTCCAACATCAAAACCTTCTTCAAAATAAAAAAAAAGTGGCACTAGTGCCATCAAACCTCTATCTTGTTAATCACAACTATCAATATTTTCTTGAAAAAATTAAAGGATAATTCTCCAATGTGATAATTGTCATCTTCTTTTGCAATATTGTTCTCATGAAAACTTAAATTTATGAAAAACAAAAGATCTAATAGTTTTTATACCTCTCAGTCAATTCCCTTTGTTATTAGGCTAGAGGGTTTAAACAGATAATGATAGATTATGAGGAAGCTTTGGACTAAATGATCAATTATGGTAAAAGTTCGGTATTTTTTATCAATAACCCTGAAAGAAGATGTGCCAAAATTGCTGGCATTCTTGGTTGTGTGACTAAAACATTCCCTAGTAGGTATTTGGGAATGACTATAGGAACTGAAAAACCAAATATTGTTGAATGGAATTTTTTTATAGACAAATTTCTTAAGAAAATAGAAGGCTGGAAAGGCTCACTTTTATCTCAAGTAGGTAAAGTTGTCCTTCTCAAATGCTCAATTCAAAATTTTCATGTGTACTCTATGTCTATTTATAGATTACCTTCTATTATTACTAATAAATTGGAGAGTATCAAAAAAATATTCCTTTGGAGTGGCTAAGAAAAAAAGATAGAATTCCTCTCATTGCGTGGGAAAAGGTTTATAAACCAAAGAAAATGGGGGCTCTTGGTATTAGAGATCGGGCTAAAATGAATAGAGTAATGCTATCAAAAATGATTTGGAGATTGGTTAAGGAAGACAATGTGTGGACTTCCATCATAAGACAAAAATACTGGTCAAATCTTCTAGCTAATGAATGGGGCTTTAACAATGTTGACTTTAATGGTTCTACTTTTTGGAAATCTATAAATTGGGCTAAATACATTGTCTCTGAGGGAAGAAAATGGATGATTGGAAATGGGAGAGTGGTTAATTTATGGGAAGACAAATGGTTAGGAGACAAACCTCTTAAGGTTATCTATCCTAACATCTATAAGGATGTTGTTGTTAAATACGAGACTAAGGTCAAAGATTACTTCAATTTTGAGGAACCCCTAGGTCAATGGAAAAAAATTGAATTAGATAGACATAACAACAATGATATCACTTCTATTAAAAGCAAACTAAGAGGGATTATTGTTAATAAAGAGAGTTTAGAAGATGATAACTTATATTGGTCTAGAGAGGATAATGGTATATTCTCGGTTCGAAGTTCCTACAATGCCTTTTTCCTTGATGAAGTTGATCTTGACAACTTCAAATGGGAAAGTGTGTGGGTCAAAGAAGTTACTCCCAAGATCAATATCATCTGGTGGTTGGTTCTCCATGATAAAATCCTTACTGTTAGCAATCTTAATAAGATAAATTTTCATATGGTGAATAGGTGTGTTATGTGTGAAAAATATATTGAAGACTCTTTACATATATTCCTCCACTGCCCTTTTCTGACATCAGTTAGAAACACCCTTCTTAACCTATTTGAAATCAATTGGGTTTTCCAATGTTCCATTAAGCAACTGTGGTCCCAATGGTTTCCCCCTTTTAGGAATCAATGACTCAAACATCTATAAACTCTTTCTATTATGCAGCATGATTGGGAAATCCTGAAAGAGACAAATGGGTGGATTTTTAAAGGGAAGAAGGAATCAAAAAATAAATTTGGAACTCGTTAATTTAACATTATTAATGCAAAATTATCAAACATAGCCCCACATAAGAAAACTATTCTTCAAAATGAGAGTAAATTATCTAAGAATTGGGGTTTATGCCGTACTCAAACTGACCTTCCTACACATAATCCTAGGCTCCAAGGTTGGGAGAAACCTAGCAAGTAATGGATAAATCTTAATTTTGATGGGGCCTCCAAAGGAAACCCTTGAAAATCTAGGTGTGGAGGGGTCTTCCGTGATTTTAAAGGAAGATTCATTCTTGGGTATAATTACAATCTTGATATTCAAACGAATCATGTTGCTGAAGTGGTGGCTATTTATTGGGGGGTCTTGATAGCCTGTCAACACGTGTTTGTAATATTGGAAGTGGAAGGAGACTCATTGAACATTATTAACAACATTATTAGTAAAGTTACTACTTCTACATCTATCCAAAAATCTATAACTATTATAAAGGAAATATCTAACTTGTTTGAAACTATTACTTTTAAACATATCTATAGAGAGGTAAAGTCTACTACCGATTATTTTTCCAACAAGGGGGTTAATTGTCACGAGATGACATTAATATATCATGAAGAAGATTTAGATACTAAGGTGCGAGCACACCTTCAAAAATATTAACATGAACACATCACCACTGGGTGATAATGACAGGTCATGGTATGTTAAGGAAATAATGTATAAGGGTAATTTGAATCGTGTGAATTTATGGTGGGATGATGTGAATATTTGGGCTTGGATATGCTCATGTCACCTTAGGGCCATTATTTTCGTCTGTTCTTATAACATCAGTATTGCTTGGATTTTTCATATCATTTTGAGTAATCTGAAGTTAGGATTTTCTGTGAACTAGTACTCATATTTCCAAATGGGGAGTGATATTTTGAGAACTGGGCCTTTTGATTTGGATGGGATTAATATAGAAGCCATGGAAGTGTTTGAGAGAAATGGTTTCTCACCTTTCCTTAAATTCTTTGGAGGTCATTATGAAAACCTGAGTAAGTACCTTTCCAGAGCTTGGAAGATGACCAGAAAGGGGGCAGTTGTGGATATGAAAGGTGTTCATATCAATATTACTGCGGAGTCTATCATGAAAGTGATGGGTATTCCTGGTGATGGTAGGGAGGTTTATAAGCCTAAAAAGGAAGCCATAGATGAGGTGAAGCTGTTCTTGTAAGGTAATGAAAAATAACCACTCATTTTGCTGGTTTTATTTGCTCTACTTTACCTAGGCCTTTTGATGATGTGGCTTTATCCCTTATTTAGTTTATTACCCTAGAAGGCATTCATAAGTGTATCTATGCCTACCATCTACGCATAGCGTCTGATAGAAGATAATGGCACCGTCAGTACGGTGTCGCCAATAATGTGGAGTACGGTAACAGTCAAAGTACAATAGGAATGTTGTAAAAAGTAAATATTTGTCGTAAGTGGTCCGGTAATGTTAAAATGTCAAAGTTTGGGTAATTAGAGAAGTAGGGTCTACATGATTAGGAATTAGAAATATTATATTGGTAATAAGGACAAGGAGTGAGGTCATAAATATTTTGTGTATTTTATTTGTAAAAAGTCTAAAAATGTGGAACCCATGTAAAATGATAAGGTTTATCTTATCTTAAGAGATAAGCTTACATGTACAGATAAGAGTTAAGGTATGGAATATGATTCGTCAGAGTGGATTTCTTATCCTATCTTAGAGATAGGATGGATAAGCCTGGAAGTTCTATAAATAGAGAGGCCACCCCCCTCATTTAGCATAGAAAGAAGTAGTGAGAAATATTGTAGGAAGTGTGCAAAGGAAGCCATCAGTTAAAGGTGTGTTGAAGAAGCCATCAAGAGGTGTAATTGTAAAGTTTCTCCCATAGTCTTGTTGAAGTACCTCATGGGTGAGATTGTAACAATTTCATGTTAATATTATAATTTACTTTGATATTTCAGATTTGTCATCATTCCGTCTTATCATAGTCGATGGTATTTTTGTGTTATGTTGTTGTTTTGTTTCCAGATTACATCCACCAAACTAAAGGCTGTGCATTAGTAAATAATCATAGCACGAGGAGTTCCCGGTGAAGAATTATCATAGTGCCGGATTGGTGATGACATTTTGGTTCCGTTGCCGGGACCATTCCTCGTTGGTGGATTTTCTGGAGAGATATTCCCACTTAGTCAAAAATCAATTGGAGGGTAACCTTGTTTTTACTGTGCATAGTAGTTACCATGGTAAAGTCATTTTTGCCATGAATAGTAGTTACCATGGTAAAGTCATTTTTGCTGGGAATAGTATTTACCGCAGTAAAGTCACTTTTTACCGTGAATAGTATTTACCGCAGTAACTTCACTTTTTACCGTGAATAGTGTTTACCACAGTAAAGTCAGTTTTTACCGCAGTAAGTCAAGTTTTACCATAGTTTACCGTGGTCATTTCTATTTTACTGTAGAAAGGTGTAAAGTCACTTTCTAGTATAGTGATTCCAATTATTTGTGCACATAAGTCTTGTTGATTGTACTTGTGGGTTGGTATTTCACGGTGGTTACTTTTGAAAATGGGAAAGATTCCTGTTTTTTCAGCTCAATCTAATGAAGATGCTTCTTCTTTCATTCAAGAGTTTAAACGATCTTGTATTTGTAATGGCCTTATAAGAAGGGAACAATGGACTGAATTTTTTCCTACCTTTTTGGATGGTTCAACACTTAGGTGGTTTGAAACACTAGGTGATAATGTGAAAAATTCATGGGATTTATTAACTGAAAGTTTTCTTGAAGAATTTGGTGAACAACAGAAATATGCAGATCTCATGATCGAGATCACAAAGCTATCCCAAGGAGAGAAGGAGAAGATAAGGGATTATCATGCTCGTGTTCTAGAGCTAAGGAGGAAGCTCGATGCCCAGATCCGGAAGGAAGGACTAGCGGATGGGTTGATGAATGGCGTGGATAATCTTCTCTGTAAGCACTTCATTCTTGGGATGAAGCCAGAGATCAGACAACGAGTGAAGTATGACCGCCCAGCTACCATTGAACAAGCAAAGGAGATTGCAAGAAGGCAAGAAGAAAGCATGGAAGAGGAGCCCAAAGAAATTGTTGCTAAAGTAGAGCCTACACCAGCACCTTTGGTCCAGAATCCACAACCACTCCCGGTGAGCACAAATATTTCTCCTAGTACATCTACTGAGTATGAAGATCTGCTCAAAAAGATGGGTCAGTTAACTATTAATCTTCTTCAAGGAAAGGAATTTAGTTCTCAGGGAGGAGATAGAGGTCCAAAAAGAAATATTTCTGAAGTTGTTTGTTATGGTTGTTATAAAAAGGGTCATTATAAGTATAATTGTCCAGATAGAGCTTCTACATCTGGTACAAGAGATAATGATAAAGGAAAAGCACCTGTGAATTCTCTTGATGTAGTAGATAAGAGTAGAAATAATGAAGTAGATGTGTTTGTAACAAAAAGAAAGAAAGAAAAAGATAATCAAGATGGAAATGATCCTAAGAAGATGAAAGGAGAAACTAGTAAGAAACATAGGAGAAGAAAGTTGGGTGTGCAGGATTTTCTGATTTCACAGGGGCAAGGACCATACTCCATCTTGGAAGATCTGTCCAAAAGGCCTGCAAATATTACATATGGTCAACTCTTGGCTATGTCTTCTGAGAAGAGGCGGGAGTTGCGAGGTGGACTCAATGCTCGAAGAAGGAAGGAGGTTGAGGTCCCTGTTTTGGAGGCAGAGGCAGATCCCTATGCTCCACAAGCTGAGGTATTATGTAATGGTATTTCAATTCATGATGTCTTAGTTGATGGAGGTGCTGCAGTTAATGTAATGACCGAGTCTGTAATGAATATGTTGGGTTTAAAAATTGATCGCCCTTCAACACTTATGTTAAGGTCATTAAATAAGGGAAAAACTAAACCAGAAGGTGTAGTTTCAAATGTGGCAATATCTGTTATGGGTGTTGTATGTGTGGTAGACTTTCAGGTGATGAAAAATGGTACTGTTGCGTACCCAATGCTGCTGGGAAGACCATGGCTAATGAGAGTTCATGCAAGAAACTACTGGAATGAAGGTTTCATGACACTTGGACGTGGTAGAGAGAGGGTGAAGATAAACGTGATCCCTCGACATCATAAAGCAGAACCTGTGGATTCAAGTGATGAAACTGATGATTGGACATCCTCTGATTACTCTAGTACCAGTGAAGTGGACACTGAAGATGAAGAAAGCGAGGTGGATGTTTCAGTCATGGATATCCTGCCAGTCACACCAACTCATGACCCCATAAAATTATCTGAAGAAGAAGTTGATGATCGTCTCCAACAAATAAAGATTGGTGATGCTGTGATGGAGAGTGAGAAGGAATCCTACCTCCAGCTCTTTCGAAGGTACATACACCTATTCACTTTTGATTACAAGGAACTCCGTCAAGTAAGTTGGGTAGAACATTGTATTGAGCTGGTAGATGGTGCTAAGCCCATAAAGCAAATGCCATATAGAATGAATCCTAATTTTTCCAAGACTGTAAAAGAAGAAATAGATAAGTTGCTTGATGCAGGATTCATATTTGCTGTGGAGAATTCAGAATGGGTTTCTCCCATTGTGATCTCAATAAAAAAGAATGGGAAGCTACGCATTTGTGTTGATTACAGGAAGCTCAATAAGGCAACAAAGAAGGATCATTACCCTCTTCCATTTTCAGATCAGATCTTGGACGAAGTAGCTGGCCAGGAGTGCTATAGTTTTGCTGATGGATATAGCGGCTACAACCAAGTTCGTATAGCAGAGAAAGATCAGCTGAAGACCACGTTCACCACTCCTTGGGGAACGTTTGCTTATAGAGTTATGCCTTTTGGGTTGTGTAATGCTCCAGCAACATTCCAGTGTTTGATGAATAGGGTGTTCGAACCCTACATTGGGACCTTCATCAGAGTATTTCTGGATGATTTTTGCATCTATGGGAGCAAGTTGGACCACCTGCACCAAATGGAGACAACATTTCAAAGGTTAGATGAAGCACAAGCCTCACTAAACCCTACAAAGTGTGTCTTTGGATGTTCTAAAGGCATTTTGTTAGGGCATGTTGTATCCAGAGATGGTATTGGTACTGATCCTGATAAAGTTTCAAAAATCAAAGATTTACCATTTCCTCTTAATAGAAGTAAGTTGAGATCATTTTTAGGCCATGTGGGTTACTATAGAAGGTTCATCAAGAATTTCTCAAAGATTGCACAGCCACTAACCCAGTTCTTGAAGAAGGATGTTACTTATGAACCAGGAAATAAGGCGCATGAAGCTTTTGGACAATTGAAGGAAGCCCTGGTGTCTTCACCTGTTTTGAAGAATCCAGATTGGAGCAAGCCATTCATTGTGTACACTGATGCCTCAGATGCAGCACTAGGAAGTACTTTGAGCCAAAAGGATGAAAATGGGAATGAACATCCAATTTACTTTGGGAGCAGACAAATGAGCAGTGCTGAGGTAAACTATACTGTAACTGAAAAAGAGGCTCTGGCTATCATTTTTGCTGTAAAGAAGTTTAGAAATTACTTGCTAGGGCAGAAATTTATAGTTGTAACAGATCATCAGGCTCTGAAATATATTGTCAATAAGCCTAACCCATCAGGGAGGATAGCAAGATGGATAATTTTGCTACAAGAATTTGAATTTGATATTATAGATAGGCCAGGAAAGAAGCATGTCAATGCAGATGCACTCTCTCGAGCCTATGATGGTTTAGGATCATCTTGTGATGATGATGATTTTCCCGATGCAGCATTGTTCTCCCTTGACACAATCCCTAGTGAATACATAGATATTTGGAATTATCTGAATGAATTCAAGTTTCCTGATGGTGCCAATGCAAAGACTAAGAGAAAGATTACTCAAGCCAGTCGTCCATATTCTATTCTGCATGGAGCATTATTTCGAATAGGACCTGATGGACAGTACAAGAGGGCAGTTGGACGTGATCAAGGAAAGGAGCTGCTAGAAGAATTCCACAATGGTACATGTGGAGGGCACTTCTCTGGACAACTTACAGCAAGAAGGATCTTGGATGCAGGTTATCACTGGCCCACTCTTTTTAAAGATTGTTATAATTATTGTAAGACATGTGATATTTGTCAAACACATGGTAACCGTAAGACTTCATCAGCTCCATTATGTCCTATTCTTCCACTTGGTCCCTTTGAAAAGTGGGGAATAGACATTGTAGGTCCACTTCCAACTACATCACGCCAAAATAAGTATATTGTAGTTGCCACAGATTATTTAACCAAGTGGGTTGAAGCTAGGCCATTGAAAACAGCTTCCATGGATGAAGTGGCAAGGTTCATATATGAACGCATTGTCACCAGATTTGGTTGTCCATTAGAAATTGTAACAGATCAAGGAAGCCACTTCATTAATGAGGTGGTAGAAGCCCTAGTCAATAAGTTTTCTATTAAGCACAGGAAGGCAACAACATACAAGCCAAGCACAAATGGACAGGTGGAACGAACAAATTTTGTGCTGTGTCAAATTCTAGCAAAAGATGCAGCCTTGCAGGTACATAAATGGGATAAAAGGATTCATGCAGCATTGTGGGCATATAGGGCAACATCAAAGTCAGCAACAGGATACTCCCCATTTCAGTTGGCCTATGGCATTGATCCAGTTCTTCCTATTGAGTTTGATATTCCCACTGTGAGAGTTATGAAAAATGAAAGGATGGATGAAAGTGATTCAGTAAAAGAAAGGTTGGTACATCTTCATTTGCTAGAGGAAATGAGGGAAATAGCAAAGGATACAAGCCATAAGAAGAAAATGAAGCAGAAGGAATACTTTGATCAAAAGATCCGATGGTCTCCATTTCATGTGAATGACTTGGTCCTAGTATATGATTCCAGATACAAAAAAAGAAGACAGAGAAAATTTCTTCCAAAATGGATGGGGCCCTACAAAATAGCAACTGTGCATGAAAATGGTACATACCGACTGGAGGAATTGGATGGCACTCCCATTACGAAATGGGTCAACCACGACAAGTTGAAGATTTTCCAAGCACCAGAATAGTCTACTCCGAGGACGGAGTAGAAGCTAGGAAGGGGGAAGATGTCGACACTAAAATTTTCCTCCATAATTTCTATTTCATTAATGTATGTATTAGGAATAGGATGTTGTTAAGTATAATTAGTAGTAGCGTCTGATAGAAGATAACGGCGCCGTCAGTACGGTGTCACCAATAATGTGGAGTACGGTAATAGTCAAAGTACAATAGGAATGTTGTAAAAAGTAATTATTTGTCGTAAGTGGTCCGGTAATGTTAAAATGTCAAAGTTTGGGTAATTAGAGAAGTAGGGTCTACATGATTAGGAATTAGAAATATTATATTGGTAATAAGGACAAGGAGTGAGGTCATAAATATTTTATGTATTTTATTTGTAAAAAGTCTAAAAATGTGGAACCCATGTAAAATGATAAGGTTTATCTTATCTTAGAAGATAAGCTTACATGTACATATAAGAGTTAAGGTATGGAATATGATTCGTCAGAGTGGATTTCTTATCCTATCTTAGAGATAGGATGGATAAGCCTGGAAGTTCTATAAATAGATAGGCCACCGCCCTCATTTAGCATAGAAAGAAGTAGTGATAAATATTGTAGGAAGTGTGCCAAGGAAGCCATCAGTTAAAGGTGTGTTGAAGAAGCCATCAAGAGGTGTAATTGTAAAGTTTCTCCCATAGTCTTGTTGAAGTACCTCATGGGTGAAATTGTAACAATTTCATGTTAATATTATAATTTACTTTGATATTTCAGATTTTTCATCATTCCGTCTTATCATAGTCAATGGTATTTTTGTGTTATGTTGTTGTTTTGTTTCCAGATTACATCCACCAAACTAAAGGCTGTGCATTAGTAAATAATCATAGCATGAGGAGTTCCCGGTGAAGAATTATCATAGTTCCGGATTGGTGATGACAGATTCTAATGAAGATACAAAGTCTCAGGAAGGATATTTGTCGGGGGATGATAAGGATGTCGTGGAAATTGATGTCACTCAGAATCTCAGAGAGATAAAATCAAAGCATGTTCCTATTCGGTCTGTCAAAACAAAAGGTGAATCAACCATGCAAGAAAATTAGGTTCCTTTGAATGCCCAATTGGAGTAGCATATTGAAGCTTTAGGTAAATTGGGTCTTGAGAAAGGGGATAATCATCTTGCCAAGATGGCCATGGATATTGAAGAGTTGAAGGGTGATATAAGGCCTATAAAGAGTTAGATTCAGTTCCTCTTTAATAACTGGCACAAAATGAAAATGCATGTCGAATATGTTACGAAAATTAGTAATGAGGGCGAGCTTGAAATTATGAAAGCCAACTGCAGCAACCTCTCAAATGAGGTGGATCACATCAGAGATATTTTACATAGCTATATCGAATGGAGTGTTATCACTATGAAATACACTCTGCAACATCTCTAAACCCTTGGTCAGTTGGCCAATTCTTACAGGCTCGTGGATGAGCATGGAAGTTCAAAGAAAATAAAAGGGGAGGCTGTTGGATGTGACTTAGCATCGTTGGGGATCAACATTGAGTCTCTGTCAAAGGAATGGGCAAAATTGTTGGATGGTCTTGAAAAGGCCAAAAATTTATGTTTTTCGGGGTGGATGTTATTATATTGTTTTTCTTTTAAATATGTAGTTAGTTAGTCTGTGGTTTTATCTTTACTGTTATTACTCTTTTTGTTGTTTTTTAAACTAGTCTATATGCTCATGGAGAAGCTAAGATGTAATAGTCGATATTTATGTTTCGTTTTTAATGCTTTGTAATGTCTTATTTTCTCTTTTTGGAGCTCTGACTTATAAGGGGTTGGGCCCCCTCAACCCTGTTTCACCTATTATCATAATTTTTTTTCCTTTTTTTAGTGTGGATCAAATCATGTTATTCCAATTTATTTCACATGTAAAAGCACTGACACACTAGTTGTGAACACGCATAGTAAGCTTTTTTAACTCTGAAGTAGAAGACCCATATGAGTTTTCCATCATAAATAGGGATCCATATAACATATGCCATCTTGCACCTTCTTACAAGAAAGCATGTCCTCTTGGTTCTTGAAATTAGTGTGTTACCTTCTCATTATCATCATGAACAAACTTATTTACAATTTCCAATAAATCATTATTTTCCTCATTAGTTGTATCATGATCCACCTTTATAAACTTCTAATTGTAATAACACCATGTTGCATAGTTAATACAATGTAACATATCCCATCATATGTTCATAATGTTCCTATACATTGAATTATATTTTTAAATTTGTTTATATGTTTTCTTTATATATGTTTACACCCTCTTTTTAACCTTAGTAGATTAAATGTTATGGAAATACACAACACTAAAAAAAGAATGTAAGGTTCAAAAACTAAGATCCATGCTAATAAATTAACTTCCAACATATATTGTACAATATCATAATAATGTATTGGTTATTTTGAATAATGATTACAACATTCTACAAGCTTGAAAACACAAGGAGGAAGGTATACTTAGCTACATATGGTTGTACATGAGAGATCTATATGAACATACTAGAGGATTTGGGAGTGTAGAGGATGAAGATGCTTCATTTTTTATTCTATGACTTAAAAATATTTTGGTGCAAGACCATACACCTTAGTTAGAATGTATAATCTAGTGTTGACCCTATGGTATGGTCTTAGACCCTCTTAGAATGATATTTTGTAAGATTTTGGGCCCTTCGGTGGTTTGAAAATTTGCTTCACTGTCAAACCCTAGTTGCCACACAATCTTGAAACCATTTGTAATCAGTTGAATTATGATAAAACCCTAACCATAGGTGGAATACCTTGTAATAAGGATAGTTTTTGAATTGAAGTGTAATCCATTCATCACTTACGTTGGAAATACTCTAAAAAAACCTCAAACAACACATAACTCTTTGCAGGTTAGTATGTAACATGTATATGAATGTAGCTAGTTGGAAACTTGAACCACTTTTATCATGCTTGATAGGATTGTGCGTTTGTTAATATTTTGAGGTGGGAACTTGGTGTTCTTGGAATTGGGGGAAGATAGACTCCTTGACCTGGTGTCATACTTAATAACTACAGTAGTGGTTTCCCCAATGGATGTGCATCAACTTTGGGAATATTTAGTGAGCCTTGAGTTCCTTTAATGAGTGTTGTAGATGAGTGTATCAAGTGACTTGTTATGTGCTTTCTATATTGTGTCAGGTGTATAAATGAGGTAATATTAACCTGCTTATATAGGGTTCCGAAGCTAAATTATCATCATAAGGCTAATTAAAGAAGATGAAAAAGACCTAATAAATGTTATTACACTGAAATTAGTGTATACACCTAATTTTTCACTTTTCATCCTTGATGCTTGTTACTATTAATTTCCTTTGTGTAGATAAGGGTTACTTATGCATTTATTTCTAGAGCGGGTGCCTTAAGGGGATTTCTAGGAATGGGGAATGGTTATTCACATAACCATTATGGATTAGGGATGGTACATGGAGATAATGTCATTATTCAGTCTTGGCATTTGTTTTCCTTGCACTAGGTATCCTTTCTTCCTAGGTCTCATGCACATCACATCCACAGTTTCTTGTTTGCATATCATCACTTAGGATCTTGTTTATCCATATCCATGATTTAGAACACCTTTCTTTTTCTTTTCATGACACCTTACCTCATTTCAGCATCTATGGCTGACACCATCATCTGTGGGTGATGGTGTTACTGTTGTATTCCCTCATGGCGTTCTATATATGCCCTCACCTCATTTGACACTCAAGAAGAAAACGAAGCCAAAATAATTTAAAATTCCATTAGCTCTACTCTTTTGTGTCATCTTTGTATCTACTCACCTAGCTATTGGTTTATCTCACATCTTCCTTGGATAGGATTATATACTCTTCTTTTTGGATGGTTGTTTGCACTATTATATCACATGTAGTGAGTCTAAGAAAGGAGCTATGTTCCCATTCTCCACCTAATAGAGAATCTCTCTCTTTATGTACTACTTATCAAGAGATAAAGATGAATCGGTGACCACCCTTTAGGTATAAGATGAGTACTCTAACCATCTCTTGTTATTTTACATAGGTAAGTTCATTTCCTTTGTTGAGAAGATAAAATATAGATCAAGGATAAAAACACATAATGGTTTGGTGCACCGGAACAAGGCGCAGAGGTATAGCAGAATAGGGCGTGCCCAAGAACAGATGGAAACATGACTTAGCCATTTTCGCTATGAGGCTATTTTTTGACTTGGAGTAATAAGCACACAATGATATGAAGACTTTCAATCCACACAAGGTTATTTTAAGGCAAGTGGAAGTTTGAGAACCATGCAAAATTTTGGGCTAATAATAAGATCTGTACTTAGAGTTAACTTTAGAAGATCTATTATTAGCACTTGCATTATTTTGTATTCTCTTATAAAGGTGCATGGATATTATTAGCATGTAGCCTATTTTTAAAAGGTGCATGGGTGGTGAAGGGAATGTTCTTACTCCTATAAATATGCATTGATTTGCATGGTTTAGCCATCCAATATTTTGTAGAGTTATGTTGTTGGTTTGTATGCGCACATAACTATAGTGACATTACCATGATGTATGAAGCTTCTATGTTTTATAATACTTAATATAATGGATAATATTGTCTGGATATTGGTGTTATATGTGACTAAATATAGTTTTTGCATGGTAAATCTAATTATAGTCATTGTTTAGTCAATCTTTCATATGATTTAGATCTAGATCTGGTTTATGCGTTATGGTGAAGTTGATTATCTATTATGTATCTAAATATATACATACATGATCATGATAAAATTCTAGATAAGCATCTCTAAAGAGGGACCTAGTACCTATTGTCGTAAAAATGTGCAACAAGGAAATTAAAAGTTTCCAAGCATGACAACTATACCCTTGTGTTGAAATTTTCATGTTTTATCATTCCTAGGCACCCTAGGTCAAATTCATCAGTCTGGTCACCCCCTATTTGATGTAAAATTGGTACCCTATGTGATTTAGGAAATTATATTCATTCCCCTTAGGTGATTTTAGGGAATTCTGAAAAGAAGCTATCTTCTAGTAGTATTGGGAAGGGCTATCACTAGTCTTCCCAGGACTGGATCAACCCCTTGGAGCTGAGCGGAAGGGCCAAATTCAACATGGAGGTGAATTGAATCACTTATAAAATATTGAAAATTATTTTGGAAGGTTTTGGGAAGTTTTTAAAGACTTAGATCAGTTTGAGTAAAAAACAAAGTTCACAAACCTAGGCAGTACATAGCCCTAAAACAACTATTGGGATTCATAAGAAGATTCCTGAAGATCCGGATGGAGTTAGAAGTAAAATGAAACATATCCAAAAATAGGATTCCAATACCTACATGATAGTCAAATCATATTTTTCACAACACCTTGGTGCATAGGATTTGAAGGTAGTTTTTATCAGGCACAAGTGGAGCCTCAAATAAAAAATCTTCTTTTTCAAGGACCAGATGGATGAATCAAGATATTATAACCAAACCATTATATTCAAAATTCCATTTATAGTCAGGATCATATAAAATTTCAACAATAAATTCCACCGAGAGCTCAAGTTATCGTCGTCCCAAGTCCCTCTCGAAGGCAGTTCAGGAGTTAGTCAATTTTTGGGAGGACACATGTCACACCAGGAGCCTGGAGAGATTTCATGTCCTTGAATTCCCTGAGGTTAGGTAAACTAACCTTGGAAAAATTCTCCCATCCCCCATGTGACCTTTGGGACCCTCATGTGACCTCCATACTTGACAGTTTAGCCCCCAGGTGCATTTTTGGAGCATCCATTCCCTGTCGTCGGATCAAGCACCATGTGTCAGGTCTAGGACCACTATGAAATTTGATGTCCCTCACATCCCTAAGTTCAGGGATATCAAGCATGAAAAAATACACCCATCCCCTATGGGGAGTCTCTTGATTACTCACGTGACTGACTTTCAACCCCCAATACTTTAAAGAAGCTTTTCTCACATCCATTCCCTGTCGTTGGATCGCCGTGACGTGTCGTCTTCTTGACCACTGTAGGCTTTGATGTCCCTAAAATACCTGAGGTCAGAGACATAAAACATGGAAAATGCACCCAAGCTTCTCCTTCCATAATTTCAAAAATATAAAAATCTAACTGCCGCTTCACCTGCTTCCAGTGCTTCCAGCTGCTTCCACTCCTGTGCACAGATTTTCTCCATTCTTCCTCTGTAACTTCTCACCACCATTCCTCCATTACTGAACCTAGAACCAGAAATGCTACATAGGTCCTACCATTCCACTCCATGAATTCATGTAGGTCCTAAAGGAAAATTGGAGAAAACACAGAAGGAGAACCATATAACACAAAAGGAGAAAACAAAGAAAACTCCATGGTCATGAAACGAGAAGTTGAAGAAATATCCCAAACAGCTGTGGGAAACAACAAGATATAGTTTTCTATTCATTCCTCTATCCAATTCCATCAATAATACACCTTCAAACTCTCCTTCCGTGCAATAGAGCATCCACAACAAATAAATCCCACTTCTGGCTCAACGAAGAAAAAATCTAATTTTCTGTCAAACAGTTAGGCAAAACGAAGTAGAATTGCATGTGAAGCATCATAACAAAAAACCCATATCAAATATATATATATATATATATATATATATATATATATATATATATATATATATATATATTTAAAATGGAGGAGAAAACCAAACCTACAATTTTGAGGTCCATTAATGCCTGCTGCATCCAGAAGCTCTGTCAGGTATGAAAATTAAAAGTTTAAAATCTCCTAGAGTTTTGAGATGGTAGAGCCAAAATTTCAAAGGAACGATATTGGGAAAAAACACATATAAAAAAACTCCATTCCGCATCAAACCAACTTCCAGAATCCAAATTTATAAAAAATAGCAGGTCTACTACATAGGGACTGCTATTTCAAGAAGTCGTCGATAGAAGAACCTACAAAGGAGGTGAAGACAATGGAGGTGCACTATAGTTGAGAATTCACCAGAACAAACATTTTTGGTACTTACTAGAAATAGTAAGTAGGCCCATGAGCACCTTCTAAAAATATAAAGTTGATCCAAAAGGAAAGAGAAATGCGGGGAAAAGAGGAAAACAGAGCCACAACATCCAGTAGAAGATCGAGGACTTGATTTTTCACACTTAGTAAAAATAGTAAGTTGTTTAAATTCAAAGTGGATGGGTCAGAAACTGACACATCCCTTCACCTGCGAGTATGATGTGGAGGACAACAATGTCATGCACATGGACCTGAATGACCTTAAGACTCACATAGCCTTTAAGGAATGAAAGAGGAATGTAAGAACAAATATTCACAAGTGGCTTGTTCGCCACCATAGGACACCCAGTTTCTATGCCGAGTCTTGAGTTAGTCTTGGCTTGCTCTTTCCACTATGAGCCTGAGACACGAACCATCTAAGCTGACAATGGTACAACAATTTTGGTCATTAGCAGAACAATTCACTCAACTTGGCGAGCGTTCATGAGATAATTTGAAGGAGTTTCACAGTGTGCAAGATTCAGAGTTTCACTACATTTAGAGCTTTCCATCAAAGAGGATCAACGGAATTAATTGGGAATGACATCTCCTCTTCTTATTCTCTCTTTATTTCTCTCTCCTCTTCCCCCCAACTTTCTCTCACTTTCTAATATTCCAATTTCACGTTGGGGTTTGTACTTTTTGATATGACTTTAGAAACATTATGTAAATTAAGTCGCCTTGATTTTATAAAATGGACTTAAATATTTTCTAATAATACGAATAGTCTAAAGTTAGAAATAAGGCATATGGAGGGTCATGAGGAAAATGATGAGTCACCTCTTACTCTATAAATTGTAACACCATTCCCATTTCAAAGGGCTAGAAATTGATCTTGTAAACTCAAGAGTGCATTGTACCTAGAGAAAACAAAGGAGATAGCCATTTTTCTTCTACTTTCCTCCACTCTCAAATTTCTTCCATTCTTACACTATGTAAAACTTTTTTTCAAGAATCAATACAATAAGAAGGAGATTCTAGCTTTCTTTGACCAAGGGATTTCATGATACTTTATGTTCATCAAATTCTATTTGGTCTTGTTGCCATTTGCAGGGTTGTTTCCTCTTAATTTAGTGCATGTGATGAATTTTATAACTAGTGTGTGTGTAGCAATCTTATTTTCTACCTGCAACATTAGTCCTCCTACCTCATCTCGCACTCCCTTTCCCACTTTCAGATAAAGTCTTCCCTAGCAAGAGATTTCTGGCTTTTCCATAGGGTCAGTGGAGTTCCCTTGTTTGATCCCTGGTCAAAAGGCCACCACAGAAATGTCCATTTTCTTGTGTATGCATATATGGTAGATGCACCGGTTAAGTAGAGGGACTTAGATTACTAGAGTGTTGGAAATAAATCCACAAGTTTTTCCACCCAAAAAAATTTCTCGCCAACAATACCCTTGCGCACATTGGGTGAGCACTTAGTCTAGTTTGAATGATGTGTCGGCACACCTTGGGATTTATGGGTATATTTTAGGCTACATCATTGGTTCCATTGTCAGGACCTCTTTCTAAGCTATTTTTCAATATGTTGTATGATGATTACGTACCAGTTGACCTTGGCCAATATTTAAGAGTAGTTAGATAATCTAGAAGAAGAGTATGTTGTAGATTTAGTGTTGGACCTGAATTTAATGCATGTGCGTGGGTTGAGTAGAATCTATATGATGCATTGTATGAGACATTCTTTGTTATCTTTCCCATAGAGTTATATGATTGGTTGGTTTCTTACGCATCTAAGAGGAATTGGAGGTTTTGCATGCTTGTTTGGATGCAAGAATAATTATAGGCCTTGTATGATGTAGATTTGATTTGGATGCACTCTATGGATGTTTGGTTCCATGGTGTTTTGAACAACTATATTCTTGAGTACGCAATTTCCACTTACTCTTTCCCATAAGTTCCTAAGTTACAGTTCTTACATGATCCTAAAGGATCTTACTTACATGGTATTCCGTTAGCAATCAAGATCTTGATCATAACCTTGGATTTAGAGAATAAACATATGGCTTTCTAAACCCCACCACGCAAGAGGGAAGGAGTAGGTTTGGTAAATATGGTGGACCTAACAGCAAATAGATTGAGAGAAGAAAGGTGGCTTAAGTTTAATGAAGCATGTGAGAGGGATATGATGAAGCAACGAGAGATCATGGAAAGAATGGTTTTGTGGAGGGAAATGGATCATGAAGGATTTGGAGCTCATGTAGAGGACGTAGAGCCAAAGCTTTTGGATTTTCCCCATTTAGGAAAGCATGGTAGAGAACCCTTTTCAGATTTGGATGAGGGCACGTTAGATGAAAGATTGTGGATTGTAGACGTGCATCTAAATCTACCTAGCGACTTAGCCTTTGCGCTTGGTTTTACAAATTCTACGGCAGTTAACAGTAAACAAACTAGTGTGAAAAGTAGAGTTACAATAGATAGAGTCAATTTGTAGTCTAGTTCAAGAGTTAATCAAGGGGTGTATTCATCTATGGTGGCACAATCATCTTCTATGTTATTTGGAGGTCCAGCTAGAGGAATTTTTTCTAGCGTGTCGTATGAAGAAAACATGGGTATGCATAACATTGGTATAACATCTGGAAGTAGTGAAAATTCACAAATTATGAGATTCCAATTCAGCATGACCATTATAAAACAAGGTAGTGCATCCTCTAGTCTATTTCCTACTTTAGGAGGAGGATTAAGAGGTCAGATGGCCCGAGAACTAGCAGATTTGGTGGATCTGGAGGTGGTGGAAATACAAGCTTTGGGTCTAGTGGGCACAGTCTGCACTAACCTCAGAAAATTTAGATAGAGATGTCCCTTCATCCTCTAGAGTATAGAGGCATTTAAGATGCAACCGAGCACGTACATATGTGTGAAATAATGTGACACGCCATGGGGATTATAGCTCTAGAGCACAAAGCAAGTCATTTTACAACTATGTTGCAAGGGCACATGCACAACTGGTATATAAAGTTTAATCCTAATAAGACTTGGTGTGGATTATAGTGTGTTTTGTTATTCCTTCTTAAGATATTTTTATATCCTTGAGTTTAAGAAAAAAATCATAAGTGTGCTTAAAGATATTAAGCAGTGAACTACTAAGAGTGTTTGGGAATATGATGCTCGATTCAAGACTCTTTTTTCTAAGTTATCTTATGACATCCACGCTATCCAACATACATAGTGGTTCATTAGAGGACTAATCATGCCTTTTAGAAGAGTGCTTTCACATAAGCCCTTTATAGATCTGCGCAAGGCACTTGAAGCAACTATGCACGCTGAGGTAGTATGAAGTGTAGACATAGGAGTGATCCTATTTTTGGAAACTCAGATTGCAGCAATGGCAAAGTAGTTAGAGAAATTATCTACTAATTCAGTACATGAGACCCATAGTGGAATTTAGTGTACAAATTGTGAAGTAGAAGGGCATACTAAGGATAGTTTCCCTCATAAATTAGTGTGCTCATTATTACTCAATTGTAAGATATGTCATTTGGACCATAGTTCAAGTTGATGCCCATTGTGGTAGCGAGCGATAAGAAAGAGAATTTCTTGTTACTACAAGATTAGTAGGTCTTCCACTCATCATACTGAAGATTTCATGTTGATTGATCAAATTCATGATGTCATTGATGTTGGGGTGCATCAGACAGGTGTTGTTAATAACTCTAAGGATAAGGGTGAGCATCATGACTATGATCACAATGAGGGGCGTTATAATGGTGGTCGTGGTCGAGGTTGAGGATACCGTGGAGGATTCCGAGTCTAAGGTCACAGGAGTGGAAGGATTTATTTTCCTTGTGGAACTTTTTATACATGCGGATCTCCTGATCATTACAGGTGTGAATGTCCTTAAAACATTGTCTGTTCTTTTTGTGAAAAGAAACATAAGTATGAATAATGCCCAGACTTATACGAACACTTGAGTAAACAACATATATAAGAAAATAAGGGCACATGAATGGTTAGATTTTAGCGCACTGTGGAAGATAAATGGATGCCAAAGTCAGCATCAGACCATGAGTTTATGTCTGTGAAGATCACTAAATGCACTAAGGCTGCGTGTGCTAGAGATATTTTCCAACAAAATTCTATGATTACTAAGGAGGAAGTATTACATGCAAAGTATCCACACCCTATGCATCCGAAGGAAGTATATCAGGAAACCATGGAGGTCATCCATAATTTATAGGGCGAGATATAGTGTTTGAAGGAATATTTGCATAAGTTAGAACAAAATAAATTAGTTGAGATCTATCCAACAAATGTTGATGTTTTGAAGGAGGTTTACAAGATGTCGCACCAAGAAAATATTTTTCCATTGTTAGGGAACTGATTGAAGGAAAACACTCTACGAAATGGGATTGAGCATGAGAGACATCTTTTTCATGCTAATATTCCTCTGGATAGTTTTAGATTATGACAAGGAGATTACTCTAAATTTCAATGGTTGGATTTTAAGTAACATTTTGATTGACACAGGCACGAAAGTGAATGTACTCACTTTGGATGTGTGGGTTCAGATGGGTAGACCTCCATTGTAGCCATCCTCTAATGTCTTGTTCATGGAAACCCATACTAAGGCCACACCCATTGAAGTTTTAAAAGATGCATCCATTACTATTCAGGGGGCTAAGTTTACTGGGGATTTTGAGGTCTTAGTGCTTGCAGAAGTAGACAATTTTCCCACATTACTTGGGCACCCCTTGGTGTTATGCAAACAAAACTGACCTATGCTTATATAAGGAGTATATCAGATTTAAGAATAAGGAAGAACACATCATTATCCCTTTGATAGATGGGAAATATGCTCCTTATGTAGAGCCCTTAAGTGAAGAATACTTGAACAAAATTTATATGCGCACCATTCGAGATCCGGAAGTTCTTGAGCCATCAAAGGAAGGAGTTCTCCAATGGGATGATGCACAGTCCATGAGATATACTACAAGTGTTGCATGTGATAACTGGGCACATGGTACTTATGAAATGGTTGGGTATGAAGTACAAAGTGCAACTATGAACGTTAATAAGCCACGCGGTATCATGCGTTTGGGAAACAACAAATTACCAAAGTACATGGGTGAAGGCAATATAAAAGTATTATTGTTTAAAGTATTCTTGTTTTTCTATGGAAGTTTAGTGGGAATGTCAAGTGGAAAGAAGGAACATGTTAGTGTATACTCTATGCAGGACATAAGCGCCTTGGTGCATGGTTCATAGAGATAATCTTTTGGAGTGGAGATAAGTGAGGATTGATTTATCTGCTATATTTTTAAGGAGCAATGCATCTACTCATATCTATGCATTTCATGGAAATGATCCTATTCAGCACCACGTTCAACAAAATGAGAGACTCTGCATAGAGGGGTAGAAAGCTTTTCCACCTTCATTGTGGGTGCACAAGCATTATTTCACCTTGTGAGGTTGTGTGCATGCATGGTATATCTATGCATAGTTGAATAGAGAGACTAGAAATTGGTAAGAACTTACTACAGATATGATTCATACCTTTGAAAAAAAATTCCACTAAACCTGCAATGAATGAGGCATTACAGGTTATGAAGTGCTTAACTATGGGGGATAGTGCAAAGGATCAGTAGCTCCTTTCGGAGTTGTTAGGGGAGTCAGAATTGGGGGCACGTTTTGAAGAGGAAGAAACAAATGTTGAACAACTTGGGCATGCCTACCTAGAAAGGGAAAATGGTAAGATGGTCTACATAGTTGATGATGAAGAGGTTGATAACTTTGTTACTGAGCACACAGAGGGTACGTGTGAGGTCCTTGACAGTGCAGATGAAAATTCACGTGCCTACCACGTGCCTATGAAGACCAAGAAGATGAACATTAGAATAGATACTGAACCAAAAGAGGCCATCATAAGATATTATTGGTCTAACTCTGAAGTTGCTAAGATCATTGAGTTACTGCGTGACTTCCAAGATTTGTTCCCTAGGGGCTATCATGAATTAAAAGGCATCACATGAATCATTTGGAGAGGTGAAGATAAAACTAAAAGAAATTACATGCCCAGTTTGGAAGAGGCCTTACGAGATAAATTTGAACTTGTGTGTCAAGGTAAAAGAATAAATTGACAAAATGTTAATTTTTTGGGATCATTGTGCCCATCGAAGAATCAGAATGGGTGAGCCCTATAGTGATCAACATCATAAAAGATGGAAAAATCATAATTTGTGTGGATTATAGGGAATTGAATGTTGCATGGATGATTCATCTCTTTCCCACACCATTTCTTGAGGAAATCGTGGAGGGCATTACAGGGTGCGAGGTCTAGTCCTTCACTAATGGATTCTTTGGATACCATCAACTGAGGATAGCTAAAGAGGATCAAGAGAAGACAACTTTCACCACTAAATGGAAAATTTTTTCATACACGGTTATGCCTTTTGGATTTAAAAATGTGCTTCAAGTATTTTTTCACGCATAGTGGTACAAGTGTTTCAGGATTTTATTCACAAGTTCTTGCAGGTATATCTAGATGATTGGATAGTCTATGGGCTTGTAAAGGATCATTGTGATAATTTGAGGCTGATGTTTGAGAGGTGCTGGAAGTTGAGCATCTCTTTAAATATTAAGAAGTGTGTATTTTCCACACCCTTTGGAATTTTTTTGGGACACATAATTTGTAAAGAGGACTTGCTAGTGGACCCTGCTAAAGTTGTTGTAATCTTAGGTTTGGAGGAACCTACTAGCCAAAGTGAGGTGTGTGGATTCTTGGGGCACATGGGATATTACAGGAAGTTTATTAAGGGCTATGCCAAGATGATCATGCCCATAGAAGAGTTACTAAAGGGAAAAGGAAAGGATTACTGGGGTGAGGCACATTAGTGCACTTTTGAGACATTGAAGGAGAGGCTTACTAAAACACCTATTTTTCTCTTTCCTTCATGGCCTAAACCTTTTCACATTCATGTAGATGCCTCTGGAATGGCCATTGGCGTGGTACTTAGCTCATCCTGGAGAAGGGATTGTCAATCATCCTCTTTTTTTTGCTCACAAAAAGTTGACTCTAGCAAAGTAAAATTACACAATGACAGAGCACAAGGCTTTGTCTATGATCTACATGCTCCATAATTTTTGACATTATTTTTTGGCTATACCTTTTATCTTTTAAACCAACCATATGGCACTAAAGTACTTAGTAAACAAGCCTGTTTTGTATGGGTACATATGTCATTGGGTACTGTTATTTCAGGAGTTTAACTTTATTGGTGGTGGTTATGTTGGGTAAGAGAAATTCTGGTCCAGACCATTTATCAAGGATTTAATCATCAGAGAGGGCACAAAAAGAATTGAGGACATAATGCCATATGCATAGTTGTTTCAAGTTACACCATGTGCCCTCGGAATTGGAGAGATACTTTTGTCTTTTTATGCATAGGTGTGGCACCTTGAGGGAATGAAGGCCTTAGAAAAGAAACAACTTGCTATTTGTGTCACGCCTTACATGTTGATTAGTGGAGACTTATACAAGTTAGGCCATGATGAATTTTTGCCTCGGTGTGTACTTGAGCATGAGCGCAAAGCAATTATGGAAGAGGCCTATGGTGGTATTGTAGGTGGACACTATATAGGGGATGCCACTATGCGTAAGATTATCCTAGTTGACCTATGGTGGGAGTCATTATACAAGGATTGTAAAGCATATTGTAAGGCATGTGACCATTTTCAGTGCCTTAGAAAGCCTGAGCATAGAGAAGAAATTCCTTTGAGGCTTATTATGAGTGCAGAACCTTTTGAGAAGTGGAAAATTGACTTTGTGGGCCCTATCTCCCCAATCACGCGCATAGGACTGGATCACACTATATTATAACTTGATACATATTATCTTACATAGGTGGGAAGAGTCAGTGGGCACCTACAAAGGAGTGTACACAGTAGCTACGACAGTAAGGTTTCTATGTGGGAAAATATTATCAAGTAGGTATGGATGCCCTTTAAGTATAACAAGTGATAGGGGGTACTCATTTCCTTAATGAGACTATCAAGATATTATTGGATGAATTTATGGTTGCACACCATAAGAATAACCCCTTCTCACCCTCAGGAAAATGGAACTACTGAGAGCCTTCAACAAGATACTGAGTCATACATTGACAAAAAATTGTGATGTTGGAAGGAAATATTGGGATGATAAAGTATTTGTTGTACTTTGGGCATATAGGACAACCTACAAGAGGTTGAATAAAGCAACACCCTTTCAGTTGGTGTTCAGTGTAGAGGAAGTTCTACCAATGGAATTCATGTTACCATTTTTGTGTATTGCATGCAGTAGGAGGTCTGGCTAATGAAAAAGCATTGGAAGAACTTATTAACAAAACTAATAGAGTTAGATGAGAGGCACATCATAGCACAATGGATTCAAAAGAAAGAAAAATCAAGGCATAAGGCATGACATGATAGGCACATCAAGGATAAAATACTTGAGGTTGGGAAAATGGTACTTCTGTATGATTCAAAGTTTTTGTGCCACCCTGAAAAGCTCAAGGTGCATTGGTTGGGACCTTATGTTATCACTTATATACTTGATTCATGTGCTTTCTAGTTAGAGGTGTTGGATGGGACACATGGTTTCCTGGTTACTTCAACGGGAGTAGGTTGAAGCCCTACTATAAATAAGTCTTCTTGGTGTTTGTAATAAGGCAGTATTTCCACTTAGATTATATTTCCTTAATACATTCCATTTATATGTGTTTCCTTCATCATTGTTATGATTTTTTAATTTAGTTCAGTGTTTTGTGTAATAAGTGTGCTTACGCACCAGAAGCTGATTACTATGTAAGTATTTTCATGTGCAGAGGACCACGCATACCCTTAGTGTGGGGTGGTTTATATACAGGGTTCATTGCCAAGTTTTAATATTATCTGAAGAAAGGTATGTATAGAAGATAGTTTGTGCAAGTTCTCAAAGGAAAGGTGTGCAGTTAGGAAAAGAGAAAAATTTCATGAATAAAGACCAAAGATGGAAAAATGGACATAAAGTATAATATGAGGTAGGCTGTAGTAAGGAAAACTACTTAGTGAGAGGATCACATGGCAAGGTAATTCGGCACATGAGGTTGCGTGAAAGGAGGTCGGTGGCCAATAAGTATGAGGCACACCAGAAGGTTATGACTATGGTGTGGAGATGAGCAACGCATGGAAATGTTGACAAATGATGAATTAATGCTGGGAATGGTGGTAGGTGGAGAGAAATAAATGTGATAAATTTTTAAAAATATATATAAGGACATGATGAAAAGTCATTTTTACCTTTGCATATAAGATATTTTGAGTGATTTGAAGGCAGGTGAGCTAGAAAGACCATTGTGAAGTGTAGAGAGCTACAAACTAATTATATCTTGTTAAATTTGTGCATGAGATAGTCTTACGCTCCATTGATGACATGTTTGACTGAAACAAAGTTGTGTGGGGAAGAGGATTGATAGATAGGGTTTGGTTTTGATCTAGGGCACGTAATTTCAAGCTAAGGCACATGGATTTGAGTTCTATATTTTGAGTAAAGGAAAACAAAACACTTTTATAGATATTATGGCACCCAAAAGAGAACTTGGAGCTGGTATAAGGGGAAAGAAGAAAAAAGGATGTTGAGATTGAAGTTGAAGATGATCCCAAGAGTAGATTTTCTAAAATGCAAACCTAGAAGGGGTTTTTATGGGCCGCATGACTAGGATGCACACATTCATCACTACAAAGTTAGTTACTACAACCACAGGAACAAGGATACTGAGGAAGAGTTGGAGAAATTGCTTATGGTGAAGACCGTCAAAGAGAACAATGGATGAACATGGAAGTTTATGATGATGCGGGTGAGAAATTATTGACCAAGGTAGGATATTTACAGTTGTATGAGCTCCCGTATTTTAGAAAACCTGAGAAGTTATACCTATGGATCATGATCAGATTCCATGAGGACTTCTTTTATTTTTTTGGTGTCGAATGAGGATCATTGAACCTTTGATTTAAAGTTTTCCAGGGCTAAAGAGTACGTGTGTTGAGATAAGTAGTGACATCACTAATAAGGAGGCCATAGAAAATATGAATAAAGATCTTAGATAAAAAAAAGGAGGGTGAGTGATGGACATCCCTAAATTGCATAATTATCTAGTCAGTTAGGTAATAGCCCATATCCTAACAAAGCTAAACAATCAAGAGCATTGGTCCCAGGTAAACAAGGCTTAGCTTCATGTTGCATGAAAAATGACTGAAGGGGTTGTATACAACTTATCAAATTTAATTACTGAGACGATTATTGAGGAATCACATGAAGGTGAGAAGATCAAATTTTGGTGTTATACTTTTGTCATTAGTCTTTTTTGAAATTGGGGTGCCCGATGGGCCAAAAGATAATATGTTGGAGTTTCCTTAAGAGAAGAATTCCTTGGTGGAGAGATTTTCCAAGTATACTTGTGATGGATTAATGAGTGGACCCTTAAAGCAGAGGGAAGAAATGTGGTATGAGTGCTTGTGCACCGCGTTTGAAGAAGAGTGGAGAATACCCAAGGAATTACCTTCGGTATTGGATAAATAAGTATAGTTTTTCTTGTACCAACACTTTTATATTGGGAGCTTCGGGATGAAGGATGGAAAATGGAGCCCCTGGTGCAAGTTGTCATATGACTTCAATAACGTAATTTTTGAAGCATTTGTACATAGGTTTTCAGATGCGTGTCTGTTGTTGTTTAATGATGACAAGGTATATTATGACTACCACATGATGAGGAAGTCATATGCTCATCCTAGTAATACAACTTAAATTTAAAGATTAATTTCAGATGATATTAACATGAAGGATGTGAGTTTTTCCATTGGAAAGATGGGAATGAATCTGGTATATATATATATATATATATATATATACTTGAAGCCTAAACTACAAAATGGGAAGTATTTGGAGAATGAATTCAAGCTCCCTAGACCACCCAATGGAAAACATACAGTGAGCACTTTAGAGGAAGGGGATACATTACCTATTGAAGAGGAAGAAGAATAATAAATTCATGAATATATTGGTGGGTTGGAGCACAGGGGTAGAAGAAACCTTACTGTTGGAGAGAAAAGAGAGCACGAGGTGAATCCTCCATTACAGAAACAAGAAGATGAAGTGTTGGGGATGGGTGTAATGGAAATAGATGTAGATTAGACCATCGAGGAGCCACAATTTAAAAGGTTTTTATGAAGAATAAGGGCTCAGAGCATGGGAACATCACAACCTTTAAGGAGATCACCTAAGACACCTCAGAAAGTAGAGCCTGAAAAGAAGAAAAGGCTCAAGTTCAAGCTTAAGGATAAAGAGGAGGATGAATTTAGGGAAAGTGCATCAGGTAATCCAGTGCATCTTGAGAATACAGAGGAGCCTCATGGTGAAGAAATGAAGAATGATGAAAATGAGATGAAGGAAATAGAAATAGAAGTAGATAAGGGAGAGCCTTCAGGTGTGCCCCATACTACACAAGTAGGTGAAGGCCCAATTCTAGATTCAGGCACCCGAGTTCCAAAAGGAAGGAAAACAAGGAAGGAGAAGGGGGTCGAAGACTATGAGACTCCTGTAGTGGGATATGTGGATGACACAAGTAAAATAATATGTGCACATTTCCAGAGCACTTTGGAATCTAAGGATTTGTATGGTTGGGAGTTGATGGATGCAGAAATGGAAAACACGTGCACATGAAAGTAATTGTCATGGTCTATGCAGACTCATATGGATGAGCCTAATTTTGATGTGTGTGAAGATTCATAAATTTCAGAAAGGATGAATAAAGTACCCCACGTCTGACACATGAATGTTAAGCCTACTTTCATGTCAGATGAGTAGGTGAGTAATTCCTTGGTGAAGGTATTTATAGAGGTTGCACGTAGGAACATAGACAAAGTGGAAACCCTTAGGTAATTGATGGATGATAATAAGGATAATGATAAAGATATTAAGTGCCTAATTGCAAAGAAGGAAAGGGATGAAGCAAAGGTGAAAGAATTGGTGAGTATGGCAGAGGAAATTGGACATGAAATTTTAAAGGTACGGCCACACTTGGAATCACAAGTTCCAGAAAATTTTCATTCTATGATGCATTACCTATGTACGTTGGTAAAATTGGTAGTTGATCAAGGGCCCATGTGTATGCCATCACCAAAGGATGTTGCAAATGAGGCAAGAAAGGGAAAACGTGATGACTGAAATAAAAGTTACAAGTTATGAGTCATTGTTGTAGGCCTTGAAGGATGAACTTAAGAAGGTAAATCAAGCTCTAAACATGTGCACAACACCAAATGTAATTATTAGGAAAAGGACTATTGAAGAAGATACTGAGGTCCTAAAGGAAGTGAAGAATGAGACTCTCGGGTGTGTGGATAGACTTTTTTTGGTCAAAGAAAAGCACAAAGCACTTACAGAATCCCAGAATCCACACAAGGAAAGGATGAATGAAATTGGGAAGCTCATTACTCAGAAGATGGACTTCATGGAGGGAATGGTTTCCAGCATGGCTAACATTGTTTGGATTTTGTAGAATGAACAAGAAAACATGACTCAGGATGAGTTGGAAGCCATGGTTATAGATGTCCCTGATAAAATAGGTGAAGCACTGAGTGATTGGCAGACATTAGAGGTAGAGATTAAAAAATGAGTATCCAGAATTGATCTTGTTGGTAGAGGAGCAGAGCGCTGAGTAATACTTCACTCTTTTTAGTCACGTAATTGTTTATTCTTTTATGCATTATTCTTTATTCGTGGAGAAAATGAGTAGGGATTATCCATTACCGGGGATGGAAATGTGATTAGTGTGTGGTAATGTTGAGTGGATAGAATATAGCTCAAGGATGAAAATGCACAAAGGTTGGGCACGTGGGAACAAGTCATGTAGGAAGACACAGAGGTATAGCAGAACAGGGTGTGCCCAGGAACAGGTAGAAACAAGACTTATCCGTTTTCACAGTGAGGCTATTTTTGGACTTGGATTACTAAGCACACAATGATATAAAGACTTGTGGTCCACACAAGCTAATTTAAGAGCAAGCAAAAGTTTGAGAACCATGCAGAATTTTGGGATAATAATAGGATCTGTACTTAGAGTTAACTTTAGAAGAGCTATTATTAGCACTTGCATGCTTTTGTATTCTCTTGTAAAGGCGCATGGCTATTATTAGCATGTAGCCTATTTTTAGAAGGTGCATGGGTGGTGAATGGAAAGTTCCCACCCCTATAAATATGTATTGATTTGCACGGTTTAGACATCCAATATTTTTTAGAGTTATATTGTTGGTTTGTATGCGCGCATAACTATAGTGACATTACCATAATGTATGAAGCTTCTATGTTTTATAGTACTTAATATAATGGATACTGTTGGCTAGATAATGGATTTAGATGTGACTAAATATGGTTTTTGCATGGTAAATATCATTATAGTCATTGTTTAGTCAATCTTTCATATGGTTTAGATCTAGATTTGGTTCATGTGTTGTGTTGAAGTTGATTATTTGTTATGGATCTGAATATATACATACGTGATTATGTTAACATTCTAGATAAGCATCTCTAAAGAGGGACCTGGTACCCTTGCGCACTTTGGGTGAGCTCTCATTCCATTCTAAGTGATGTTTCAATGTGCCTTAGGATTTGTGGGTATATTCTAGGCTACATCATCCTTCTTCATTGTGCTATATTAGCTTAGTATTTGATATGTTTGGATGCTAGTTAACATAGTATTCTTATCCATTATCATCTCCTTCAATTTCATTTTATTTATATCATGTATTTTTTCTTCATTTATTTTTTATCCATACCTATCCACACCTAACCACAAATATATTAGTAGGGGTCCTTCCTCTATGTTGAACACGGGCCTTGAAAACCTATGTGAACCTAGTGCAGGGATTACTATCCTCTAGTTATGTGACTCTAGCTCTTAATGTAGCCTATTTAAATTTATCCCTTGTATGTTGGTACATGTGTGTTTCTTATTCATTTCATTGATACCATTATAGAATGGATGATTTAGGAGTGCATGCTATTGAGAAAAAAATTGGCCTACATACATTCTTTGGTGAACCTGACGTGAAACTTAAAGACCTTTTGATCAAGCACAACTCGTTAAAAGAATCCATCTTCAAATTTCACTTCATTTAATACCCAAAAACCCACAAAACCTTAAAAACCCATCTTTATAGACACCATCACCCTTGGGGGATCCTATCATTCTTTGTTTTCTCATATATAAACCTCTTTGGCCCCTATGCAGACCTATTTACATGGTCGATTATGCTTATTCTCCTATCTCTACTTTCATACACCTTCATCCCCTATGTAAATTTTTCTCTATCACCGATTATGTTTGTAGCCCTCCTTTTTGGACCTTTTCTCATCCATATCAACACTCCATTATAGATTATTTAGGCCTGGGGTCCTTAGACTCTATTGTGTATTTTTTTCCTGAGACATATCACCCTGATGTTGATTTCCCCTTTTGTATGAACCATTGCATCATAGGAACACCTAAAAGGAAGCCTTCTACTTGATGCAATGGCCCACCTAAGAATGAGGAAGAATAAATCCATAATGATGATACTTTTGACCATCATCTTAAAATTCATAAATTTCTATCTCAGTTTCCTCAATACAAGGGAGAATAAGAACAAATGCATGACAAACACTTTCTCAAATTTTTCATCGAGAAAATTTACCATAGGGTAGAAAAGGGGAAAGCTGCTGAAATAGAATCATCTAAAAATACCTCCAATCTGACCCTACTAACCTCATCCTCCAAATCATAAACAAAATGATCCAACAACAATCCACTATTACGGCTCAATTTCTCCAAATTCAAGCCAACATGGATTAGTTAGTCAACCACCCTCGAATGGGACATTGGAGAACCACACCCCCTCCTTTTCCAAATGGGCATAATGGGGTTCCCATCACTCAACCCCCTATTCAAAAAAAAAGTTTTACGAGCAGTCCAACAAGATGTTTTAGCACCCTATATTGCTAGTATGGATATTGGTGGCATTACTCCATCTATCTCTTACAATGGGTCTCCTGATCCCACACTTCATATCAAGGCCTTTGAAAATCTTTACAAGGAATGAATCTGAACCAATTAATAATCTTCCACTAAATTCCTAGCAAAAAACTTATCAAAGATGCTTTATATTGGTACCATACTTTTCCTTATAATTCTATAGTTGAGATATAGTCCCTAGTGATAGCCCTAGTAAACAAGTTCCAATATCATGATTTACTCGAAAACATCAATTCCTTCATGAAATGTCAGTAATCTGAGAATGAATTAGCACAAGCCTTTATAAATTTTTGGAAGACCCTATCCATGTGGGTAGAACATAACATGCCTAATGATAGCCTCTTTCAACTTTTCTTACGAGCCCTTGAGCCTCACCTTCAATACAAGGAGAGGTCATTTTCTCCCACTTCCTTAGAAGAGGCCTTTGAACAAGCCAAAAGGAAATACTATCTCATAAGGGAAATTGAGAAGGCTCCTCCCAAGACACAAAATAAAAAATAATTCCAAATCCTTCAACATTCTAAGAACAAGAACACGACGGATGATGGAGTCTCAAATACTCTTTCCCTTGTTGCTTCTTCAAATAGGACTCTTTTTAATATTGACCAACAACCTAACAACAACAAAATATGATCTAATCATCAACCATTAATGAATATTTGAAGTGTTCATTTCCTAAACCATTTACCATGTTCCTAGATCCTTCTCAACCCATTCCTCATTGGCATGATGAGAGTAAGTTTTGTTGGTGGCATGATAATTGGGGCCACTCACATAATAATTATCATGTACTATGAATGTTTTTCATCAGCTTCTTCTTAGGATCCAAATTTAACTATGATTCCATCACTGGAGAGCATTTGACCAAAGTAGTCAAATCCCATGACATGAATCAAAAAATTATTTTCATAAGGCCATCAACCAGGCTAATGAGAAACTAAAAAATCTTCTCTAATCATGATATCATGGAAATTTCTAAGAATCAAGAGAATTTTACAACCAATGTAGTTGACATGGATTACCCTCCTAAAAACATGGTTGTAATCAATAATGTAAAACGTGTCATAGATTATGTATAACCAGAGTATCATGTATCATTCCAACCTAAAAATCACATGGTCATATATATATATATATACCTCATAATAAAGCTCCTCAAATAAATATCCCTCCTCCTATTGATGTGATCGGCTCCTGTGGAAATTCTCCTACAGTGTCGATTTTATCTAAATCTACATCTCTATCTATAGACACCATCATCCCTTGTGAAAATAAAACTTATAGGGTTGATGGTGTAGGAAAATTACTTTTAAAAATATATATGATCACCCATGCTCCTTCTATCTCTATTTCTGAGGACTCCGAGTACTCTTAGCCTATTGTACAATTCAGTCATGATGAGTGGGATCCCCTCAAAAAATTTTCCCAAATTCCTAGTCCAATTCCCTTGTTTTTGCTTATGCATACATCCCATCACCATCATGAGTGTCTCATAAATGTGTTGTTTGACATGAACATTACTTTTCCTCCCTCTTTGGGGAAAATTCCTATATTGCATGACTCAAAAGAAAGTATCCATAAAAAATTTCAGGAAATCTCCATTCATATTGATCTCACCATGGATGTTCATTCATGTATTCATTTTCCAATCACTTATATGATCCAAATTGATCTCTTTATTCATGTAAATGATCCACCACTTTTCATCTCATTTCAGGTTGGTCATAATTCTATCAAGAATGTTCTTATTGATGAGGGAACATGCACGAGTGTGGTCTCATTAGATTTCATCAAGGATCTTGTTTATTCTATTGATAACCTAAAATATACACAAACTACTTTCAAAGGATATGATCATTGATAGATTCATCTAATGGGGTGTATTCGGTTACCCATCATTGTTCCCCCTAGGACTGTCCACAACAAATTTATGGTATTCAATTTTCTCTTATGTTATAACATTCTCCTTGGGTGGATTTGGACTCGTCATATGTACATCATCGCTTCTTCTTTATGTCAATGTGTGAAGTTTTCTCACCAAGGAGCTATTTATAAGATTCAAGGGGATACTAACCCTTGGAATTATGATACACTTTAGAAAAATGGGACATAAAATCTCCCCATGATTGATGAACTATCACCTATACCTTTTCAGAAATATCAACACTTTAACAACCCTATAAATACTCTTTGCAGTAATGGCAGTCATCATGAGTTGGTTAGATGAACTCCCAATAATTTGGAATCGTATGATGATGAGAATGATGAGGTCATACTTAGAATCAATATTTCTAACCTTTCTGAACTCATCGTATCTCATGTTTCTCCTTCCTTGCGGCCTCGCAAGGAGCCTTCAATTCCTCTAATTATCTCACAAACACCATAGGCCCCGTGAGAGTGTATGATCCAACTCAAGACCATAGTCGAATCTTGTTTGGTGAATGTTTCCATATCATATTACGATGATGGTTATGCTTTACATGACATTGATCTGGATAGCTACACCAAAATTCATGATCAAGAAGTATTACATTACAAAAAACCCTTCGCACCAAATTCACCCACAATGTAATACCATCCAAGTAGAAAAATATCCTTTGAGCATAATTGGCTCTTATTCCTAATCAATCCTTAAACCTCAGATTGCTACACCAGTCTCACTCTCACATACCAACATTGAGTTAGCTGACCCATTATCCTTGATAAAAGACTGGGTTGCCAAATTTTACTATGAATATGATGATCTCATGGGTGACGATCCTTTTTATCGTGCCTCTATGACTACGAATGTAGTGCTCCATCAGTGTCATCCTCACTCATCACATTAGCTCCCTAATCAGGTACTCTCACTAGCCCTTTGCAACTATGAGACCTCTCCCCTTACCTCTTTCCCTTATGGAACCTCATTCTTCTATGATGAAACCATATTGCACATGGCATAAGGCTCTGGCGCATTATTCTTCTGACTGTAGAGCCTATAGATACCACATGAAGAAGATTGAAGTTTAGGACAAATGTGACCAAATCAAAAATGCTGCATAGCCCTCTACTTCCACTCATTTCTTCTACTCTCATCATGGATATTGTGCTCACATCGATGCCGACTATTGAGTTTTCTGTAGCTACCATCCCATTTTTGAAACATCTTATCATAATATGAAGTATGGTACTTATTCCTCTTGAAACCAATTTCCTTCCCCTATACCAGTTAGACCATAACCTACCTATGCATAGTATTTGGCGTGATGTTCTCACTTGATTAGAGGATTGAGTTCATAATACCATATTCGTCACATAGTCTGAAGTTCATCAGAAAGTGGTTATTACACAACCCACCATCGAGGACCTAATGACCAGTGCTTGAAGCCACATTCTGCATCAAGTTGACAATATTATCAATGATACATTGCAATATTTTTTCCCTCGTGGCTATTTACCTATAAGTAACTTGATCACATATAATTTTCTTTCTTTGGTCTAATCCCTGCACATTCGTTTGGGCTCTTGTCCCCCACTCAGGTTTTACACAAACATCCTCTATCCTTATTTGGGCTCTCTTCCCCCTTGGGTTTATCACACTATCTCAAAAATCTTGTTACATCCTTATTTGGGCCATTCGCTCCTCTTGGATTCATCACCATTCACACCTTGTTTTCATCCTATGATTTGAGTACCTTGGCTTTGACTCTCCTCTTATTTTGGCTATGATTCACCTAGGTTTTTCCTATCTGGATAGTCATATATTTTTTACATATTTTTTTAGGCCTATGGCCTTACTTAGATTTATATATCCAAATGTTCCTTGACATCCTACCATTGGATGTCTTAGCCTTGTCTCACCTCGTGTAAGTTGGTCTATTTTACTGATCCCCTTCTCGTCGGCTTTACCTATCTATCGTATTATCATTATTCCTAAGTACCATGGTATTAGCACACATATATGTGGAAAGCACGAAAATGATAAATAAATCATAACATAAAAAATCACCAAATACCCAAATATCATCAAAACAATCATCATATATATCTTGAATCAACTTTTATACATGAAAAAATCATACAAAATGGCTTTGGACCATCTACAATATGACTCAAGCACCCTCGCCCCTTAGTGGGGTGTCTCTTAATGCTTTGGGTTGATGGGGTTGTGTTATCTTCTCTCATTGTGCGAGCTAGGGATGCCTCCCTAGATTGTGATTCATAGGCCTCTCCCTGTGCTCTCACCTCTGGGTCTTTAATAATGTGTTCCACATAGAAAATCTCTAGGCATCTACTATACGCACTACCTACTCTTGTAGTAATACTGCCTACATGTAGTAGATTATGCAACATCACATCTATGTTTTCGGTAACCACCTGCACCTATGTATCCTTATATATCTGTAATGTAATCTAGATGCCTCATTCCCACTAAATAAAATGATCTCACTAAATCCTTGGTTGATGGTGGTGCTGGATCCTCCATCATTGCAATATCCTAAACATCTAACATGTGGTCTAGATATCTCATGGTGGGTGCACTCTTTATTAAGGAGTTTCACTCCTCCATCGTCCACTCTGCAAAACAAAAACATCCACACATTACTAACAATATCACATAATATCAAAATCATCTAACGAACATAGCATATCACTCATCACACCTAGTTTTCTAGGTCTCTCTACGATGGTCTCGTCGTCTCCTCGGCCGCCCAACACCTCTCTTCACGTCATCATCATGATGAGGTATAACTCCTACATATTGTGCCCACCTATTCTTGGGAACCAAAATCATATCTCCTCGCTATTGTGGTCTGGGCCTCTGTCTCAGATGCACATGGCCATCTGAACTTTCAAACACTGTCAAAAATCCTTCGCATAGTTCGTCACATCTTGTGCTCTCTGATCCATGGTGCTGGTTTCAACTTCCCCTCCTATAGTACTGGGATTTTCTTTAGTCTATGGCCCTGTATATGTAGATCATCCATCAAATACCTCCTCCAAACCTCTAACTATTATGAATTTATGGTGGGCCCTGTAAGCATCCCCACCGTGCCTCCACTACCTCTGACTAGGTGCTACCCATTTCCCATATCCTATGGGGTCAAAAATTTGGTGCTCAAACCTATGCTTCTACAACATCTCTAACATGACGATGATAGTAGGGTGGTAATGGTGGTATCACCTATGGAACTGTTCACCCAAACTATCCTTGGGACTCGGCTCGCTACGTGGGTCTCCACCCAATAAATATAATGTCCTATCACCTCTATCATGGTATCTAAAAAAATACCCTAGTCCAGTTGGGCCACTAATCTACGTTCCCTATATGTAGGGTTTTCATACCACGTCACCTGGACCCACTTGTGTTAATGGCAGGTATACCCAAAGTACTCTCATTATCAGCCCTTATGCCCACTGAAGTACTCTCAGGGCATCTATTGCTACTACCTGTGGGGTCATTATCAGATTGTACATAGGGAACCTATCATAAATCTAGGTTGTTAATAAAATGATGGGTCTCACGACCCTCTGTCCTCTGTATTGAACCCTATATAAATCATGTACTAGCTGTACCCATATGGTGGTGCCCCAGCTAAACAATAGCCCATGATCAATCACATATCTACACAGTGAAACAAAGAACAACATGGGATGACTCCATCTACCTTGTGGCACACTATCCTGTGCCACCAAAATCCCCATCACTACCTTCATGATATCCATAATCCATTTGCCTATATTGTGCTGATTTGAACACACAACATGTGTTCATCATATGTACTTCTCCCTGTAGCCCATATGGTCAATGCTCTCTACTCTGTGGCATTAGGTGTCAAGTCACAATACATGCAATGTCTCCAATTGGTAACCCCAAAATCCCATGTGCGTCCTCTAAAGTCAATTCATCTCCATCATCTCCTATCATGTCCACCATTGAAAGGTGTTGGACGGGTCTCCCATGTGGCCAAAAATATCTATAACAAATCCATGTCCAATGGTATCCTATGGCATCTGCATGATACCCCCAAATCCCTAACCCGCAACTGGGCAGCCTTTGCCTATGATCAATCAAAAATCATCCCACTAAGCCATTCCACATCTATGCTCCTGCCATAGGTATATTTTTTGCTCTACCTACATCCAAAAAATGAGAGCAATAAAACATCATAACTCTGAAAATCAAAATTCATGTGAAAAATCAAAACATATAACCCTTTCTGACAACCTCCCTACGTCATCAGCCCTCTAGAAGACACCATCGGCCCCTATAAATATTTCTTGATGCCATCATCCCTTTGGAAGACATCATTAGCTCCTGTATGCCTCTTTCCCCATCCCAACGCCATTGGTCCTCATGTTCCAAAGGGGCCGATGGCATCTAGCCAAAAATTGTCGCTACGAATTTCAACAATTTTAACTTTAAAATCTGAAAAAACAACAAAACTGAAAATTAAATCCTTCCCAAACCCACTTATATTTTGTCCTAACCTACTCGATGACACAAGTTTGGAAAATAATGAGGCATCTAATGATTCCAAAAAATTAAATAACTACAAATAACACCTAGTTTACTCAATGAAATTAAAGTAACAACTTACCCATGTTTTCACCCCACCATGTGCTCCTACCTTGTTTTCCTCCATCACCACCTCATACATGAACCATGACATCAAAATGTGCCTTAAATTTTGGAATTCCATAGCTCATTTCTCTCAATTCCAAAAATAGAAACGAGCAAATCAAAATCAAAATCACTATATAAAACTCAAAATTCCTATTCAAAATTGATTGCGATCAACCAAAATCTTCCAATGACCCATCATTTTCACTCCCAAACTTTGCAACACGGATCGTTTATGCATTATGACCATGATGTCATGCCATTTTTTTGACCTATTACATGACTACTTTCAATTATCTTTTTATTTTTGCCTATTTTTCTAACACCATACCATCATGACATCTCAACATCTCGACACGACTTCCATCCATGGGCTTATAGCTAGGTGATTTATGTCTTATTTTATTGATGATCCTCTAGTGTTTCCTTTCAGTTGTTTTCTCTAGGGTTCTTGTAGCATTATGCTCACATGTGGCAGGATGAATGATACTATCAACTACAAATTGGTGGGTATATTTCATTTTAGTTAGTCCTTTCAGCATTTTTTTTCAATGCTTACTTTCAGTATCAGTGTTACAAATTGTCTTTTTTCGTTAACCACCCCATGTTTTACTATTGTGACATGTGGTGATCAATGGATGGGGCATATATATACACCTAATTTTCACTTTTCATATTTCATACAAGTAACTAACAATTTCCTTTATGTAGATAAGGGTCACTGATGCATCTATTTCTAAAGCAGGTGCCTTAAGGGGCCTGCCAAAAAATAGGGAATGGTTATTCACATAGCCATTATGGGTTAGAGATAGTACGTGAAGAGAGTGTCAATATTTGGTCTTGGGATTATTTTTCCTTGCATTAGGTATCATTGTATCCCTATGTCTCATGCACATCACATCCACAATTTATTACTTGCATCTCATCACTTGGCATCTTATTTATCCATATCCATCATCTATGACACCTTTCTTTCACTTTTTAAGACAATTTACCTCCTTTCAGCATCTATGGCCTACACCATCACCCATGGGAGATGATTTTGGTGTTCTATTCCCTCATGGATGATGTCATCGCCCATGGGTGATGGTGTCCTATATATACCCTCACCTCATTTGACACTCAAGAGCAAAAGGAAGTTGGAATCATTCAAATTGCCATTAGATATGATCTTTTGTGCCATCTTTGCATCTACTTGCCTAGCTCTTGGTTCATATTATATATTTATTTGATTCGATTGGATATGCTTCTTCTTGGATAGTTTTTTGCACTATTAGGTCACCTATAATTATTCTAGGACATGAATGGTGTTCCCCTTCTACACCTAATAGTAACTCTCTCTACATTTTTCTTCTCAAGAGACATAGATGCATCAGTGACAACCTGTAGACAAAAAATGGTGCACTTTAGACATTATTTAGTCTCGATCTCATACTACTATTTAGAAGCTTTTTGAGTGAAGAAAGTACTAATTAACCCCCGTTTATTGGTCATTTTAATTTGATTTATGTTGGCATTCCCGATCTCCACCGCACACATGCCCAGTAAGTTTTTATATTCTTCTATTATTTTAGCCTTAACTGGGGCACCCATGCTAGTACTAGGGTACCCATGGGTGCCTTGGTCCCACTAGGGGCATCATGATCCTTTTTAAAGTTTCCTTCCATTTTTTGGGCTCTTTCTAGCCATTTGATATCTTTATCTTTTTGGTGGTCAGCTATTTCAGGGTTAATTATGAAATTAGATCAAGAGAACCCTATAAATATAAAGCTATGAGACTATAATGAGGCACCAAAAACAAGTCACTACTATCATCCACCTAGATTTACATCCATTTGGAGATCATTTTCATCCATTAGCTCCATCACAAGAACAAGGTCATTCATCTACATCACACAAGCATAGGGGGAGGGATTTTATTATATTCCATGCACACATTCTATTACATTTTCTAAAAAGTGTGATTGGCACAATAACACCTAGGGCACATGATGCACACACATGTACCAAAACTAAATTTGGGTCCAAAATGTAGTGCAATACTTAGTAAGTAAGCTTGTTATTGTGGCAGTTGAGGTCATTCCGAACCATTCATTTGTATTCCTCTTTTTTTAGGGTTTTGATACTCTTCTTTGGTCTTTTACAAGTCTTCTATACATCTTGGATTATTAGCGACACCTGAAGCAATACATCAAATCTAATGTGACACACAACAAGGGTTTCAAACCACCTACCAAACCTGTGAAACTCAGTTCCAAACCTGTTTAATAGAATAGGGCACCCATTCTACAAACCAGAGCACCCGTAAGCACCCTAGTCCCTTTCCAAGTGCTCCATTCCAGCTAATCAACCTAAATCCATCATGTTCGAGACCTCTGCATAGTCATTCATGTTTCATGTTCCTCCAGTAATTTTTGCGACATAGTCCCACAAAATCATCAAATTAGCTTAGTTATTTCCTCTTCTCTCTTGCACATTAGGATTAACATTTGCTTTTGTATATTTGATTAGGTCATTTATATACTTCTTTACTCCATTTATTTTTGCATTCACATGTCATTCTAAATTAGTTTTAACTATACACATCATCATAGCATATGTGCATCAATAATCTTGACATGCTCTTATATAAATCACCTAGGACATGCTTACTCATTCATACTTTAGCGTCATCATTACCTCATGAAACACTCTTGTGCTTCTGCTCACACTTGACTGTTGAGTAATTACTGCACATGAACCCCACACATTGCAAAATAGGTATTACACGTTGTGTTTCTCCACACATTTCACGTCATTTCTTACACCCTACATCATACATTCTACATTTAGACTACATCATTTTTACCATCACACATTTACATACTTTACCCATCATATTAATGTTCATCATATACATTTCACACTCCTATTGTCCATGCGTTTAGCATCATATAATACTCATCCTACATACTACATTACTATATACACATATTACTTACTACACTATTCATTGCATTTCTACTTATTATATGGCCATCTACTCATCACATATACTACATATTCTTCTATGTGCTACACTCACTACCCTATGATGCACTTTAGTTCCTCGGTTCATACTCAATTGCCGAGGGTTTATAAGTGAAATGGACCTTCTCTTCATCATGCATTTATCATTTGACCTTTCATCATGTGACATTACTAGGTTGGTGTCATACGCTTTAGGATAAATGGTCACCCATTCTATCATTTTGTAGTGGTATACACCTTAGGTTACATCGCCATTCCCTCTTTTTATCTCAAAGTGATATATGCTTAGGGATAAATCATCGCACATCCATTCATCTTATAGTGATATACACTTGGGCTAAATCATCACTTATATGTTCATATGGTCATGATATACGCTTCAGCTATAGGGTTCACACACACACATCATTGTTAGGTTGCATCTCACCACTACACCTACACATTCATCATAACACAACAAACACAACACACACTTCGACCATTTCCTAATAACGCACTCTTGTTTATGGTTCATTATTGAATACTAATGAGGAAAACTAAATAAACCTCATTGCGTACCATTCCATTCACTCAGGGGGCATGTGGATCCTATCACTCCATTTTTCATTCCATTCCATCCATCCACAACATATTACATACTATGGCTGCTTTTACTCTTGCTTACTTTTGCTTGTTCATTGTCATTTTATTACACATGCTAGTTATATTACTTGTATGTCATTTATTTATATCATCCACACATGTGTGTTCAATTATCTTTTTATTTTTGATCGTACCTAAAGGTCTCTTACACGCAACATGGATGCTCACCTTCCACCCTTCCTACACTAGTCGCTAGGGGCATCCCCATTCGTCTCTTCCAAGTGTTATTGTTTCATTTCATACTTAGCACTTTGCATTACTTGGTTATACATGATTTTGACATACTAGTTATCTTTCTAACATGATAACAGGTGCTTTATGTGCAACATTTGTTATGCAGGGATCTTTACTTTTTTATTGTTTGTTCTTGTATGTGGGCCTTTCCCTTTGTTTGGTGTGCACACTTGGTTGTTGTTTGTGGCCATAATGGCATTCACATGTATTGCAACATTGTGAGTTATGTCCCATGTTTTTAACCCACTTTGTGCATCTTATTTTGTCTTATTATGTGTTTACATAACTTTTCTTGGTAGCTTTTACACTGTTTGCATAGTTTATACTTTTTTTTCTATATGCATGCTTGTTTGGACTAACACTTATCTTTTATTAGCCATCTTGTTTGTGTGTTCCTTGGATTATACCAAGCACATTACCTTTCCCCTACAAAGTAGAGTTTGAGAGTACATGTGGTTGGTCCTCTTTTGGGGCCACATTTCTCCTTCAGCGACATCGCATGCAACCCCAAAGAGGGGGGCATTATTTTGGGTTTTTCTAGACACTACACAAAGATTCTACATTTATTTTTTTCAGTTGTGTACAGTAAGTGGGTTCAGACCAGTCTACGAAACCCATACAGAGTGGATTTTATAGGACATGGTTATCCTTAGTATTCTGGGAAGTAGTTACAAGGTTAGAGGTTATAGTGGGTATGCCTCCCTACACTACTTCAGCCAATGGTGTTAGATCACCCAAAAAACCAAGACGTACAAAGATCTCTTCACACACATTCAAGGAATCAATTACAGGAAGGAGAATAATGTAACTTTCTCCCTACACTTCTTCGGCTAGGGTGGCATGAGATCACCCAAAAAACTCGCAATATAGGATATCCTTCTACACTCTTCTTCTTGACATGGATAAGGTACACATGTTCTATTTAAATTTTTCATTTGCATATTTTACATTTACATAATTTTATGTGAATCTTTCACATTACATTTTTACACATACATTCATAAATATTTGACTACTTGATCATTTTCTCCTTGCAGTTCTGCTTGTATGAGAAATAATCAGTCAAATGGGGGTAACAACAACAACATTAACAACATCACTTTGTGACAGCACACACCATACTAACCATGTAGGTACATCACACATATCAAAAGCTACACATGCATTTCTACCCTAGGTTCACTCTCATCACTTTGTTTTGTGCATTTTCATCTATATTTTCCACGTTGCATCATATTTTTTTCATTCCACACCTTGTTAAGTCCTTTGGTAGATTTTCTACTACAATCTTCATGGACATCAGGTATGCATCTCTATTTACTTTATGTTACCGAACTTTTTGCTCGCCAACATAAAGTGGGGGAACATATAGACAAAAAATCATGCACTTTAGACATTTGTTAGTCTTGGTATAATACTAATATTTAGAAGCTTTTTGAGTGAGGAAAATACTAATTAACCCCTGTCTCTTGATCATTTTTATTTTATTTCTATTATCATTCCTGACCTCCACCAATAACATGCCCAGTCATTTTTTATCATCATCTATCATTTTTTCCTTGACTGGGGCACCCAGGATAGTACTGGGGCACCCATGGGCACCTTGGTCCCACCAGGGGCATCCTGATCCTTTTCACACTTTCTCACCACATTTTGGGCTCTTTCTAGCCAGTTGAGATCTTTATAATTTTTGTGGTCGGCCATTTTTGGGTTAATTATGAAATTAGATCAAGAGAACCCTATAAATATAAAGTTACGAGACCATAATGAGGGACCAAACACTAGTCACTACTATCATATACCTAGAGTTGCATCCATTTGGAGATCATTTACATCCATTAGCTCCATCACAAGGACAAGGCTAGTTCATTTGCATCACACAAGCATAGGGGGATGGATTCTATTATATTGCATGCACATGTTATATTACATTTTCTACATATAGTTATTGCTCACTACTTCACAAAGTTTGATTGGCACAAGATCACCTAGGGCACATGATGCACACACACACACACACACCAAAACTACATTTGGGTTCAAAATGTAGTGCAGTACTCATTTAGTAAGCCCATTGTTGTGGCATATGAGGTCAGTTTCATTTGCATTCTTTTTTTAGGGTTTTGATACTCTTCTTTAGTCTTTTATAGGTCTTCTGTACATCTTGGATTATCAGTGACACCTGAAGTAGTATAGAAAATATGATGCAACACACAACAAGGGTTTTCATATCACCTTCCAAACATGTGAAACTCAATTCCAAACTTATTGCATAGACCAGAGTGCCCATTCTACAAAACAAATCACTTGTAGGTGCCCTGGTCCCTCTCCAAGCATTCCAGTCCAACTAATCAACCTAGATTCATCTTTTTTGAGACCTCTACAACATTTTTCTTGTCTCGTGTTCCTCTAATCATTTCTTCAACACAGTCCCACAAGATCATCAAATCAGCTGAGTTCTTTACTCTTCTCTCTTACACATCAGGGTTAGCATTTCCTTTTGCATAGTTACTTGGGTCATTTACATGTTGTTCTAGATTAGACCATTCACACATTTTTCCCATTTTATTTAATCACTACTCTACATGTACAAGGTGAGTGTGTTAACCATCTCTTGACATTTTTCATAGGTAAGTTCATTTCCTTCTTCATTGTGTTATGTTATCTTAGTATTTGATATGTTGGGATGCTATTTAGCATAATAATCTTCTCCATTATCAACTCCTTCATTTTCATTTCATTTATATCATGTATGTTTGCTTCATTTATTATTGATCTATACCTCTTCATGCCTAACCATTGATATCTCAATAGGGTTCCTTCTTCTATCTTAACTGTGAGCCTTGGAAACCCTAGGTTTACCTAGTGTATGGATCACTACCCTCTAGAGACATATCCCTAGTGCTCATTTTATCCCCTTTAATTCTATCCCCATGTATTTTGGTACATGTGTGTTTCCTACTCATTTCCTCGATACCCTTGTAGAACTGATGATTTAGGAGTGCATGTTCTTGATAATTTTTTTGGATCATATACAATTAGAGTTGGAAAATGTGTAAGTACATGACCATTCGGGTCGACCAAGAACAAATTAATCAACATGACCAATCCATGCGGTTTTAAAAAGAGAAAAGGGGAATGAAATTTGAAAGTTTCACTAGGTTGGTAAGATGTTAAGCATTGATTTCATGAATTTGCATTTAAAAAAATTCAGTGTATAAGTGGGTAGGAATAGGAAAGTTAAGAAAGAGATAACAACATGTAATAAGTGAGGATATGATGTGGGTGTATTTCTTAGCCAAGAAGTATAGTTATAATTAGTAGTGTCAAAAGGTAAATTACCAAATTTAAGTTTCTACATTCGCCCCCTTTAAGTATGAAATGAAAATTACATGCTTAAAGGAAAAGATCAACTAAGAATGAGATCTAAGCCCCCAAAACACCTATATTTTGTTGCTAGAACTTAGTATTTGAAATGGAGTGAAATATTCATGTTCCCTATAAATTGATCTGAATGATGTTAATTGATCTTGAGATTGTGCCAAAATCTATATCCATGATGAAAAATATGAAACTATAAAAATATGTATATGTCCTTAGGGTAGAAATGTATTATAGGGTTAGGAATGTATATAAGATCCTATCCTTTCTTTGTAATTCAGAAATTGTGTGTATTCTGCCAAAATTTTACATTTGTAAATGTTTATGAGGATCTATACCTTATGAAAACTTGTGTCTAAGTTTTTAATTTTACTTGTAAGTTTATAATATATCCTATGAAAAATTCATCTTTGGAGGTGCATGTGATAAATAATATGAGTGTGTGGCTCAAAAGAATAGATGCGTGCCCATGTACTGTATGTATACAAATTTTTAGGTGAATGTAGATTGTTCAAGTGGTGGCCACCTTTGAGATCCTATAACTACAAAAGGGGTTACACATAATGGAAACCATGAATCACAAAGAGAAAAAACATAACAAAAAAAGGAACATTAGTAGTAATAATAAAAAGAACAATAGTAGAATTAGTAACGTAGATATAATAGAGCCATTCTTAACACAAAACAATAATAACGTGAGAAAACATAAGCAAGAGTATGCAGAGGAGAGTCACATCAAGGCATAGAGTTACAAACATGGGGTACCCACAATGTCACACAATAATCAAGGTATGTAGGCCATATACAAGAGAAGTAATGTCACATAAAAAAATCATAGAGCCACAAACATGGGACACCCATGGTGTCACAAGATAATCAAGGCATTTAGATAGCATACATGCGAAACAATGTCATATAATAAAGGAATAGAGCTAGAAACATTGCACACCCACAGTGTCACAAGACAAATAAGGAACTCATGTCGTAAATAGTGAAGTAAAAAAATAGCGATCATAATAAACTAGCATACATGACATGGCATCTATAGTGATAAAAACAATAAGTAGTAAGAGAGCACATGAAAAAAGATATGTCAGTATTGCACAAGACATGTATGGTATTTAAGTTAGTTTGAAAAATAAAATGTACACAATAGCAAATGTAAAGTGTGGAGTGATGCCCCAAGATATGACATGTAAGGAACCAAAGTAGCTCCTATAAGCATGTAATGATCTATATGTTTTGCATCAAGCTCAATATACCTCACAAATGCATGAGTGTAACAAGTATAAAAAGATATGTTATTTTATTTAACAAACATGGAAATTTATAGACCTTAGAATATTACAGAGTAACTGATAGAATAATGATAAAAATTTGCTAGATATATGACCCGAAAAAATAAGCTAGATAAAAATTAAAACCCTAAGTGTAAGAGGAAGAGGTAAGAACTTAGCTGATTTTGATTCATCCTGAAGTATTCTAAGCTAGAAAAACTGATGAAATGGAAGGGTGGACTATCACAACCGTTCTTGGGAAATTATGTGACTATCAAATCATCCTAGACCAGGGTGCCTAGAACAGGACTAGGGACCTTTGTTGGCTGCCAGTGACCGCGTATGGACTTAAAAATTAGTTTTTCTTATGTCACAAGATTGTTGTTGACCTTCTTTGTTTGTCACTTTTATGTCGCACTATGCTCGTAAAATTGCCCTATAATGTGCAAAACAAATGATATCCTATAAAACCCTAAAACATATCAAATCCTAAAAAGGAAAGATGGAAATGGGGAGTTGGATTGACCCTAACAGTCACCCAACTAAGTGAACTTACGATTGAGATCTGCACTATATTTCAGAATCCATGTAGTTCTTGTGTGTGTGATAGAATCATTCCCTAGGATGCCCTTATGCAAGCGCACGTGATAGTGGGTTGTGACAATGTAAGTAGATGTGTGGATGGAAAAATTAACTTCCCTTCCTATGTGTGTATGTAGAAAATGAAGTCCCTTGTCCCTTGAGTGAAGCTAGATGGATGTTTTGATGCTCATAGAATACCTTTGGATGCAAACTTGGGTGGTGATAATAGATGCTTAGTGTTTGGTCCCTTATTTTGGTCACATAACTTTATATTTATATGATTCCCTTGGTTAAATTTTGCAATTGACAAGTGGAAGGCCAACCCATAAGAAAACAAGATTCCCAAAAGGTAAAAGATACCCAAAAGAGGTGAGTAAGATAGAAAATGTTCAAGTGAACCCAGAAGGATGGGGGCACCTGGTGCTGACATCTTATCTAGGAACAGGTGTCTAGAGTCATAAAAGATAAAACAATAAAGCATTGAATGGGTTGTAGGGTTTAAAAGGCAAGAAAACAAATATGAAACATAGACAAAGGGCCAAAGATAGCTATCAATTATTATTTTTCTCACTTGGGAGTCATATGAATAGTGACATGTTATTAAGACCTAGAAATGTACCCAAAGTACGTGATTTTGTGTCTACATTTTTCCCCACTTTATGTTTTTGAGTGAATAATTGATAACATTAAGTAGTTTCAAATTTTTGTACCTTTATTCCTTGTAGATCAATGGAAAAATAATGTCGAGGAGACAAGTGAAAGCGTGGAGTATAAAAAGATGAAGCATGGAAGCTAAGAAAGAGGAAGTGACCCTAGAGGTAAAAGTGTATGTGTTGTATTGTGTTGTACTTGTTTTTATCATAGTTTTTTGTTGTGTTTGAGACTACATCTTCTTGTAAAGACAGACCTATAAAAAAAGAGAAAAGAGTAGTCAAAGTTGTGTAAATGAAAAACCCAATCCAAATATGTAAAAGTATGTAAATGTGTGTAAAAAGGAATTAAAAGGAAATTTTACACCTGATTCATGAAGAGTGATAAAGATATAAAACGTCCTGAAAAATATTGTATAAAAATAAGTTTTTTGGGTAATCTCATGCCAAGAACGAGTTTTTTAGGTGATCTCATGTCAAGTGCAAGTTTTTTAGGTGATATCACACAATGACAGGAAGAGTGTTGTGGATAAAGGTCAAGTTTTATTCTCCTTCCATGTATTCTTCTCGAATTTATACACAACTACAGATGGTGCGATTCTTCTTTGTTCCATGTTTGTTTCAATTTTATCCAAGGAAATAGAAAAAAATGAGATAAAATTCATTTTGATTGCTAGAGGATTGTGCATGTACTATGAAAACTACTATGTAGACTTCTGCCAACTATACTGATATGAAAAAATGTCTGTAACTGCCCCCTGGTTATGGGCACCCAAGAATGGTTAGGAGTGCCTAGGTGCTAATGTCTAGAGCTGGGTGTTGGCATCTATTCTTGACTAAGGACCCAAGTCAAAATATGGGTTGTTATATGAATGTAACTTTGTTATGATCTTGTGCTAAATTATACGGTGTTGTATCTTTGTGTTGTTGTATGGGGTGAATGATTCACCCAATGTATGTCCCCCTCGTTTGGGGTGCATGCGTCATCGCTAAGAGAAAGTAGCCCAAAGGAAAGGACCTTCTACTGCTCTGAAATTGAAAACACTTCAATGGAGGGAACGTGAATGGTAGAATTCAAGGCACATGTAAACAAGATGGCTAGATACATGTGGTAGTAGAAAAGATATAAAACATGCATAGAAAATAATGTAACAATAAAGTAGACAATATAGACCACGAAAAGTGGGTTTCATACATGGGACATCACTCATAATGTCACAGTAAAATTAGGGCCGAATCAGTCAAAAGCATACAAGTAAACAATGATCGAACAAAACATAGGGAAAACCCCACAAACAATAGCATATAGTAATAAGCAATGAAAAACAAAGTATCAGATAACCATGGTAGAAAATATTTCCTGTGAGACAAATGTTGCACATGAAGTACCCATTAGCATGTTAGAAATATGAAGAGTGTGTCAAAGTGTGTATAGATCAGTGTAAAGTAGTGTGCTAGTAAAATATAGGAAGTAGTAAATAATGAAACAATAGCACCTATGTATGGACGAGTAGCAAATGTAGATGCCCCTAGGAGCCTCAACGGGACTGGTAAGAGGTAGAGTGGCAAGCATCACTGCTGCATGTAAATATTTTTAGGAACTCTACATCCACAACTAAAGACCAAGTGAACGTGTATATGTATATAGAAAAGATAATGACATACAATGTATCTATCTAGCATGTGAAACAAAGTGTACATGTAATCATAAGTAAGAAAGAATAAATGCAAATGAGATATACAGTATGTTGTGAATTAGTGAGATGGAACAATATGCAATGTGAATGTGATAGAATCAGCGTGCCCCCTGAGTGGATGTGGATGATCATGAGATGAGCTTCATTTATATAATACCCCTCAAAATTCAAGAATGAACCATAGAACAAGAGTGTGTCATCGGGAAATGGTTTGAACATGTGCACTAGATAGATAGATCAATGAAGCATAGAGTGTAGAGAGTGTGAGTGATGTGAGGTGAGGTTCATTTTAGATTGAGACCCTTAGTAGTTGAGTATGAACCGTGGAAATATAGTTCATCATAGGGTAAGAATGATACAAAGTGTATCAAGTTGTGTAATGATGCTTATAAATAGGAATTATGAAGCATGACACATAATGATAGACATGTGATGATGTTAAGAGGGGGAGGAGAATGGGCATGATGATCCCTAAATGTGTTTTGGAGATCTATTCGGGAATGGAAGAGAAAACATGACATGACCAAATGATTTAACAAATATGGAAATTTTTAAAACCCTAGCATATTGTAAATTAACTGATAGAATAATGATAAAACAACTACTAGATATGACCCAAGCAAATAAGCTAGATAAAACTTGAAACCCTAAGTGCAAGATGAAGAGATAAGAACTTAGCTGATTTTTATTAATCTCAGAGTATTTTGAGCAGGAACAATTGATGAACTAGAAGGGAAAATTTTCCTAAACATGCTCAGAAAATTATACAACTCCGAATGAGTATGGACCAGGGTGCCTAGAATAGGACTAGGGATCCTAGGCACTAGGGACCTCTATTGGGAATCTATGATCATGCAAGGACTAAGACCATTTTTCCTTGTGTCACAAGATGGTTGTTGACCTTCATTATTTGTCTCTTTTATGTCACACTATGTTTAAAAAATTCTCATGTAACCTACAAAATAAATGATATCCTGTAAAACCTCAAAACACATGAAATCCTAAAATGAAAGATGCAAATGGGGATTCTGACTGACCCCGACGGTCACACGACTGGGTGAAATTATGACCGAGCATTGCACTATATTTCAGACTCAATGTATTTCTTGTGCATGTGATATGATCATGCCCTAAGATGCCCTTGCGCAAGCGCATGTGATAGTGGAAGATAACTAGATGTACCAATGTAAGTAGATGTGTGGATGGAAAAAATTAACTTCCATTCCTATGTGTGTATGTATAAAATACAATCCCTTATCCCTTAAGTGAAGCTAGATGGATTATTTGATGCTCTTATAATTCATTTGGATTCAAACTTAGGTGGTGATAATAGATGTTTAGTGTTTGGTCCCTTATTTTAGTCACATAGCATTATATTCATATGATTCCCTTGGTTGATTTTTGTAATTAACAAGTGGAAGGCCAACCCATAAGAAAAAAATATGCTCAAAAGGTAAAATATACCCAAAAGAGGTAAGATAGAAAAGGTTCGTAGCACCCAGAAGGATGAGGGCGTCTGGGTGTTGGCATCATGTCTGGGCACTGGTGTCTAGAGTCATAAAATATAAAGCATTAAAGCATTGACTTGGTTGTAGGGTGTAAAAGGACAAAAAAAAAATGAAACATAGATAACTAACCAAAATAAATGTACCCAAAGTGCATTATTTTGTGTCTACACTATCAATCAAACTATATTAACAAACAACATATGTACTATAAAGTGTAGCAACAAATCACACTATGTATAGGTCTTGGTTATTTTTTTATAAATATATATTTTTTTTTATATTTTTAAATATATTTATATAAAATGAGATGGGTATCAAAATATCTATCCAATGAGATCTATGTGAGGTAGCAAAGCTGATGGAGAAGAAATGAGAGGCATGGGCCTCAATTGTGATAAATAATGATGCTCATATGCAACTAGTACAGAGGTAATAACATGTGTCATAGAAACCTTTAAAGGAGATTAATGTAGACTAGATCCATGAGAGACAATGTGTGATGGAGTAAATATATGATGACTTAAAGACCAAGGTCCATGAGAGATAAGAAGTGCACTAGAAGACTTATGAGGATTCATGTGAGGTAGAAATCCACTAGATATAACATTACACTACGGGAAGGATTTTCAAAATACGTAAGATGGCAAGATAAATTAAATATAACATGTGTGTTAGAAAGCCTATCAAGATACCTAGAGGGACTAGAGCCAATAGAAATGACATGTGTCCTAGAAGGCCGACTAGGAAACCTAGAAGTAGGAACTATAGAAGTAAGATGGTGTAACAATAAAATAAGAGCATTAAAAGGGATTCCTAGAATTGTGATAACTTGTTGTTGATGAATAAAATTAACACATTGATGTATGATAGATGGGAAAACCTTAAGAGCACATAAAAAATGGATATAAACACATGTCACATGAGCTAAGAGTGGAATCTACTAGAAATGGAGCATGTGTCATGATAGAGCCAACTATGATGGGTAAAATAATATGTTCATACGATGAATTAGAATTGCAAGTGATTTTCCTTTTAGAATAACCAAAATAATGAAGTATCTTGAGAGAAAAAATATTATCCTTATAATGTGGATCAACCAAAACACTATGTATAGGGACTTGATTGATAGATACATGATTGTACATAGTATCATAGATAAGAGTATCATCCATATCAAATCCATCAAAAGTAATAATTGGTGTAGAATGTAGTGCAGGAACAACAATGCCAATAATTACATTTAATGGGCGAGCATGAGAAAGTAGATGTGGTACCGCATGATAATCATTATTCAATTTGTTTTCATTTAAATGTGTAGCACGATAAATTCAAACTTTCAAGCATGACAACTAGACCCAAATCTGAAAATTTTGCTCTTGAGTCTTCCTGAAACCCTCTCCTAGTTAGTTTTTCTATTTTTTCATGCTCACCCTAACCTTGCAACTACTCCATTTGTGTTGAAAAATCTTGTGCAAGTTCTTGAAGTAGGGTATTAAGGTTATTCACCTCATTTAGTTAAGTTCTTCTAAAGACTAGTTTATCAGTAGGCCTAGAAAGGTTGATTCTATCCATTTCATGGTAAGTGTGCACTCTCTGAGAAGGATTTGAAATTACAAACTCATTTAGAGGTTGTCTTGAAGAGTAAAAAACATTTGGAAATAGTTTCATTGAAAGTGGGTTTTTCATGTGGAAGGAGTGTATAACTAAAATTGGGACCTAGACTTCACCAGATGATTCTGATAACTCCGTAAGGAGTTAGGAGTCAATAAAATAGTACTCAGAAAACCATATGAATTATCTACATTTTTAAATCTTTGCATTTTTTACAATACATGTTTACTTCTCATGGAAACTCAATCTGTGAAGACACACTCTATTGTCCCAAAGAAAAAGGATCCATTTTAGGAATTTGAAATAATAATTAAATGTTGATACCCATTACAATATTCTTAACATGGTCTTCGGAGTAAAAATAATATGATAATTCATAAAATTAAATAACCTAGAGCTCCAGGAATCACTTCGTCAAGTGTCTCTCTTCCAAGTATGTTTCTTGCAATAAGTCATTTTTGGGGTGGAACTCATGTCACCTCCTAGTGAGGGAAAATTTTTGTGTCCCTCTTGTCCCCATTCCTAAGGGGATATATGGGAAAAAAATTCACCCCTCTCTAGCTCCTCCTATACTCTTCCATATGACATAAACTCAACTCTCGAGTGTTAGTCAAGTCAAACCCATATCTCCCTCACATGGCATATCACACAGTGACAAGTGACATCATCTCCTTCAGGTGAAATTTTATGTCTCTCTTTTCCCCATACCTAAGGGGGAAAAGGGGACACAAAAATTCACCCCTCTTTATCCCCTCTGTAGGTTCCACATGCTCATGAAGTTCAACTCCTAGGTGTTCTATGTTGTTTTCTTCCATTTCCCTCTCATTCCACCAAAACTTTTCACTTGACCTCATCTCCTTGGGAAAAATTTTATTGCACCAATTGTCCCAATTCCTAAAGGGATATGTGAGACACAAAATTTTTCCCCATACTCTACCCTTAAAACCCTAGTTTGCACCCTAGCTACTTTTGTCACTCCCGTGAATAAATTTGACTATTGGGGCAATTTAAAAACATGAATGAACTAATTATCAAGCCTATTTCCTCACATGGTTCCACCTTGCTACCATTTTTGAAGCCATGAAACCTTAAAATTAATAATTTCAAAACAAATATGCTGCAAAAATCATTTTGGGCCAGCCATGATTGTGAAAATATAGCTTTTTCCACTACTTGCTAATTAGAAAGCTGACTGCACCAAAAATTTCAATGGATTTTTCTCCTCTCAAGCTACATGTGATCACAGTAACTTTAGGAATACATTAATGGCTTCCATGAAATATAATAAAACCTAAATATTTTTCCCTATAAGTTTTTTTTTTATTTCTAAGAGTTCTAGTGGGCGGAACACGTCAAAAATTGGAGCACGAGATCACAACACAAAATTGAATTCAATGATGATGTTTTCATCGTAAGTAGACACCAGTATGTGAAAATTATAAAAATAAAAATTATATGATGTTTCCACTTAATAAAAATATAAATTCTCCAAAAATAGAAAGGTCTCTTTACTCAACACATCTGGAAACAATGAAAATGAGAAACTAGGCAAAATAAGCAATTTGAGTAAAAAAGAAGTTTTCCCAAAAAAGTAAAAAAATAACTAATTAAAAATAGAAAATTTATAAAAAGGGTAAATAATCATCAATGAAATTTATTTTAATATTCTAGGAGATTCAAAAGATCAATTTTGAGAAAATAGGTAAAATTTCCCAAAATAGTAGCTTTTGGTCCCACCGACTAAAAATAGTAAGTTTCAGTTTTTCAGTGTAGAAAATTACAGCTGGATTCATTTTCACTTATATCACTTATTTTTTGATACTCACATGGTTTTAAGGTTTTATCATATCTCAAAAATTCTAATTCACCCTTCATGAGGATCCTGAAGCATCGTTCTAGTTAGAATTGTGCCCAGGAGAAAGGCCGAGAATTTTGAGGTGCATCACGTGAAAGTCAAAGACATTGTGCAGTTGATAAATAGTTCAAAGAGAGATCAAGAACTCCATTGATTCATCAGAGGAGGTAATCATGCTCATCATCTGGTCTTCAATCCATCATCATATCAAAAATGTGAGTTTGTTGAAGTGAGTTGGTTTAAGTGAGCCAAGTGAGCTGGTTGAGGTGAGCCAAATGAGCCTGGTGAACTGGGTTATTTGAATTGAGCTAGGTGAGCTGATTGAGTGAGACAATTCAAGCAAGCTATTCAAGAGCTCATCATTTTTCCATGATAATATGCATGAAAATTAATATCATTCCAATCAAATACCACTTCTCAAGAAATTAAATTAGGGGACAATATTTTTATAACAGTGTTGCAATGTAAAGGCACTATGATCAATACACCTCACAGTGTAGTCAGTCATCAAGGTTCAAGCATCATGGAGTTGGGTTGTGATCATGATCAAGGGTCAATTGTGAAATCCTAAGGATATCAATAGAGTGATTCCTCACTCTCATTGTGAGATCAAAGTATGTAATCATCATGGGTGATTCCCATAGTGGTCATCTCAAGCTCACATCAGGAGATCTCTCAACAGTGTTTCTAAACACTCAATCAACGGTCTAAGGTGTCTGTGCATCTTGCAAGAGGAGTAGATTGTGATCACTATGACTTAAATCAGAAAGTTTTTCATCTACAATAGATCAGCTAATCTCTTTCCTTTTTCCCTTCTCTCTCTCTCCATATTCTAATTTTCAATTGAGAATGTACTTTTTGCTCTTTTTTCCTATTCACTTAAGTGACAACAAAATATTTGTAAATTTTAAAAGTACTCTCTCCAAATTATAAGAGAGATACTTATTTTTTCTCTTTTAAGGGAAATTGAAAGGTCGCATGTGGAATAGGAACTTGAAAGGTTATGTGGGGGGTAGATGAGAAGACAATTCACAAGGCTATAAATTGGAATGGCTTCTCCATTTTAAAGGATCTTGAAAATTATCCTTTTTAAAGCAATTGTGTATTATTGTAGGTTGTGAAGGTTTTTATCACTTTATTCCATTTCCTTTGCTCTTGTTTTCCTCTATTCTCTTTCTTTTCTACAACTTTGAAAGCATAGTGATATTTAATAACCAATAAGGAACTTGGTGTCCTTGATTGATGAATCAAAATAACTGTGTCTGTGGTTTGTTACTCTTACAAATTTCCTATATTATTTCTTTCCTCTAATTGAATGTGAACATACTCCAGTTATTATGTATGAACTCTACTAGTGCCTACTCACAACAATAACTCTCTCTTTCCTAATTTCTCCCCTTTACCCCTTATCGCTTCAAATTCCTCCTTTGTACCCCATACAAGAAATTTTCCACATGTTCATTGAAGTTTTCCTATGTGATGCTCGACCTATTTGGCCACCCCACACAATTAGAATAGATTTACATTTAACAATGGGATCCTCCTCATACATAATAAGAAGGGATGTAGCCCTTTGAGTGCTGGTGGAAACACATAATTTGGAACACAAAAAATTATTTCACAATATTTGTTGGCAACTCTACTGGAGAGATATCTTCCCTCATGCATCGCTAAAGATATATGAAAATGAAAAAAAAAGATATTCAAAAATCCATAAAAAACCAAAAAATTGAAAAAATACCATATATTCTATAAAGGCTTTTTCCAAGCCTATTGAGAAATATACACTTTTCAATTTTATTTCCTCTATAAGTACTTGAGAAAATATGGTAGAAAGAAGGTACACCCAATTTGATCATGTAGGTGGAGTTGTTAACCCCGCATTCAAGGAGGAACGAGGAGTTGATTTTATACTTCCTATTATACCAATGAGAAGACGAGTTACTAAAAATCCTCTTAAAGGTCATACTAAAGAACCAATTATAGAACCACTAGTCTTCATCTCATAAGAAGAAAGAGAAGAACCAGATATGTCAACACAAGTACATGTTCCATAAGGATAAAACAATGGTCCATTGGATTTTACCCCTCGACTTCATGAACTTCCAAGAAGGTCAAGAAATAACTTTCCAAAGTTCTCTAGAGATGGAAAGAAACGTCTTGATGATCATATCACATCCTTCATCATAACCTATGGCATTCTTGGAGTGAAACATGAAGATGTTGTAGTACGGTTGTTTGTGGAAACATTGCAAGATGTTTCTATCGACTGGTTCTAATATTTTCCTTCACACTCAATTGTTGATTGAGGAAGTATGAAAAATAAGTTTTAAGAAATATTCAAGACTTTTGAATATGCTCATGCCCTCCTTTATCAGTTAACTCAAATGAATAAATAACCATAAGAGTCCATGAGAGAATTCATGGATAAATTCAACACATTGATCAATAAGATTCCTACAATTTCTCGTCCTATTGCAGACAATCTAAAAATATTATTCATGAATGCCTACTTTTGTGAAGTTTTTTTCATTCTATAAAGAGTTAAACCAAGAGATTTGGACAACACTCAAGAAATTTCCATTGAAGTGGAAGATGACCTTGTCTTGTTAGGAAAGATCAAGAATCTTTCAATGAAGGATAAATCCCAAAGTTCCAAAGATGAGAGATTTGATCCATTATTGCAAAAGTTGGTAAATGACATGATATTTTTGAAGAAGGAATTTGTTTAATGAGCATCTCATATGAACCAGAACATAAACCAAATTACGGGATCACCCTGAAGGATTGCCTTGGAAGCTCCACCAGTCAATGTAATATGCGAGGCCAATGAAGATGAAGGGAAAGAATATTTTGAATCAGAAATTAAAGATGAAGGAGAATAATAATGGGCTTGAATTTAATATTGTGAATGCACACTTGATGAGGAGATTGAAGAAACTACATATAACTACTCCTATGCAGTGTTCACTTTCTCAAAATAGGAGAAAGTAGTCTCTTCTCTTTCTACCCAATATAAAAAATTGAATCCTTAAATGGTGAATCCATGAAAAACAAAAAATGAAAGGAGTATCATCAAATATTCCACAAGGCCAGTTGAGAAGAATTGCAACACTAATTCAACCAAGAATCCTTCTACCTCTTCAAGTAATTCTCATTCAAATTCCTTTGAAAAATCAGTTTCGTTTGATCTTAAGAATATCCATGCCAAGGCTTCTATGATCATTGATGTGCCTACCGCTTCCTCATCCTTTGATTTCATTGATCATTGCAAAAATCTAAAGTCCAAATTTTTGAGTATGAGTACTTAAAAATTCATCCCATGTAATTAGACAGGCTTATTCAGTATATCAATGGAAGTAGTTTCATTTCATGTTCTAAAAATTCCACCACCAATGAACTATCTCATGCATCTTAATCCACTCCATCTTTGAACCACCTATAGAAAGGTAGAACCTTTCTACATTAAGCCTTATTAGTTAATGGGTACAAATTGAATAGTTGCATCATTGACTCTAGTGCTTTAGAAAATTTCATGCCTGTAAAAGCTACTAAATCTATCGGTATCTCTCTCCTACCTCTGGCCATTGCCTCTCCATGGAAATAAAATATGTACCTCTCGTTGGAAATATCAAGGATGTTGAGGTAACATTGGTGGATTTCCTTGATAATAAAGTCACGATGAGAATAATTATATATGTCTGCCTCATGTGGTATGTTGTTAGGATGAATCTTTTGTTGAGATGTTAGTGGTGATACGCAACTAGATTGGTCACATGCCATCATCCCGGTCAATAATAAAGAAAGGAAATTGTTTCCCATTAGGAAAATGAATTATATTGTTCAAAGACCAAATGACCCAACAACAAATATCCCATGTCAAAATTTAAAATATTAGAACTTTTTCATGACCTTTTAGGATGATCTTGAGCTGCCTATGTTGGTGGAAGAATGTCCAATAATTATGGAGCTGATCAAAGAACATCATGATGATTTGATGAAATTATATTTTGGGAGAATGTACTTCCCATGGGATGAGAGCATGAATGTAGTTGCTCCACTTGATATTGATGATGGTCCTAAGAGTCTTGAATTGTAACAAATAAATTCCGTAGTGATGAGCAATGTAAATCAAGAAGAATGAGTGATGTCTGGCCACTTCTTGTTAGGTAAGTTCAATGTTTCAAATCATGTTCTCTACGTTCCGCATGAATTTCCATTCAATGAATGTGCTTGTGAATATGAATATTTATCCTTCTCATTAGAAGAGAATGAAAAGAGAAATGATAATGACAAGATGTTTCAACCTCTTTAATATGAACATATTCAAGTAGATGATGATTTCATCACATAAATGGACTTCCTGGTTCTCAGTGATCAAAATTGGGAATATGATCATGTAAATGTTTCATCTTTATTTTTGTGCTCATTCTCCTTTCATGAAGATAGAGACATTGTCAACAATAAATGGATAAATGGGATGGTATATGGTCTCAAGGTTTATTTTGTTGAAAATGATAACCTTGTTGACACGTGATGTATGAAGAAGAATGTGCTTAGATATTTTAATGATCACCCTACTCAAGAAAAGGATGATTTCACCATGAATATGGACTCTAAAGCTCAAAATGAACAAGATGAAGAAGATGATAGTCTACATGTTGCATGCCCAACCATGAGATCATAATATTTTCAAGAGGATGATGTGATTTACATGTTGCATTGTATGGGGAAAAATGTTGAGAAAGAGTCGGATTATGAAGAAGATGATTTCTTGCCATAATTGAGAAACAAAGAAAATCAAGAGGCTCGTGATAATGATAAAGATTTTAAAAATATATCAAGAATCAAACCATGGAATTGGTGTTCATGAAGCAGATGGAGATTGAAAAATATAGGACTTGGTATGCAAATGATAATTCAAGTATGATCAAGGTTTATCTTCACATTAGCTATGGAAAATCAGCAATTAGAACGAACCTAAGAATTAATGAGAAGATGGAAAAAATGTGTAAAATTCATAGAGGCAGTGAATTTAATAGGTGGCTCATCAATTGTAATAACAATCATGTTGGATTTATCAAGAAGATGAGGAAAGGTTCATATTTCTGTGATACATATTTATGGGTAAGCACTCAGTCCAAATTAGTACTCAATGAAAGTGGGTTGTAACCCACGTGTACATAGGTGATTTATGATGTTTCCCTTTTGTTATGTGTTTATTTTCCCATTTTTTGTTTCTCATTTTTTTGTGTTTGTTTATTGTTGTGTGTGTGTGTTCAATAAAGGAAGTTTTTTTGTGTATCTTTGTGGTGACCCAAAATAGCATAATGGATAAGAACTTATCTACGTAATGTATTGAGATTCTATATTTCCTACTTGTATTTTTACTTGATCCAGAACAATTCTCCAAGCTAGAGATAATTTTTTCATGAAAATGTGTAGGATGAAAAATACAAACTTTCAAGCATGATAGCTAGACCAAAATTTTAAAAAAATTCTCCTGAGTCTTCCAAAAATGCTCTCCTGGTCATTTTTTTTGTTGTGTCACACTCACCCTGACATTGTAAGTAATATAATTGTATTGAAAAATATTTTTCAGTTTCTTAAAGTAGGGTATCAAGGTCATTCACCTCATTTAATGAAGTGCTTCCAAAGGCTAATTTCTTGGTAGACCTAAAAAGGCATATTCTGGCAATTTCAGAGCAAGTGTGCACTCTCTGAGAATGATATGAAATACAAAACTCAACTAGAGGTGGTATTGAATAGTAAAAAAACATGTTGGAATTTATTTAGCAAGATTTATGGCAGTTTTTGAGGTTTCGTAACAGTTGCAATGCAAGCAGGTTTTTCAGGTGCAAGCAGTGTATAGCTAAATTTGGGACTTGGACTTTACCAGATGATTCCAAGAGATTTTAAAGGATTTAGGATCTAATAAAATATTCATTTGATATCTATTATAATTCTCTACATGTTTTAAGCTTCACATTTCTTACAAGACTTGTTTACTTCTCATGTCATTTCAATATGTGCAGACACACCCAGTTGTACTAAACAAAAAGGAGCCATTTTAGGGAGTTTCAAGCATAATTTAAGGTTTATACCTATTATTTGTTCTTTAAATGGTCTTGGGAGTCAAATTCATATAATACTTTAGCAAAAAATACCACATGGAGCTCTACGAATCACTTCGTCAAGTTGTCTCTTTTACAAGTATGTTTCTCACAGTTAGTCATTTTTGGGGTGGGACACATGTCACCTCCTAGTGAGGGAGAAATTTGGTGTCCTTCTTGTCCCAATTCCCAAGGGTACAAATTGAACACAAAATTTCATCCTTCTCTATCATGTCCTCTAGTCTTCCATATGACATAAACTCAGCTCCCATGTGTTAGTCAAGCCAAAACCCTATCTCCCTCACATGGCATATATTCTTGACACTTGTCATCACAAGAATGAGGTTAATTTTTATCCCCCCATTTTTTCCATTCCCAAGGGGAAATGAGGGACACAAAAAAATTTCCCCCTTTATCCCCCCTTCAAATTTCTTCATACGACCATATGATGGCCCCAGGAGCTAGGGCACACCTTTTCTCATCTTCCCTCACATCCAACCTCAATGAGCCACTTGTCCTCACTAGAATGAGGAAAAAATTTCTATCCCCATTTTCCCCATTCCCAATGAGATATAGGGGACAAAAAAATTCACTCCATACTCTGCCCTCAAAATCCTATTTTGTTCCCCAACTATTACTACTTCATCGTGATCAAAATTGGATGCTGGGGAAATGCAAAACATAAAGTAGCTTACATGTCAATCTTGTTTCTTAAACAGTTCAACCCATCTGTAATTTTGGAGGCCATGAAACCTAAAAATTCTTCATATCACAACCATCATGCTTCCCATCACATTCCAGAGCCATCTATGGTTGCAATAAATGAAGCTTTCCTCATAAATCTTCATCCTGAAAGTTTATTACACTGAGTTTTCTTCTCTCAAGCCACCTGTGATCATTATAACTTCATGAATCTATTAATATCTTCCATAAAATATTCATAATTGTAAACCTTACCTCTAAAAAATTATTTTTTAATTTCCAAGATTTTCAGCGGGAAGAACACAATGAAAATTGGAGCACAAGATCGCAATAAGGAGACGAATAAAAAATGATTTTTTTAATGAAAATCAACACCATTATCGAATAATGTTTGACTCAATGGTGAAGATGTTAGCTCTTAATGAGCCCACCAGGGTTTAATTATCGCTGCAAGTGAAGTCAGGAGATATTGTTAATAAGGGATGAGGCCGGGATCGTGCCGCAGGTGAATTTGGTAGAATGGATACCCCTCAGTCCTTGGCAACTAAGCCTAAGAATGTGTGCACCTAACCCGTGCAGTTATTTTAGATTCAATCCAAAAAAAAACCAACTCCATTTTTACCAGTTACTAAAAAATATCATATTCCATTCCCCTTCACATGATAAAAATATTTATTCCCTCAAATTACAAGCTCTGATCACTCAACTCATCGGTAAACAATGCAAAACAACAAGTAGAGTGAAATTGGCAATTTTTCCAAAAATAGCATGCCCAGAAAAAGAAACCGGTTAAAAATAGACACTTGATAAAATTGGGTAAAAAATCATCAATGGAAATGAATTTATTTTTCTAGGAGACTCATAAGATAAAATTTGAGTAAAGGAAAAATATCCCAAAATAGCAACTACTAGTCACACCTGCCAAAAATAGAAAGTCTCAATTTTTTATGCATAAAGTTGCAATTGGCTCCGTTTTCACTCATATCATTGATTGTTGACATCCTCACAGGGTTTTAACTTGGTTTAATAAATATAACATGTAAATAATCTCTCTACAAGGATCCCGAATTACCATCTTAAGCACAATTTTGTCAAGGAGCAAGACAGGGCATACCAAGGTGCAATAGGTGAAATTTAGAGACAATGTGTAACTTGAAAGGATTTGAAAAGTGCCAAGAAATCCATTTATTCATAAGATGATTTCATCATTCTCATCATTTTTTATTTAATCCATCATAATCTCACCAATATTATCTAGTCGAAGTGATCTGGTTAAGCCAAGTGAGTTGGGTGAGCTAGTTGAAGTGAGCCAAGTGAGCTAGTCAAGGTGAGCCAAGTGAGCTAGGTGAATGGATGATCTAAATTGAGATTGGTGAGATGATTGAGTGAGCCAAGTCAAGTGATCTAGTCAATATCTCATAATTTTTCCATGAGGAGGCACATGAAAATTGAGATCATTCCAACCAGAGACCACTTCTCAAGCAATCCATTTAGGGATCATCCCTTTCATATGCAATGTGAAGGCCTATTTCAGTAAGTGAAGGAGAGGCATCAATAAACTTGAGCACATGTGAATTGTATATCATGATCAAGGGCCAATTGTGAAAGCCTCAAGATCAATAAATTATTCCTTGCTCTCATTATGGATCAAATAGGAATCATCATGAGTGATGCTCGTGGTCATCTCAAGCTCACATCAGGATATCTCTCAACATTGTTTCTAAACACTCATTCGGCAGTCTGAGGTGTTTTTGCATCTTGCAAGAGGATGATATTGTGATCACCATATCTCTCATCAGCAATTTCTTCACCAAGAACTGATCATTCAATCCCTTTCCTTTCTCCCTTCTCTCACTCTATCCATATTCTAATTTTTAATTGAGAATGTAATTTTTGCTATTTTTTCCTATTCACTTAAGTGATAACAAAATATTTCTAAATTATAAAATTACTCTCTTAAAATTATAAGATATGTACTTAATTTTTCTCTTCTAAGGTAAATTGAAATGTCGTAATTGGAATAGGAACTTGAAATATTATGTGGGGGGTAAATGAGAAGATAATTCACAAGGCTATAAATTGGGATGGCTTCTCCATTCTAAAGGATCTTGAAAATTTTACTTTCTGTAGCAATTTTAGATTTTCATAGATTGTGAAGCTTTGTATCACCACTACACAAGAAATAAAATTTGTATTTCTTACATTTCCTTTGCTCATGTTTTCCTCTATTATGTTTCTTTTCTATAAATTTGAAATCATAGTAAACTTGATTAACCAAGAAGGAACTTGGTATCCTTGATTGATGAATCAAAAGAACTATTTTTTGTGGTTTTTTATTCTTGCTAATTACCTATATTTTTTTCCTCTAATTTAATGTGGACATACTCTAGTTATTGTTTGTGAACTCTATTAGTGCCTACTCACAAAAATAAACCTCTCTTTCCTAATTTATCCCCTTTTACCCCTCATTGCTACAAATTCCTCCCTTGCACCCCATACAAGCACTTTGTCACAGTTTGAGTGAAGTTTCCCTATGTGATCCCCGACCTATTTGACCACCCCACAAAATTAGGATAGATTTATATTCAATAACAATATCCTCCCCAAACACAAGGAGGGGCATAGCCCCGTGAGCATTGGTGGAAACACATAATCTAGAACATGATAAATTATTTCACCAACACACTTAAAAGTAGATTTGTGATTGTTATGATTAGGCAATAAATCATTAAATATTTTTAGCTTTGTATTATCATTAGTGAGCTTAAAGGACTCAATGGCCTCATCCCATTCAATGGAATTTATATCAGTAAGATCTTATATAACATGTTTAAGCTTGATACATCGATTATTGATGTGACCAATGCTTTATGATAGTCGTAATAAACATTAGTATCAAAATGTGTACTATGAGGCTTGCTTACATCAACCTCAAGTGGTGGAGAGAGAGAAACAATATTGCACTTAAGTAATTATTTTAGCATAATATGGGGAGAACATGGTAGACACGTAAATTGTCTTAGTGCAAGTTGTAATTATAGCTTAGCAGGTTGGGATATGACATTAACAATGTCCTTAGTAGTAATTTTATTATCGGTAGTCTTGCACTCAAATGTTAATTTTCTTAGGAATTTGACATTAGGTTTAGTAGAAGATATAACATACTTAAGATTATTCATATGTAGTAACTTTTTTTCATGTTCCTTGAGAGTAAGGAAAATATGATCAAATGAAGGGAACTTATTAAATACAACATATTCTTATGAGGGAACAAGAAAGATCTATGTGAGGATATCTTGAAGTTTGTTATCAAATAGAATATTGTTCATTTTAGTAAGAATATCCTTATGTCATAAAACATTTTCATTTATGTGCTCATTAGACCCTTAGAAGACTTTAGACATTTGAACATAAGAAAAATTGGCACCAATGTTGATAGAGAATTGTGTGAGAAACTAATTTTCCAAAGTGGTGAAAGATGGCATAGAATTTGTAGGTAGATTACAGAAACATTGCAAGACAAATTCCTAGAGACTTTGAGGTAAAATCTTTATGAGTAAGATGTCATGAGATACATAGTCAAAGAAATCCACATGGAATGATCAAAGGTTCTCTATGGGGTCACCTTTTCCATCATTTATTTAACAAAATTAAATATTAATAAGAGGAATGGTGTAAATCAGATATATCAGAAACATGCAATATATCAACATACATTAATGAGAAAGTGAAACCAACAAGAGGATATGCTTGACTTAGTTGATATATGATTGTCTGGATTGAATCTGGGTTGGACTAATGGTGTAACATGCTCAATCTTAATTGTACATGGTTCATCTAAAAAATAGTGACCTGAGAACTATATTGGACAATAACACCTAGAAGAGGATAGTATCTCATAACATTATTGTCTAAATTGGGCACGGGTGTCTTAGAAATGTATGCAAATATGGCTAATTCAGTCTCTAACAATGTCACCTTCACTTTTATATGCATCATATCTACATCATTGTAGGGTTCTTGTTTTAGAAATGTTCTTATAAAACAAACCCTAGCTACATGCACAAGACTCAAGCGCACATTAGACTGAATAAAAGATGCATATGTTTGAGTCAGAATGACCTCAAAGGTCACCCCTTTGTGATTTTCACTGAGTGTTGCACTACATTTAAGACTCTATGTAGTTCTAGTGTGTGTGTGATAAAACATGTGTCCCTTAAAGCTAGGTTTCCCTTGTGCAAGTTCCTCCAAGATAGTGGTCTACAATTACTTTTGTCCCAAGATAATGTGTGTCATGGAATTTAATTTTTTCCCCTTCCTATGAAATCCTTAAATTTCTCTTTTTAACCCATGTAGTAGTTAGAAAATAGTATCCCAATGTCTCTTAGAATAGTTAGTAGGTTGTATATATATATGACTCTTTTGTTTGAATTTCAAAACTTAGTGACATGAAGCCAAACCCAAATATGAAATAAGAATTGGAAAATATTTAAAATCAAGTGCCAAGTGGTAAATTAAAATATAAGCAAGAGTAGAAAAAAATGTTAGGAAGGATAGTAGCGACAAGCATTATTGTCCCTAAGACATAGAAAATAAATTAGACAACATGTAGAGATAGGTATCCATATGACACTCTCAAAATCACATGAGTAAATCCAAAAAACATAAGACAAATGTCACAATCAAAATTAATTGAAATTGATAGAAAGACAAAGAGAGATGTCACAAATTTCAATTCTTTTTTATCACTGAATCACATCACCCTATGGTTTGCACAAGTGTGTGTGCTTGAGCTCACAGTTTGATTGGATAACATGGGTACTAACTCCAAGTTGTGGGACTTGCTACTTGAGATAGACCTCCATAGTAAGTTGGTTCTTTCTCCTAAACTACCTACCACAATCTACTCTAATGTAGGAAAGACTATCTAATCCCAATCTAACTTTCCAAGGGACTAGGGAGAGAGAGTACATGAAAAAAAATCCTACACTAAAGTGGCGATACACCAAAAAAAGAGTGAATGAGGATAGTATTCCAATGTGTGAAAAGTAGAAGCAAAATGCATGCTAGAAGAGGTGATAACAGTTCTCCTCAATCCAGCAAATGCATTCACAACAACATTTCATACACACACAAAGATGATGGATCCTTGCAAAAGTAGAAAATAGACACAATATATATGCAATGAGATTGAAGGGGCAAGAGGAATGCAAACCAACACAGTAGGGGAAGATACATCCACAAACTTGCATATTTTGCTTCATTGATATGCACAGTTCAATCTATTACAAAATAAGGGCTTGGATCACCATACAAGGAATCCACTACAAGGGCCTGTAGCACATTGTCTTCACAAAAAAAAATCGAGAGATTTTTGCTACTGAAAACTACCTCTCACTATAATGAGCTCAACACTCCAATTTATAGAAATTTGAGAAGAGAGAGAGAAGGGAAAAATGGAAATCCCAAAATCTGTCATCTCACCACTTGCAAGATGTCATAAATGGATTGAAATGATGGCATGTTTCTTACAAAATTCCCCCCATATTGTCCCATAGCTTGCAGCAGTGATAAATGTCATCCCATGCTTCATTAATGCATCTCAACTACCAAATAAAACACTATTAGGAACCTGGCCACTTTTTCTACAAAATCACCATCGATTTCTCATCAAATTCTGAATTTATTTAGTTTTGTGCATCGGGATCAGAAAAATGATTCCAATGGTACTAATTTTGTTTTTTTTTTCTGAAAAAAGTAAAATTTATGGCCTTCTGAGTGCGGGAAGCTATTTTGGGTTTGCCAGGAATTTCTGTCATTTGACGAGACTAAGAATTTACTTGACTAGAGTTGAAGATGTTTCATTCTAGAAATTCAAATATTGTGAAAATCGGAGCTCGGAGTCAAAATTTGTGGCCATTTGAATTTCGGGAGGGTCAGGCACTGAATTTTCCTTTGTATGCGAGCATTTCGGCTATTTTGAGTCTTGGTGTCTCAGGTGTCCCTTGTGTGACTTGGGACAAAAACCCCCTCTTTGTCTGCATTACACTTGACCAACTTTGTAAATCACGCAAGTTGGCTTTTCAGGGAACTCGTGTCCCGCCTGTCCCTTTGTTGACTGGGCTATTGACCGCTGCTTCACTAGTATCCCTTTTGAATGCGATGATTTCGGGTTTGCGCGTCCCAACTATCCCGCTATCCCGCAGATGGCCTGGGACATATTTCTTTGATTTTTCTACACAACAAAGGAATGCAGACATTTTAGGTTTTTAGGTCCCAGATGTCCCACACGTATTTGTGTGGCTTGTGACACTTCGACCTGATTTCACTGATTTACTCTTGGTGCGGAAATTTCGGCCATGCGAGTCCCACGCATCCCAACATCCCATGTGTAGCTTAAGACACTTTGACTTGATTTCTCTAATTTACTCTTGGTGCAATGATTTTGGCCCTACATAAAACTTGTGTCTCGATGTCCCACGGACTGCGTGGGATAAAAATGTTTGATTTAGCCGATTTGAACTACTTGTGGCCATTTCGGGTTTTTGGGTCCCAGCTGTCCCACTTGAACTTGTGCTACCTGGGAAAAAGAAAGCTGACTTAACTGATTGCTTAGAATTTTGGCCCCAAACTTGGTACGATGAACCTTGGTATGACCTGCACTAGTATAATCCACAGCCTCCAGACCTATAATAGATTAAAACAAGTCCTTTACTTCATTTGTTGGGGTTTTTTTAAAAAAATTCTAACTGATTGGATCTCTTCTTGGACATGGAAGATAGATAAGAGCCAAAGGGACCTCCAAGACATGATTAATTGGGCCTGGGACCAATTCTACTTGCTCAAACCTGAATAAATTATGCAAGTTATCTAAATTACCTTGAGGGGTGAATTTGGGATAACAGTCTTTTCACTTATGAATCATACATATAACGGCATACTTTGGGACATAATGTAATAAAACTATGTGCTTATTTTATGTCTACATTTTCCCCCATTTTATGTTGGTGAATGAATATTCAATAGCATAAAGTAGATAAGAAGAGTATACCTTTTGGAGAGTTAAAAAAGATTCTAGTTGATAATGTGTTGAATGGAAATTATAGGATGTGTATCATGGAGTCTAATAGGGAATAAGAACCCTAGGGGTGACTTGTGCATTTAGTGAAAAAGATACTTGTATTTGTCTGAGCATTTTGTACTTGAGATTTCTCCTTGTTCTAGTTGTGTTGCCTTTTGGTGGGATGAGGAAAGACATACAAAAGAAGGAAACTATAGTTAATGTTCATAGTATATGAAATTAAATTTTAACTTAGAGATATCAAAAATCTAGGAAAAGAAACATGTAGAATAAACAAGTTAACCAAGGATAGAGTACACCTAAATTGTGAGATAGAAATGATAGAATGTCCCTATGTATTGTTGCCTTAGAAATGGTAGAAGGGGTCATGAGTGATAAATTCATGAACTGATGTGAATGATCTTAGAACTTTGGTGTCCTAATGTGAGAGGAAGTGTTGGGAGAGTGGTCATATTTTCTCTCATTCCATGGTGCTTCCCGAAAAACCTCATGGATAAGTGCCACTGTATATAGTCACCAACCTAATAGTAAATGGTCACGGATGACACTTCATTCTAGACATATCATTCCCCTACATATGCCCTTAGTATCACTTCTTATTAGATATCGATATGAAATTAGGAAAAATGTGAACTGAGAAAGAAAAAATGTATGAAACAAAATATTATTATTTTTCCTTTGTTCTAGATAATAAAATGAAATTGATTGTCTATAGTTGATTTTGTGCAAAACTATTAGTGAGAAACTATACTAACTATCAAACTGCATGTTTTTTCCCCTGGGACAAAAACCCCCAAGTGGGATACTATCACCCATTATTACTATTTTCTCTAGGAAATTTTGTCCCTCTATTGTTTTTGGCCAATGTCTCATTCTGAACCATTTTTCGAGTCTCTATTCTACACAATTCTACTCTATACCATTTTGCCTCTAACTTCTAAACTAGTAAGAGGGTGAAATAATTTCCTAATGTTTTTCCCCCTCATTTGGGGTGTATGAGATGAATCAATGCGAGTGCGACCCAAACAAGAGGACAGAAATATGATGTGCACACTTGAAGAAGGATTCCTGCATGTGGAATAGGGTATATGCATGGTAACAATCATGGCACATGTAAAATAATGGAAATAAAGTTATCAATAAGTTTCAGTGATAAAAAATCATGATATACTATAATATAAACAAGTCAAACACTCAATAGCACATCAATAGGACATCATAGTAGCTGGTGTAAAACATGGGACACCACTCAGGATTTCATAAGACATTTAAGGCCTTCATGTCCAGTCAAACAATAAAACAAGCAATCATAGGGCATATTTGCATATAATTGTAGATAAGTCACAATCATACAAGACAACAAATATTATAATTAGATAACTATGGTTGGAAGTAAGCATGAAATATAAATTATACAAATGAAGCACTTGTTATCATGTTAGAATAATGGATAGTATGTCATATTGTATACATTTGAATGAGGTAATAAAAATGAAAGTAACATATATTACAATGAGAGCACCTGAATGTGGAAAATGTAGGGAAGGTAGATGCCCCCAAGAGCCTCAGTGAGACTAGTAGAAAATAATGTCAAACATCATGTATCTTGTGATAACCTATATAAATATCACATTTCCCTCAAAGTACCATGTGGACGTGCATGTGTACATTTAAAATGATAAAACATATTATGAATCAAGCTAACATGATAGGAAAAATGTAACATGGAATAGTATAAGAAAGCAAATTACACCTAACCAAGATCTAAGCTAATGTTTTTGTATTTATACAAAATTTGAATGTTTTTGAATAATTAGAATGTAATATCTTATGCCTAGGGAAGGGAAGTAAGGTTGCCCGTAGTGTGTTTGAACATAGAACAAGAGTGTGTCATCAGGTAGTAAGGGATAACATAAGAGCTACCATAGAAGATTATCAACATAGTGATGGGATAATCCTATAGAGTCTAATATTTCAATTGCATGAGTAGTAATTATAATGACATAAATAATAAGAGTGTTTTTTAGGAGAAACTAGAGTAGGTGGAACATTGCTAAGAAATAAGTGTAATTTGGGAAGATAGGAACAATTAAAGTTGTATGTAATAACCCCTATAAATAAACCATAGACATAAATATGGAAAAAGGGTGATTAATTTCCCTCATGGATGCAACAAGATGTAGTGTAGCCATAACATATGATTCATGTAAATAAGTTGGGAAATTGAGTAAGGGAATAGCATTAGGAATCGGTATCAAATCAGCATATTGTGTTTTTTAACCATATCCTACCCATTCATATCCCCTAGTGCACATGTTAATTGAATTAATTATCTTAATTAAATTAATTAATATCCTCACTTAACCACCTCACCTAGCCAACTCACCTAGCCACCTCACTCAAATGACCCACTCAAACCTCATTAATGACCTAAGACCAAGTCTAAGCTTATCCTAACCAAATAGGACTTAGTCTAAACCTAGACTTAACTCCTATTAACAAACCTAAAAGGACTCTTACTCATCCTTCTATGATCTATCACTCAAGACTCGGATGAAGATTGGAGACCACACCAAAAATAGCAACAATCAGGCTATTTTTGGCCAACCTAGATATTCCCACCTTGACTGACGTCAGTTATATCTCAATTGATTCCGGTCACCTAACCATCGCCGGTTAGGTTAAATACATTTCCAAAATCCTTTTCCTAGGTTGGTCATTCGATTCAGGATCTCATACGAATAGAGACTTGGAGCACTCAAATTTTTTGAAGCACTCAGGAAAAGGAAAATATACGGAAGCACTACCAACAACCATTGGAATTCATCATATTCTTCACGATCAAGGATTCACACAGAGAAGCACAGATGTTTGAAATGCCATGAGAACACAACTTATCTTCTCTCCGGATCTCCACCATCACCGTCCTCATCACCTGCATTCTCCAAACCTACTATTCAGTAAGTGCCCAACATCTCTTCATTTATTTCTGTTTCCTTTTAGTAAAATTTATTATTCATCTCAGTAATTTATCTTTCTCACATTCGTATACACCCTTCTTCCTACCAACTTATCACCTTACCATACCTGGACCCTTCACCTAGTTCTTATCCCTTATTAATCATCTCTGAACCTTTTCAAGGCCATTTTACAACCTTACCCTCACCATTTCCAACCTATTACAATCACAAAGAGTCTGAAAGGCCAAGTTTTAAGTCCTTTTTACTAATTTCCCCTACCAACGATCAGTTACCCAACCGATGTCAGTCATTCTACCTAACCGGCATTGGTCACACAACCGACACTAGTTATGTGTCTGGCAATATAGCTCAGGCCAGCAAGCTAATACCTATTTCCTAACAACCCAGAATCACTTGTAAATTTTTACCAGACCCTACACAAAGCCTTTACTAGACCTGCAACCCAATACCAGCCCATCACCTGACCGTTTTGACCTCAAACAATCTTTTTACACAATCCTTTCTTATTGTTTTGTACGAGATACCAAAATCATTTCAATTACAATAGGGTCTTTATTTCATGTATCTTTTGAATAGAATTAATATTGTTATATAAAGTGGATTTAAATCCTATTCAAGAAGCATCACACTTCCTAGATCTAGCTTTCACTAGGTAGTCCACTCATTATTATTTTTAACTCTATCTGGTGGTATTATTTTTGCATTTATAGGTAGTTCCTCCTAGCCAAAAGGGAGCTCTTGCAGTCAACTTGGATCAGGAAATCAGAACGCGCACAACCTTCAACCTGACATCACAAAAAGGTATTCCTCCTTGGCCTTCTACCATTATCTATTTCATTAATTTGCTAAGAATCCAGTGAACATTTTGGCACGCCTAGTGGGACCCATTCAGGGTTCTTTTCATTTATTCATTCTTAGGGAACTATTGTATGTTTGTTTCTTTTCAAAAGGAAGTTAACATTAAATTCTCTCCCTAGGAAATCTTCTCTTCTCTTCTATTTGTCTCAGTGACATTTGTATTTCGGGACTAAAAAGAATCATTCTTTTTCTTCTTGCATTTGCATTAGTGAAATTCATTCTCTTTCCTATTCACTCTTTGTTTACATCAAATATCACATTTTGATTTGGGTTCTAAAATACTTGCATTTCATACTTACATGCTTGCATTTTTAGCTCACATTAAAACTGAGGGAAACTTCTACACTGGAAGTCATGCCCAGCTGATGGTTGACATAATTGAATCGTAGAGCACTTTCTCTCTCTCTCTTTCCAAACTGCACAAATATAAATTTACACATCTTCTTAAACAACACCTTACCTGGAAGAAGTTGTCATCACGATCAGAGGATTGACAGTGGGGCACCTAGCTGGTTTCTCTATCCAGTCATTAACTCAGAGAAAGGACTCCCCCAACCAAAACATAACTTGAAACCACCCTTAGATCTTGCCTCTTCATATGACACCTTCCCAACCAAAAAAAATTGTTATGTTCACAAGTCAGTCTTAAATAGCATAAGCAAAAACATAAAATTCACTTATAGGATTTCATGTTTTTCTTAGCTTTTTCTTGAGTTGTGTTTTGAGTTGTGAGGTCATGTTCTTTATTTTCTTCTTCCTTTCACACTCCGCCATCACAGTTGGTGTATTCCGATTGTTTCTGAGTGTGTCAGGGTCCATTACTATCATACTCAGGTTTCTGGGTTGATATTCCATCTGAGTTAGTTCAAAAAATCATTTTTTTTTCTTCATTTTTTTCAAATTTCATAGTGATCGGCATCAGTCTAAGGACTGTCATCGGTTTACATCTGACTGTCATCGGTTTACCTAACTGTTGTCAGTTTTCCAAGCCTTTTTTGGGTCATTTTACCAAAAACAACACTCATCACATCTTCTATTCTTTTTGAAGTTCTCAGGACATCATCATACCCCTAGAATTTTAAAATCACAGTCAAATACAACTTTTTTACTTCATTTTCATCAGTTTTTTTGCCTCATTTGCAAAACTATTGATTTCCCATAGTAACTGGTCTCGTTTACCCTAACCGTCATCGGTCACCCCACTGTCACCATCATCAGTTACCCTAACCATCGTCAGTTCCTGTGTTTTAATTTTTAATTAAAATAGTGACCAGTTTCACCTCCCAGAATCTATTTATCTCCATTTATGTTGTTTTTTTGTGTCATTTATAGAAAACAGATTACCAGGTTTACACTAACTCACATGGTTTTGACTCATAGCCAAGCCAACACCCTTGTGTTTCACACTAGCCTTCAGCCACTTCTACCTAGCCCATCGCCACCTTCCATCATGTCACCTATGGATCCAACTCAGCCCATTACTATTAGTATTAGTGATGAGGAGTTTGCAAGAATCCTTGACTAGAATCTCACTGCTCTATAACAATATCTCACCCACTCATCTACCTGGGACTCATCAGGACAGTTGGTATATGACATGCCCTTGTCTATCCCTCCTACCCTTGCCCCACTTCTGCATGTCAGCTACCACTAGCTCGGTATTACCTTCATCCACCTTACCACCTGTGGTGTCTCAACTAGACCCCACATCCTCTATAACTGTTACACCTATGGCATTTGTCACACCTGTGGTGTCAACTATTCCTTCATCAGCCACCTTGAGCATAGCCCCATCTGCACCCTTTACCTCATATGTACTAGTTGTATCGCAACCACCCATGGTGTCAGCAACCCATACCCCATTCCAAAACCTCATCCTTTCCATCCCACAGTCCCTACCCCCAATTACCACAAGAGTCATTACGACTACCCCACCTACTTATACATATCACCAACAACCCCCAATCTCATCTATCACCTATTTGAGATACCTTCCACCTACATTTATTCCCCCTTCACAGTTCTCATACTTGGCACCACCATATACTGGATGTCATCCACATCATACATTCATCATCAACCTCCTTATACTGCTACAGGGGGTGCCCAATCATCACAACCCACCAACGACCTTATTAAAATGATGATGGAAAAGATGCAAACATTGGAAGCATCAGTTTTTAGATCTCGTAACTCCTTAACCTAGGATGAAATTTGTAATGATCCCATCCATCCATCTATTCCCATTCACCCATACCCTGTGCACATTGGGAAATGCCCAAATTTAACCGGTTCAACAGTAAAGAAGACCCACAACAACACTTGCAGTCTTTCAAACATGGGTGTTATCTAATCACCCACGATGATGCTTTACTCCTATGAACATTCCCCATGTCCTTAAAGGACCCACGTTAGACTGGTATAGTGGTTTTCCATGACATTCCATTTACTCATTTAATCAAGTGGCTCAAGCCTTCCTGGACCATTTTTCAATCAATATCGTCAAGAAGGTCACTATGACCGACTTGTACTCAACTTGACAATACGATGACGAGTCTATCACTGATTTTGTCACTTGTTGGCAGAGCCTCATCAACCAGCTAACATTCCAGTTGCCTCAAACTGAGCTTATAGAGTTGTTCACTAGAGCTTGTGTCAGGCACATCTCACCAACTCTGTAAGTACAAACCTTCCGTACCTTCAATGAAGCATTTACCATGGCGCGAAAACTAGAAATTCATGCCATCAAAGAGAAGAAAATTCAATTGTGTAACAAAAATGCCACATTTAAATCAAATGATGCTTCTTCCTCTTCAAAACCCAAAAAAATTATTCAAAATCCAAAGGATTTACTAAAGTGGTAGTTTTAAAGGCTGGCCCATCTCACCCCTCTAATCAATCGAAACCTACCTCCAACCTTTCTCTCATTCAAACTTTTCAGTTCAGATGGGAGCAACAAAAATACACTCCAATCGGGGAGCCTTATTCTTCAGTATTAGAAAAAATTCTTAAGGCTGGAGCCATTGCTCTTCCACCCATAAAACCACATATTGGTTTTGACCCCACTCATCCTATGTCAGCATGGTACAAGGAACATGACTATTGTAACTATCATCGCATAAAAGGCCATAGCGATGGTAATTGTATAACCTTCAAGAACATTGTCCAAGAAATGTTAGATAATGGAGATCTCATCCTGGACAACCGAAACGCACCCGCTGCAAATCAAAATTTGCATATCTTCAAGAATTCATTCCCTAACCATACCCCATCATCAAACCAAACCAGTGAACCTTCAACTAATGATAGTAATGTCTGTGAGGTCCATGTTGTGTTTGACACCATACCATCCCTTCCGTAATTTCCTCCTATCCCCTCTATCGAGGAGATTCTAGCATGAGATCCTCTACCCATAGAGGATCCTACTTCCTCTAATCCTTCATCCATATAGGATTCCCCTTCATCTCCCCCTTCACCCATGGAGGAGTCCACAATTTCTGCCAATTTCATTTCACCACTTACCTCACAACCTAATGAACAACCAATGGTATTAACTCTCCTACCCATGGGAGAGTCATCTTCGCTTTCTTCTTTTTCTAAAAGAGGAAACTATCTCATCCCAACTATCATCTCCCCTACCCATAGGGGATCCTTTAGATGCACCACTTCCTGTTAGGGACAATTCCCCATTAGCCTTCTAGGATCCTGTTGATCTTCTCTCGGCTCTCTTACCCACAGAGTTCGAAGCCAACTAGTTCCCTATCTCATAGACATATTTTATAGGGATTTCTACTAAGCCAATGTCATCTTCTCTTACAATAGTGTCATTTTCATGCCTGGCCGACCACTTGGATTACGTTGATAATTCCATGCTTTGGGGATGCCTTCAGCTACCCTTTTCAACCCAAATGCAAATGTCACCTGTGGATACTACCACAATCTATCCAAAGGTATTTCAAGGAACCCAATCAACCATGACCATGTATGTTGAAATGACCTCTTCTTCATCACCCTTTCCTACATCCAAACCTTTACCAACAACTAAAACTATTTCTATGCCTAGGAACCTATGTACACCTACACCTTCCCCCCATCTAGACCCATCACTACATTGGGTGTCATGCTGACATCAAGCCTAGTCCATCCACTTATCAAATTGGATTTAGCCACATCTTCCCAATCTTGTGCAAAAATAAATCCTCCACCTAAAAGTAAGATCCAACCTTTTAGGCTGCACACACCAGTTTCACCCACCACGCCTTTGTCACCTTCACCCCTTCCATCTATCCTAGGGCCTCACCCGTCGACCTTGGCCAAGAAACCACCTATCCAAGGAAAATCAAAAGCATCGCAGCCCACCTCTTCATCACAATCCTTTATTACACCCAACCTATCAGCACAACATACACCTTCATCATTACCTACATCTTTCTTACCACCTATACCCCCACCACTTACAGTAACAACATCACTACCTATGATATTTCCTTCTCTTCAACCCATACCTTCTACCTTGCCTCTACCAGTAACCTTCACCATGCCTTCTTTATCACCTTAGCTAACTCATCCTCTACCACCATCCATTTTCCCCTCTACATCACGTACACCTCCTTCACCTTTACCTAGGAAGGTGCAACTAAATTGAAAAACCCACTACCCTCCAAAGAGGTAGTTAAGCCTACAACACCTTCTATCGCTAGTTCATCTACTACACCTCTACTCAAGAATGTACAAACCAAGCCTAAAACAATACCACCTACTAAATTGGTGGTCAAACCTATCCCATCTCCAATTCCACCTCTTGTAGTACCTCACACATCACAATCACCTACACTTCAATCCAGACCCACACTCACCTCACATTGTGATCCATTGGCAGGGTCTTACGCCAATATTCTAGCTAACCTTTTAGAGAACTCCGTCATCACATTGCCTCCTCTTAGACCTTGCAACCCACTCAAACCCAAACCAAAATAGTTTGACGATACTAAAATTTGCACCTACCATCTAGGACATGATGTAGAAAATTGTAAGGCTCTAAAAATTGTTCTTCTCTAGCTTTTTCCTCTTTAACAAAACTTTGATGACGATGATCTTCTAGAGGAGGACCCAGTTCCACCTCCACCTATCACTACACATCCTCACCCACTACCTATTCAACTAACTGCACCACCACCTTCACACTCCTTTTATCCACCTCTAAAATTTGAGATAAATATGGTATGTAAAGGAGAACTAGCCAAAACCCCACCAAAATGCAAATTTTCCCTACTCATTTTGTAAGGTTCTTACCCTACACTAGGTTTTTTGTCCATCATGTCATTATAATTTTCTTACACACACATTCTCCTACCACCTATACTCATTCCTCCTAAGGATTAACCATGACCTTTACATTTCTTCTATGGATCATTCTTTTGGTGTCATGCTTGCTCATCACAATGAGCAACACCGGGAGAAAGTAGTTTATTACATAAGCCAATCCTTTTGGACCAAATACCAGATACACCTACTCCAAAAATCACTCATTCAGGGGATCCTTAGTTTTTGTTGCCACTAAATTTCTGATGGTTACCCAATTAACCATAAAACCTTTTTAGTCACCAATACTGACCCCTTACATTACATGTATGCCAAACCCTGACCAATACCAATTGCACATTGGCCCTCATGCTTCTTACAAACATAGAGGTTGAATTCACTCACCATGAAAATCATTCAAAGGCCAAACCATTTCTGACCAACTTACAGACGCAGCTCTCTCACAGAATAATCCCTCTAACTTTGATTTCCTCAGACAATCCATTGATACACTTTCAATTAGATACCATACCATTTCTCTGATGAACGAGATTATACCTCTCTAAATCATGGGGATGATGCAATGATCCTCATTCCCTTGATTGAATCTATGTCATTATCTTGATAATACTAGATTTTGATGCATACTATGATCACCTAATATGAAGCACTTGTATTAACATCTCCAAACTTCCATCACCTTAGACGTTAAATCGATTAATATCTTTGGTGACCCTTCAAATCTGGTTGTAAACTAAGTCAATGTTATATACCAGTGTTATTCAATGAAATACTTAAAAGGTATCGGCAACATCATCCTGGACATACTTTTGGGACTACCTTTGACCATTTATGAGCTTACAACCCCATGTTCCACTAAAAAATTTATGGATACCATGGCCTATCTTCATATCAGATACCCTTTCAACCCTACTGACTATGAAAATGTTTTTCATAGTACAAATGTTGCAATCACCTTCTTATTTATTTCGAGACATTCAAACCTTGTTGGAACCGTTGAACCTGACCCATGTTACCTTTGGTATAAGAAGTTTATGGATCTACCTTTCCCTTTCAATTCTACCTCTCGACCTTACAACATAATGCACAACGTGCCTTTCTCAAAATCTTCTCTCACCATGTCATCATGGGCGGTCCTCTTTATAAATGCAGCTTCAATGGTATTCTCTTATGATGCCTTACAATTTCTGAAATTACCTACATCATCAAGGAAGTTCACTACAGAATTTTCAAATGTCACTTTAGTGGCTTAGCATTTTCTAAACGCATCCTTCACTTGGGCTATTATTGGCCAACCCTCAACCGTGAATGTTGTGACTATGTTAAATGATGTGTGAAATGCTAGAAACATGCTAATCTTTATCACACACCTAGTCACACCTTACATGTGATACGAGACCTTTTTCCTTTCTCTCAATGGGGTTTGGATCTTGTTGGAGAGATCAATCCTCATTCTTCACAATGCCATCAATGGATTATCACCACTAATGAATACTATACTAAATGGGTTCAATCCATGCCTCTTATTTCTACAAAAGATGAAAAAATATGTGAATTCATCAACCATCACAACATTTTTCGCTTTCGTGTTCTTCACTGCCTCATCACAGATAACAAAAAATAATTCAAAAATAAAACCCTACGGAAACTCTATGATGCCTTTGGTATTCAGCTCAGTTTTTCTTTACCTTACTACCCATAAACAATTGGCCAAGTAGAATCAACCAATAAAACCTTGAACAAAATTCTTATGAAAGTTGTAGATGATACTGGAAAGGATTGGCACACACACATTCCTTTTGCCTTATGGTCTTACTGTACTAGTATTTGTACCTCAACTATAGCTACGTCTTTCTCTTTGGTCTATGGTACAAAGCCTATCCTGCCTCTTGAAGTCCATATTTTGTCTCTTCATATCTCACTCAAAGAGATGCTCAATGATGATAACTTTTGCCAAGACCATTTGGCACAACTCAAGTTATTAGATGAACATCACCTTAATGCTCTTGATCACCTTCAAATCTACCAAAAACGGATCAAGCAGGCCTACGAAAAACTTTTCCACGAATGAACCTTCCAAGTCGGTGACCTCATCCTAAAATAAAATCAACATGTAACAAAAGAGGAAAAAAGTAAATGGGGCAAATTTTCTCCTAATTGGCTTGGACCTTATATCTTTACTCATACCTATGGATAAAGTGTTTATCATTTTTCTTCACGTGAGGTAAACCTGAACTAGAACCCCTCAATTCCTTGCATCTTCGACCATTCTACTCTTGAATTAAGTCCTATATCACCTGTTGTCTATTCAACGCCCATCCCTTGAGCGCTATTCACCTTCCATTGTACCTATTTTAAGGATCAACAACTAAACCAGGATCATGTTATTATTTGTTACCTTTCAACCTTGTCTTCAATATGAGTACCATAGCTCTACTCATGGCATGATTCTCATGGATAATTTTCATCTTTTTCAAGATGGAATACCATGGTCATTCATCAATTCAAACCTTTTATCACAGTTAACCTATGTGTGCTATATTTTTGTCTTAAAAAAAGAGCATATTTTTCTCTATAGTCTTGTCCATGACTGAAAAGTCCAAAAGAAAAAAAAAATCAAAAGTAAAATTGGATTCAACTCCTTGAGTCAAACTTCTAGAAAAAAGATGACTCCCTCAAAAAGGACATGTACGCTTTTTTATCTGGATGCTATAAATAGACTTCTCCCTTGAAGGGAAGTTATACAAATCCAGCTATATTATACTTATTCTATCATCAAAAGAATACTATTCTTACAAAAAATAAAATTAAAAATATTCTAAAGCTTCCCGCATCGATCAACTTCACAAAGACCTTAAGGAGAAAATCTACACATCCCACAAAGACTTCCCACATTCATCAGTCTATCAAAAATTAAAACAAGAGCAAAAGAAAAAAGAAAAAGATTAACTTTTTCGTCATGGAATTGCCTATTGTGATCATTAGGTCTCTTTCCAAGTCGGCATGTTGTCTGACACTAGGTTACGTTAAAACCAACCTATTTTCACCATATCACCTTTTCACCCTAATTTCCCACTCGCTAAAGGGATGTGCCACAAATATGGAATTTATTGATCATGAGACTTTATTCACCTTTAGAATATTCAATCATTCAGTTCCTTTAGGGTCATATGTTCATAATCCCATCTTAGGTATGACAAACTCATTTTGGTTTTTACAAATTAGGTGGCTCTTTTGGTCACCTCTTACACTTCACCTTTTTCATTACTCATTAATTATCCTATATAGGACCAAGCCTTCGACACCTCAATTTAACCACACCTCAATGACCTCAATTCACCCCTACCTTCATGACCTAGATCAATCATGCCTAAGTGACCTACACTCAACCATATCTAACTGCCCTAGACTCAACCATGCCTAAAACCTACCAACTCATTCCTCTACATCGACATATTATTCCCTAGCTTATGGGAGAACTACATTGGCCTAAGGCCCCTTTTTCGTCAGATCTATGTAGGTAGAACTCCAAGGGTATGGGACCCTTGGAGGTTAGCTCGGCCACTCTTTACCATAAATAATTTTCCTCCACTTTTTTTATCATTTACATTCTACTATTATTTATTTTCCATCTTCTACATTACTTGGAAATTAAAAAAACATACAAGTATATAACATGTATACTTACCTATTTCTTACATCAACATATCATACATTAATCATTTCATATTTCCATAATATCAAATATTTTGGAAATTTACACCATAACATACATATTCATCTTCATTTATTTCTCTATATTACCAATGACTTGGAAACTAAATCAAAACCAAAAACCCAACTCCACCATGCCTAACTGACCTAACTCCACCATGCCTAATTGACCTAAACTCAACCATGTCTAACTCACCTAGACCCACCATGCCTAAATGACCTAAACTCAACCATGCCTAATCACCTAGACCCCACCATGCCTAAATGACCAAAACTCAACCATGCTTAATTACCTAAACTCAAGGATTTCTAACTGACCTTCACTCAATCATGCCTATACCTGACTCCACCATACCTAACTGACCTAACTCAAACATGCATATACCTTACTCCATCTTGCCTACATGACCTTGACTCAATCATGCCTAATATCATCTTGTTTCTATCACATACACATAAAAATTCAAAACACAGGTATAACATCTATACCATAAATATCATCATCTATAACAATGAACATCTGGGTATCAATAAAAATACATACAAGTATCTCAAATCCCTTAGACACATCATCACTATCTTCGGCATGTAGGCCGGTATAAAATCAAAATATCAAAACCCTCATATACATCCTCACTATCATTGGCACGCAAGCCAGTATATACCAAAAATCAATACACCAATCATATCAGGTGACTAATTGTCACCCCAACTGATATCCATACCTATCTCATTTGTCTTCTCCTCCTCTCCTCAAACCCAGTGACCTATCAGCATCTCTCCACCTAACATGGGTCTTGGTCTAATCTCTTCCTTCCCCTCACTTGGGATTGGCCTTCGTGAACTCGTAGCCTCGCCCTGAACCTGCCTCTGGGCTCACCAGCACCCTGTTCTCTCCAAACAATGAGTGCAAGATCTAGTCCTCTCACTTGTTGCATGTTGTACCCTTTACTCAACATAGGAACAGACATCTATCATGATGGTCGTCAGATGATCTTGGTAATATTGTGCCTCGTTCAACGTATCCCTAAACCTCGCCATCAACACCATCTGAGGTGGTGTTATAGGTCTCACAGCAACCTGTGAGCTCTGGCATGTTAACGTTGGCCTCAGACCATGTACCTATAAGCCTTGTCCTCCTCCCTATACCATGGGATCCTATCCCACTACAACTTCCTATAGTGTAGGACCTTGTCCCTGAGTCTGTGGAGGTGTTTTCTCTATAACCCGGTCCTGTAAGGCCACAACTTGAGCCTGTGAAGTAGCCAAATGGCCCTACAAACCTGCTACCTATGCCTGAAAGGTGGCTACCTATCCCCCATCTCCATCTCCACCTTGTGCAAGTGTCGGTCCCTATGCTACCTGTGCTTATAAGGCCACCACCTAAGCCTGTAAAATGGAAACATGTGCCTCTGACCCAGTAAACTTCCCTTGTAAAGCTGTAATCTAAGCATTAAGGGTAGCCTCCTGACTCTGTAAGGTATCCCTCTACACTATGAGGGTGGATAATTCTTGATACGTTGGCCTCAGTGGTGCCCACCTACTCCTCCTACCCTTTTGGAACACCCGGTCATGCTGGAGATATAGGTCTCTCCACATCATCTCTCATGTACTGTGGGAAAGGTGGAGGCACATCCTGCAGGATCCCAAATTACCACCTAACCCTATCAATAGGTATTATCTCATGCTTTTTGGCATGATGCCCTTGAATCCACCTCATTAGTTGTAACACCTCTAACTCCTCCACCATGTCCCTGTATGAGGGATAGCCAACACAAGATCTCCAAACAATATCAACTCCTAAGAGTCCCTCCAGCAACCGCCTGTAATACGAAACATCATGTGTGGCCATAGCCACCATGTGTTACCCACCAACTAGTACCCACTGTCTATATCCAACTATAACTAAGCCACCCCTGAACCAATCATGTTGGGGCAAACCAACTAGATGTACACATACGATGTGCTTGTATGCCCATCAATGTAGAAGAAAGGTGTAACACAAACTAAACTGTCACAATCTCTCATAGGCCCATAGCTCCCTATACAGTTGCACCAAGAATACAGGTTTTCATGTAAAATAGATCTGCTCCTCCATCATATCTTGGAACACTCCCATCAATGCTTGTCAAAATATCCCACCCTTAGCATCTGGTAAGGCAAAACAACATGCCACATCCATCATCAAAACAACCAACCTTGTCTCCTGCAGATGGGTTGCATACATGTATCCATATCTAAGGCTCATGCTATGATACCTCATCTCACCCATCACCTCCCCAAAAATAGCCTACAGGCTCCACTGATGCGTCTAAAGAAATAGAATACACTTTCTCACCAATAATCAGTAGCCGCAAGATCTTGTATACATCCTCTAGGGTGACAGTAATATCACCCATTGGTAAATGAAAATTATTGTTCATTGAATCCCATCTATTGATGAGTGCAACCATCAAACTAGGATCTCGAGCTATAAACCTATAGCACCAAATCCCAAGCAGTCCAACATCCATCATATTCTCCCACTCCTCCACAATCACACTAGACTGATTTGCTACCAACAAAGGTGGGACCCTGTCTCGCATCCACAGATGGTCCATATCCTGCATCCAACAAAACAAAAAAAAATTCAAGACTTTCCTACCCGAAAACTACCTCTGACCTACTACACCATACCCAACCATATCAATCATGGCTACCCCATTTACCTAATTCACTTACATGCCTACTACCCTTTACAATCATGACCCATCATCTTAACATTATTGAACCTACTTATTTTATTCTGTTAAACTAAAATTTTACCCTCATCCACCTAAAAACACTCTTCCTTTACCCCTTCCCACCTATTTTTCTTTCCAAACTAGCCTTTCTTACCCCTATTGTTCTTTAACCCTAACCGACACTAGTCATCTTAACCATCACCGGTTTTCTCATGACCATCATTAGTTTCCTTTCACCAGTATCCAAATTCACCTAAGGCTAAACCAATACCAGTAAAGCTGACCAACATCAGTTAAGCCTTGACTGATGTCAGAAACCAAAAACCTATTCCCCCATTTCTTAAAGATAGGAAAAAATAACTTACAAACCTAATTAATCCCAGCCACATCTACCCTAAATTTATTTCTCATCCTACTTAGCCTATATTAGACCTTTTTTCCCTTGATTTCATTAATTTTTACCCACAAAATCAAAATTAAACACCCACCAAAATTTTTAACCAAAATAATTTCATTGATACCATTTTTATTAAATAACGGGTTTGGATCCCCTCCTACGTCATCTCAATTTTTTCTATGTGGTGGCATGTCTGGCCACTGCGGCAGTAGTCCACCCAAACCCTCTCCCACCTCTGTCATGCCAAAATATACCTCGAATATCTCCACCAATCACATGTCTCCAACCACTCTCGTGGACCCATTTATCTAGCTCCTCTCATCACTTACATACCTCCACCTCAGCTAAGTCTAATGCCTTGTTCTTTTCTCCATGAAAAACACAAAATTCAAGGAGCTTTGTCATTTTATCCAAGTTAAAAGAAAACAATGATTCCCTAAAATACGGAATTTCACCTTAATAACCCTAACCCGACATGACCGACATCGTTCACCCCAAAACTGACGTCAGTTATTTTATCACTAGAATCGGTCACCTGTTAGTACCATTTCACCTACATTTTACCCCTTCTGACCTAAACACATTGTTGTCACATACCTTTTGACCTTACCAACACTTCTAACACCCTACCCACTTGCCTAAATTACCCATACATTTCCTTAATTATGTTGAGGGACCTGTTATTTTACCTATACCTCAACCTAACTCATGTCATGACTTACATACACTGACCTGAACCACCTTTTATGACCTTTAAACTTGTGTACTCATTATACCTGGTGATGTCATTATCTATGTTGTTTTCACCTAATGACCTGACCTTTCCTATTTTCGTGTCATTTATCCTGACCAAACCTTTGGTGTACCTGATCATACCTAAATGTTCTTGCACCTACCCTTTGTTGTGTTTTCGAAACATATCTTGTACCATGGATACCTGAATCACTTCAACCTTGGAGGATGTAGAGTTTACAACCTCTTCAACTTGGTACTATGGTGTAATCTATACATGTGATTGCATTCGATTGTCATTACCCATTACCTGATATGACCCTTTCCCATTACCCATTACCCATTACCCATTACCCATTACCCAAAATGCCCATACCTTAACCTACAACTCACCTACCTTAACTTTAATCACTTACCCATTCATCAAATCACTCACTTATTTTGTCTCACACCTCATCAACTCCTAGTTTGAGGGGGATCACCTCCGCCCACACTTGGGGAAACCTCACTCCCACTTATATTTGGGGCAACCACTTTCTATTTTTATTAGTGTCGCTTACAAATAAAATCCACGCAACAAAAAGGGGAAAATTTAGACACCAAAATTAGGTCATACTACCCTTACAACCCTGTTAATTAAATTAACCATAGCTTACCTATTCATATCTCGTAGTGCACATGATTAATTGAATTAATTATCTTAATTAATTTAATTAACATCCTCACTTGACCACCTCACCTAACCAACTCACCTAGTCACCTCACTTCATAACCCACTCAGACCTCATTAATGACCTAATACCAAGTCTAAGCCTATCCTAACCAATTAGGACTTAGTCTAAACTTAGAATTAACTTATATTAACAAACCTAAAAGGACTCTTACTTATCCTTCTGTGATCTATCACTTGAGACTCAAATGAAGATTGAAGACAACACCAAATATAACAACAATCAGGCTATTTTTGGCCAACCTAGATATTTCATCCTTAACTAACATTGGTTATACCTCAACCAACGTCAGTCCCCTAACCATCATTGATTAGGTTAAATACATTTCTAAAATCCTTTTCTGAGGTTGGTCAATCGATTCAGGGTCTCATACAAACAGATACTTGGAGCACCCAAATTTTTGAAGTACTGAGATAGAGGAAAGCACACAGGATCAAGGCCAACAACCATTGGCGTTCATCATCTTCTTCACGATCACGAATTCACATAGAGAAGCACGAAGGTTTGAAGTGTCACACAACTTCTCTTCTCTCCATATCTCCACCATCACCGTCCTCATCACTTGCATTCTAAAAAAGTACTCTTCAGTAAGTACCTAATATATCTTTATTTATCTCTTATTTACTTTTAAGTAGAGATTTAGATATTGATCTTAGGTTTTTTGATAGTTTTCTAATACTGTCACAAATGTATAGAGGGATGCTTCCAAGAAAGTGATCACCTTAAAAGGACCTAGACCTTCCACTAGTCATCACCATGAAGGTAATCTTGCTCTGGAACCTTTATAGACCATTGACATGACCTTTACCCTTATCATTGTCTAACCTCTATGCAATCACTAGAGATTACTGATAATACCCCCTTACAATGTGATATTTTCAAGGTAATTTCCTCTATCGAAACTAAAGTTTGCCAACCGATGTAAGTCATCATCTGAGAAATGCTAGAGGTACACCGGTATCGGTCACACATCCGATATTGGTTACGATGTCAGTACCAAATCTATGAGAAAAAAGCCTAAGTGAGCTAATAACTAATTTGCATCATTTAGCCCAAAATCACTTGTACACCTATTACTACCACCAATGCTCCTAGAGAAGTGTTAAAAAAGACCTTCAAACTACTATGTCCAATACTCGTCTAGGGATTGATGTGGTTTCTGGCAGCACTACTTATCATATTGAAGAAATCATTTTATTCCATGGGTGTTGTATGTGATATTTTACTAAATAAATTCTAATAAATAATAGGATCTTTATTTTGTAAATATTTATAACAGTGTAATCAAAACTCATATATAAAAGTCTCAAGTGACATTTTTTTGTTCATTTCGTATTGTTTCTTTGTCCTAACCCATCATATAGTTTTTATCCATTATTATAGCATGTTTTAACTAAGTGAGATCAACATTCAATGTAAATCCTTTAAATGTGAATCAATAAAGTAGATTTAATTATTTTGTAAGCTAAACAGGTATTTCCAAATTTAATAGAAAAATCTATAGATTTTTCTTCATAACCAACTTGGATCAAGACTACATAAGAAAGGATGGGCTATAACCTGTAACTAACATGTTAGAATAGAGAGAATACCATCCCTTATTCCTTGGAATTGGTGAGTTATCGATGATTAAAATGTGGTTGGTTCACATCCATTGGGGTATACCATAAAAAATTATCAAGCCATAAAGTACATTTCTCATTATCAAAATTTTTAAAGTAATTTGTCAAGTCATGATTGAGATAGGTAAGCTCGTTATGAAATTGGGTAAATTTCACCTCTCAAATTACATACCAAGTGATCAATCAACAACCCAATATCAACCATACCATGCTTCACATGCTACATCTACGCGAACTTTAAAACAAAATCAGAAACAATACACATTATCATGTCAAGCCATCAAATTCCAAGCACACACAAATTTCCATCTCACCAAGTTTCATTTATGAAGGAGAATAAAATAATGCATATTAGATACCATAAATGGTCCTTTAACCTATAAAAAAAATTGGATTCCATGGAGACACAAGAATTTTTTATTGTGATAAAGGATTTGGTTTACTCCTTCAACACTTCCAAGATCGGAAACAAGGAAATAAATCTACCAATTCACAACAGGTTCAAAATGCATATTATCGATAAATTTTAGAAATCCCACATTATATCCACCATGGAAAAAATTTCAATCCACATCCCCATATAATTTTTAACAAACATGTTATATGTAGACTAAGCACTATCTGCAATCATAACATTCCATACCACCACATTTCTTTATGCCATATAGTCAAATAGTTCTTGTTTCCCCATTTTCATACATGACCCATAGAGAAATCACCAAAACAACTTATGAAATAGAAAGGAAAATATTGTCCCATCCCTCTTTAAAAGCTACATTCTATTATTTTTTTATAAAAAAACTCCTAGTACCAAGTGAAGTCATCCACCCAATAGAAAACTATGTCATAAGAAAGTTAAAATGAATTTTAGAGTTTACTAGAGATAGACTGTGCTTCCCATCCAACAACCAAACACACAAACCCATGTAACTACTGAAGGTGGAACTTGCATACTGATGGAAACACATTAGAGCATCTTCAAGATATACAACACCCAGGTCCTAGAAGTATCTTCATCAAATATTAACACAATAGCGTAGTTGTACCCAAGGTAATAAAATAAAAAATAGAAATACTAAAGGAAGCTTTCAATACCTGCATATGATCCAAATTTATACCAATAATCGACTAAGCAAACAAATCCACACAACCACCATAGGGTCAATATTCACAATCATGTTAAATTTAATAGATTATTTTCAAATATTTTTACATCCAAGGGCTAAGAAAACCCCCTCTCTATCACCAACACACGCCATACAATATTATGTCTTCATGTGACTACCAAAACATTTAACATTATGCTTTGTGGGATTTCCATACTTTGATGCCAAAATCTGATTTGAACATCCTAGAGAGAATTGGAAAAGAGACTTTGGGAAACCTAGTGCCATCTCAATACTTCAATGTCTAAAAAAATTCCTACCTCCTTTATGCTTTGACGGATGACCATACACTACTCCAGAATTCTCATTTTTTAGAGGATAAGCAAGACACTGGTAAAGGTAACTAATAGGCTGAAATTAAATGTTTTTTACATAGATATAAATGAGTATCCCATGAGGATTCACATGCCTTTGGACACTGCAATACTAGATTTAATATGGTTTCTATCTCTTTCATTTGGTTAGAACAATTTACGTGCATACACCAAATTTATGCACTTTTGAGGAATATTTTACTCATTTTCTAGGTGCCTTAATTGGTTAGGTGATGACAAGTTCCACATGGAGAGGGATTGATGTTTGAATTATGGGAGGAACTAGATTGACTTACCTCATCATTATTCCACATATTTTCCTCGTCAAATGGTGTTTCATCTCACTTAGGTGAGATCATAGGTCACATGTGTTTTATGACACATGGCATATTCTTCCATAGAATATGTCATTTTCATATGTATCAGTGGTATCAGAGGAGTTACATTCCATTTTATAAATATAAATCCTTTTTCCCTTATGAAGGGAATGATTTTCTAGGCATGGGAGTTATAGAATACTCACATATGTACCCTCTTATTTTGATGTATGAAAATTAGTAGACTTATTCTTTCATACACAATTTTAATTGTTGTTCTATTTCACTTGGTGATTAATTAGAGAATTAACGTTATTTTTAGAGTGCAACCTATTCAATGTGCATGGGGTTCTGTATGTATTGTTCCATAAAAATCTCACATGATATACAGAGTAGTTGTTTGGTAAATGTGCAATCATTTTTATTTGGTTCTTAATTACTTAGTATTTTTTTTGTTAGTGCTTCTCGTGAAATTTTTTTATCATCCTTTGAACCATACTAATAGGTTTTAAAAGTATGTATTTTGGAGTTTATGTTGTATTTTTTTTTTTATTTCCAATTTTAAGAGGTTTCTCCTGCATATTTATGTAGCTGCAACTATATTTGAACGAAAATCTATTTGGAGGTAAGGTGATTTGTTCATTTATCAATTTAATTTTTATTAAAAATTTCAATTTTCTTGAAAAAAAATCAGTTTGAACAAGTATTTGTCTCCATCCATGTTTCCCTACATCTATTTTTACCCCTATTTGTTTAGCCTTCCCCCTATGTTTGCTGAGTTCCCTGGAAAACTGGTTAGCCCCAGTGAGATGGATGTTTACTTGCAAATTTTTCAAGTTGAATTAATCTTTTTTTTGGAAACTCGGTTCCATCTCTCCTTAGATCACTTCTGACATTTTCTTCCTTTCCATTGGGATTTCATCCTTCCGCGAGCTCATGTGTAATTTTTTGTGACTCTATTTTTCTTAGTTTGACCCATGGGATTTTATTAACCCCCTATTCATTTCTCCTCTCGTGCTTGTCATTCAAGCTTGGTAACTTAGTGTTCCTATTAATCCAAACTGTACATCTTGAGGTATTTCATAAAATCTCTCCAGTGATCCTATCCTAATTTTTCTCTTTCATTTCCCCAACCCTATGCTCACTTTGCAACCCTTGTGGGTTAAACCATCTCAGTTCATCCATACTCATCCATGTAACGATCGTTCTTCCTATATTTTTTATTTCTCTACCTCGACCATGAAAAACATTACATCCCCACCTACCGATATTTTCCACCCATTCCTTAGTCTTTATCCTGAATCCTAATGTCATGGCAAGCCAACTCTACATGGACCCACCTATAGACACCAAAATTTGGTCATACTTCCATTAAAACCCTGATGATTAAATTAACCATATCCTACCCATTCATATCCCCTAGTGCACATGTTAATTGAATTAATTATCTTAATTATATTAATTAATCTCCTCACTTAACCACCTCACCTAGCCACCTCACTCAAATGACCTACTCAAACCTCATTAATGACCTAAGATAAATTCTAAGCTTATCCTAACCAGCTAGGACTTAATCTAAACCTAGACTTAACTCTTATTAATAAAATTAAAAATAATTCTACTTATCTTACCGGGATCCATCACTCAAGACTCGGAAAAATGTTGGAGATCATGCCAAAAATAGCAACAATCTAGCTATTTTTGGCCAACTTAGATATTCCCACCTTGACCGAAGTAGGTTATATCTATACCGCTGCAATTCCCCTAACCATCGCCAGTTAGGTTAAATACATTTCCAAAAGGCTTTGCTGAGGTTGGTCATTTGATTCAGGATCTCATATCAACAAAGACTTGGACCACTTAAAATTTCTGAAGCACTCAGGAAAAGGAAAATACTATGGGAGCACTACCAATAACCATTGGCATCCATCATCTTCTTCATGATCATAGATTCGCACATAGAGAAGCATAGAGGTTTGAAATCTTGTGGCATGAACACATGACTTCTCTTCTCTCAAGAGTCTTCTTCTTCACCTTCTTCATCATCTGCATCCTGTCCAAACCTACTCTTCAGTAAGTACCCACCATCTCTTCATTTATCTCTATGTTTTATTCTAGTAATATTTATTATTCATCTCAGAAATTTATATTTCTACACATGCTGTATACACTCTTCCTCCTCGTACCTAACTTATCACCTTAACATACCTGGCCCTTCCACCTTCCCTCATTCCCCCTATCCTAATCATCTTTCATCCTACAAGGTCATTTTACATGACCTCACCCCCATCCATTTCCAACCTCTATGCAATCACGAGAGAGTCTGAAAAATAATTTTTGAGTGAAGTTTTTTCTCATTTCCCCTACCGACACGTTAGATAGCCAACTAACATCGGCCATTCTGTGTAACCGGCATCTATCACACAATTGACAATGGTTACTGTGTCTAGCAATATACCCTCATGACCAGTGAGATAGTTCTCACTTCCCAACAGCCCATAAACAATTTCTAATATTTTACCAGACCTTACCAATAGCCTTTACAAGACCTACAACCCCATACCAGCCAACATTTCACCTAACCCATTTTGACCTCAATCAATCCTTTGAACATGACCTTTCGTATTGTTTTGTACGAGATACCTAAATCATGTTTCAATTCCAATAGGGTTTGTTATTTAATGTCAATCTTTTGAATAAAATTAATATTTTTATATAAAAGGGGATTGAAAACCTTTTCATGAAGCATCACACTTCCTAAATATTTCTCCCACTAGAGTAGTCCACTTCATTATTTTTGTTTTACTCTATCTGGTGGTATTATTTTTTGCATTTACAGGTAGTTTTTACTATCCAAAAGGGAGATCTCGCAATCAAATTGGATCAAGAAATCAGAATGCACACACAACCTTCAACTGATATCACAAATAGGTATTCCTCCTTTTCCTTCAACCCTTATCTGTTTCATTAATTTGCTAAGAATCCGGTGAAATATTGAGTGTCTCTCAACACCTTAGGTATTGTAGATGTAGAAACCACCATAGGGGAAAAATCTCTATATATAGGTAAGTGTCTAACAATATGCATTAGAGATCGAGCACCATTTGGATGAAAGTAATACATAGTGGGGGGAGTGTCATGGGTGCCAATAGAAAGTTCATCATGTAAAGCAGTAGCATTGTAGTCCATCACAAGAAGAGAATGATGTGTAATTCATGTAGTGTCTTCATGATCATGTATGAGATGGATATCACAAATATTAGCAGCATGAGGTGTGGAATCTATTATAGCATTATCCATTAAAGAATGTGTTGGAAGGGCAGTGTGTGTTATGGCATGGGTAGAAGGGATTACATACATAATAACGAAGGATAACCTAGAAGGATATTATAATTAAGATTATTAGACATAACGTGACATAAAACATTAAGAATGTAAGGTCCTACAGTGATGGTTAGAGTAATTTCTCCCAACACTCGCTTAGGTGTATTATCAAAACCATAAATACATATAGTAGATTGAGTTAAATCAGCAGTAAAAGCCCTATTTAAGGGAGAAAAGAGATGTCACATATATTAATACCATATTCATTATCAAGTAAAACATGCTTAACAAGCACGTTATGAATGTGAGCCCGAATATACAATGGGGGAGCATTGTCAACAATATTTTGGGAAGGGACATCCACTATAAAATGCAAGGGAAAATAGACCTAGAATAAAGTAATCTGTAAAAAATACAAGCATATACATAATGTAAACATTATAAATATCATATGGAAAACTAGGGTTTGATCAATATGTGGGTTCACCAAATTAAATCTTAATCATAGGATTGGTGTAAATCATATATATCAAAAACATGTAATATACCAACATATTATAATGAGAAAGTGCAAAAAACAAGAGGATAGGAGTGAATTAGCTGATATTTGGCTATCTAGACTGAATCTAGGATGGATTTATGGTGGAACAGGATCATTCTGAAATGTATATGATTTGTCTGGAAATAGTGATCTGAAAACTATATTGGATAGTAAGACCCAAAAGAGGACAGTAAATCCTAGCACTAGTCTCTAAATTTGGCATTAGTGTCTTGGTGATGGATGTAGATTTGGTTTATTCAATTTCTAACAATGTCACCTTCACTTACCTCTATGTCATATCCGATTTACTATAAGGTTCTTCTGTCACACTTATTCCTGCAAAACAAACCCTAGCTACCTACATAAGACTCAAGCACACATTAGAAAAAATAAAATATGCATATTCTTGAGTCAGACCCTTGGAGGTCACCCCAATGTTATTTTCATTGACCTTTGCACTACATTTCATACCCTATATAGTTCGTGTGTGTGTGTGTGTGTGTGTGTGTGTGTGTGTGTGTGTGTGTGTGTGTGTGTGTGTGTGTGAGAGAGAGAGAGAGAGAGAGAGAGAGAGATAGAACATGTCTCCCTTGAAGCTGGGTTTCCCTTGTACAAGTTGCACCAAGATAGTGGGCTATAACTACTTTTCTCCTAAGATAATGTGTGTCATGGAATTCAAATTTTTCCCCTTCCTATGCAATCCAAATGTAGTCCTTAAGTTGCTCCTTTTTTCCCAAGTAGCAGATAGAAAATAGTATCATAGTGCCTCTTAGAATATTTAGTAGGTTGTGTGTATATATGACTCCTTTGTTTGAATTTCGACACTTAGTGACATCAAATTCTGACCCCAAATATGAAATAAGAATTATAAAATATTTAAATCATGCACCAAGTGGTAAATTAAAATATAAACAAGAGTGGGAAAAAAATCCAAGAAGGGACAATAACAGGCATTATTGTCCTTCTTGGGTGCTATTGTCCCTAAAACATAGAAAATAAATTAGACAATAGGAAAATATATGGATCCCTATGACATGATCAAAATAAAATTTGTAAATCCATAAAACATAAGAACAATGTCACAATCAAAATCAATTGAAATCGATAGAAAGACCAAGAGAGATGTCACCAATGTCTAGTCTTCTTACTTAATAATCATGCATATAATGACATATTTTGAGACATAATGTAATATAAATATGTGCATATTTGTGTGTCTACAATCATAAATCGTAATATTATGAGCACAAAACCAAATGGCAAGGGATTATAAGCCACTTTTGTGGCATGCGATTTATGAATCAATCGAGTAGAATGCATAGTGTGAAAATTAGCAGATGTACCTTGTTATAATTGAAATATTTGAGTTTATAAAGTATGAACATGGATTTCAATGGCATACAGACATGATGTACTAGGGAAATAGGTTCCCTTATATATATGGCATAGTGGAAGTAGGAATAATAGATTTCTATAAATTATATTGTGAAGTATACTTAAGTTGTTCTTGGGAAACATATAAAAAGATGTTAATATGGCCAGGTTTCATATGTAAGAAATATTCCATATGTTGTGCCTCATCCTTGGGAACGGAATGTGAATAATTGAAAATTTTATCATTATACACTTCACCTTGTACATGGTCAGTGATGATATTCAAAAAATAATTGGCAAAGATATCATCAATAGAATAAGAGCTAACAATATGGACTATAGTGCCACGGTATGTACCAACATAATGGAAATATTATCTCATAGCAATGCAAGATTAAGAACCCCTAGGCTTAAGGAAAATATTATAGAAGAGATGTGGATTAATCATGATGATATATAGAAATAAAAGTACAACAATAAGAAATGATGAGAAGAGAATACAAAAATAAACACAAGAATAGCTAGGCTTTGATTCAAGAGTTGGCTTCACCAAATGTTTACACCCTTTTTAACCTTAGTAGAGTAAATGTTAAAAAAATACACAATAGTAAAAATGAATGTAATGTTTGAAAACTAGGATCTACTTTGATTAAATAAGTTCCAACATTAATTATACAATATCAAAATAATGTATTGGTTCTTTCAATTAATGATTACAATATGCTAAAAGTTTGAAAATGCAAGGAGGAATATATATTTATCTATATAGGGTTGTACAGGGGAGATCTAGATGCACAAGATAGATGATCTAGGAGTGTAGAGGTTGAATATGATTTGTTTCTAATTATGTGACTTAAAACTCTTCTAGTTCAGGATTGTACAACTTTGTCGGAATGTGGGATCTAGTGTTGACCTTGTAATATGGTCTTGGACCCTCTTGGAATGAGCTTCTGTAAATTTTTTGGGTCCTTCGGTGGTATGGAAATGTGTTTCACTATAAAATTCTATTTTTTTCACAATCTCATAACCATATATAATCAGTTGATTCAAGTTAAAACCCTAACCATGGCTGGAAGACTCTGTAAGAATGTTAGTGTTTGGGTTGAAGCTCAATTTGTGCTCTACCTACATTAGAACTACTAGGAATCATCAAACCACACATAGTTCTCCACCTATCATGTAAAATTTATATGAATGAAATTAGTTTCCACCTTGAACTACTTTGATCATTCTTGATAGGATTGTGCTCTTGCTAATATTTTGACGTGGATAACTTGGTGTGCTTGGAAATGAGGTAAGCTTAAATCTTTGACCTGATTGAGTACTTCAGAACTATAGTAGTGGCTACCATAATGGATGTGCATCGGCTTCAATAAGATTTAAGGAGCCTTGAGTGCATTTTTTGAGTTTTGCAAATGCGTGTATCAAGTGATTTGTTGTGTTTGTTAGGTTGTTTCTTGTGTTTAAATGAGGTAATGTTAACATGCTTGTATAGGGTTATGAAATTAAATTATCAGGATAAGGCCAACTTAAGAAGATGAAAAGACCCAAAAAATGTTATTACTTTGAAAGAAGGGTTAGAAAATGTGTCGGTGCAGGACTATAAAGGTCAGTCAAGACCAAGTTATACAACCTAACTAATCTGTATGGTTTTAAATAAGGAAAATGTGAATGAAATTTGAAAGTTGCATTAGGATAATAAGATGTTAAGCATTGATTTCAGGTATGTGCATTTAAAATTTTCCAACACATCCATTTTGTTTCAAAGTGTTGGCATTACCAAGCTCTGCGATGAAACTTACGACACAGAGTGTGGTCAATTTCCATAGTAGAAATTGAACTGTAACTCAATTAAAAATGTAGAATTTGAATATGCATAAAGTGAAATGAAGAGATGTAAAACATGGAAATAATACACCTTTTTCTTGTAGAGGGAAGAGATTCACATTTTATTGATTTTAGTTAGAGATTCAAATTATTTTTTGTTGATCTTTAGTGAAGGACTAGGGGTGATCATCCCTCAATTGTGTCAAAGTAGAAACTGTAGTACCGAGTGCATGTAACCCAACACCGAATCAAAGGTAGAGAGAGAATAAGAGAGATTTAATAATACACCCCATAAAGGAAGAAGATAGTGTATCAAATTTGTTGGTAACATTGATATCTTCCCCTTTAAAATGAAGAGATGAAAAACTATGTATAAATAACTTAGTCGCTTTAATACTTTCCATAACCCCACGGATCACATTGATGCAAACGGATCTAAGCCTAAATTTTAAATATATAAACACAAGGTATAAAAGATAATGAGATCCCCCACGCTCTTTGCATTTTCCACACTACTGAGTATAAGAGTGTAGTATGTTGAAATATCAATGAAGAATGAGACCCATGCCCCAAAAACACATATATTTTATGATTGGAACTGAGTATCTAAAGTGAAGGAGTGAAATATTCATGCCCCCTATAAAATAATCTAAATTTTGTCAAATGGTCCTAAGATTATGCCAAAAACATGTATCTATGATGGAAATTGTAGAAACATCTAATGTAACTTCCCCATAAACAAAATGTTTAGCCGAGTCAGAAATGTTTTTACGGTCATGAACTTTCTATACGATTTTGAGCCCGTGTTTTCTGTCAAAATTTGATCAATCTGAATATGTTTCTAAGGATCTATACCCTGTGAAAACTTATGTCTGATTATTCAAGTGTAGAAAATATCCCGATGAATGCCCTTTATTTTGAGGCATGTGTGATAAATCATTTGAGTGTGCATCTTAAAATAATATATGGGTTCACATGCACTATATGTATGAGAAGCTATAGGGGAATGTAGATTTCTGAAGTGGTGGCCATGTTTGAGAACATGTACCTACAAAAATGGTTGCACATGGTGGTAACCATGGAGCATAAAGAAATAATCAACCATAGCAACAAAAATAATAGTAGTAGTGATAGCAATAAGAATAATAATGGAAATTATAACACAAATGTAATATAACTAGTATAGAGACAAAACATTAATCAAGTGAACAAATAGAAACAGGAGCATGTAGAGAAGAGTCACATCAAGGCATAGAGCTGCAAACATGGGACACACACAATGTCACAAGAGAATCAAGGCATGTATACCACATACAAGAAAAATAATGTCATGCAAGAAAGACGTAGAGCCACAAACATGGGACACCTACGGTGTTACAAGATAATCAAGGAATGTAGACCACATATAAGAGAACCAATGTCATGAAAGAAAGACATGGAACCACAAATAGGACACTCATGATGTCACAAGACAAGCAAGGCACTCAGGTCACATACAACAAAGCAAACAAGTAGTGAGCACAAATAACTAGCAGACATGGTATAACAAAAAATAATGTCAAACAATGATAAAAGCAATAATTAGTAAGATAACACATGAAACAACATACGTCAATGATGCACAAAACACATGTTAATCTTGTTAGTTTAAAAAATAACATGTACACAATATATGTAATCAAGCGTAATGAGCAAGTAGAAAAGAAATATAATGAAAAAATAGCACATCCATAATGCGGAGGGATACCCCCAAGATATGTAATGTAAAAAACTGAATTAGATCCTATTAGCATGTAATGATATGTGTGTTTTGTATCAAGCTCAATATACCTCATGAATGCATGCGTGTAAAGAGTATAAAAATATATGATTTCAATCAAACCATAGTGACAAACAACATGTGTATTGTAAAGTGCTAACAAATCAAGCTATGTGTATAGGTATTGGTTTTGTATTTTTACAAATATATAAATGTTTTTTATATTTTTGAATATAGCTATGTACAAGGCGAGGGGCAGAATAAGATGTATCCAATGAGAACCACATAAGGTGGAAAATTTGATCCAAAAGAAATGGGAGGTGTGAGCTTCAATTGTGTCAAAGAAGGATGCCCATATATAAGTGGTACAAAAGTAGTAACATGTCTCATAGAAACCTTTGGAGGAGTGCAAGGTGGACTAGATCCACAAGAGAAAATGTGTGATGGAGTAGATCTATGATGAATTGAAGAACAAGATCCATGAGAGATAAGAGGTGCACTAGAAGAATTATGAGGAATCTTGTGAGAGACAAAGCCACTAGATATAACATGTGTTTGAGAGGGCCTTTCATAAGACCTAAGAGGGAAAGAGCCATTAGACATAATGTGTTAGAAGGTATCTCGAGAAACGTCGAGGGACTAGATCCACTAGAAATGACATTTATGTTATAATACCTATTAGGAAACCTAAAATTAGGAACTATAGAAGTATCACGAGACAACAACGGAAGAGGAGCTTGAAAAGGGATGCCTCAAATAATGAAAACTTGTTTCTGGTGAATAAACTTGACACATTGATGTATTATAGATGGGAAAATCCTAATAGCACATAACCAAGAGAGATCTAAATGCATGTCACATGATCTAAGAGTGGAAGCTGCTAGAGATAAAACATGTATAGTGATAAAGCCAAAAATGATGGGTAAAATAAGATGTTCATAGGTAGAATTAGAATCACATGTGATGTGCCTTTTAGAATAATTAAAAGAATGAAGTAGCTTGAGAGTATAAATATTATCCGTATAATGTGGATCAACCAAAATATTATGTATAAGGACTTGATTGATAGATGTGTGATTGTACATAGTATCAGAGATAAGAGTATCATCCATGTCAAAGTCATCAAAAGCAATAAATGTTGTAGAAGGTAGTGTAGGGCCAACAATATCAATCATTACATCTAATGGGTGATCAGAAGAAGGTAGAGAGGTACCGCACGGTAAGCATTATGTGTTTTAGAAGTATAATTTTTTGTGTTATGATTAGGAAATGGATCATTAAATGTTTTTAACTTCATATTATATTAGTGGGCATAGATGAATCATTGGGCTCCATATAACATGTTTAAGATTGATACATAAATTAATGAGGTGACTAATGCATCTATGATAGTTGCAATAATCATTACATCAAAATGTGTACTATGAGGCTTGCTCACATCAACTTCAAGTGGCGGAGGGAGAGACAAAAGATTGCACTCAAGTAATTGTTTTAGCATAATGTGGGGAACAAAGGGTAGATGCGTAAATTGTCTTCGTGTAGTTTTTAATTATAGCTTGGTAGGTTAGGATATGACATTAACAATTTCCATAGTATTAGTGTTATTATTAGTATCCTTTCCTGTGAATGTTGATTTGCTTGAGAATTTGACATTATATGTAGTAGAAGAGCTAACAACATATTTAAGCTTATTCATATGTAGTAACTTGGGCTTGTGTTCCTTGAGAGTATGGAATAGATGATCAAAGGAAAGGAACTTAACAAAGATAAAGGACTGTTGCAAGGGAGAAAGCAAGTTTTGTGTGAAAATATTGTGAAGTTCACTATCAACTAGAATATTATTCATTTTAGTAAGCATAGTCTTGTAGCATAAAACATACTCACTGATGTGCTCAATACACTCTTGGAGAACTTTAAACATTTGAACATATGAAACGTTTTTGCAGATGTTGATAGATAATTGTGTAAAAATTTGATTTCTCAAAGCGGTGAAAGATCACACAGATGAGTAGGTAAATCATAAAACCATTGCAAGGCAAAGACTTAGAGACTTTGATGAGAAATATTTGTGAGTAAGATGTCGTGAGATGCACAACAAAAGAAAGCTACATAGAATGACTAAAGGTGTTCTACGGGGTCACTCTTACCATCATAAATTGGAAGCTTAAGAGCAAGAGAACCAAGAGACAAGGGATAAGAAGCCACTTTTGGGGCAAGCGAGTAATGAAGTAATTGAGTAGAATCCATAGTGTGGAAAGTAGTGGATGTACATTATTGTAATTGTAATATTTAATCTTGTAAAGTATGATCAAGGGTTTAAATTATTTGTGTGCTAAAAGAAGAAGCATGTGAAGCACTATAATTGCAAGTAGTAACAATTGTTGATTTAGAAATTGGAATAAAGACATGATGCATTACGACATTAGTTGCCCCCATAAATATTGGCATGGTGGAAGTAGGAATAGTATATGCTCTATATGAGATTATGAAGCGTGCTTAATTTGTTCTTACTCAAAAAATAGAAGAAAGTCAATATGGAAAATATTCTCATGTAATAAATGTTCCATATGTTGTGCCACATCATTGGGAAGGGCATGTGAATGATTGTTAGAGTTAGCATTATACCCTTCTGTTATCAATTAATTTTGACTGCGCAAAATGAATAAAAATGGAAATTTTGAAATTTTTCAAAAGTGTTACTTTGCATGATTTATCAATCTCATCATGATAGTCTCATTTTTGTGATCGTTTCGGTCTTCGTTTCGTCCATTTTTGGCGAGAACTCCTCCCGCCAAGTCTTAAATTACGTTAAATATTAATTAATTAATATTTAATTAATTAATTACTCTTTGTTTGATAAAATCAATTTTTAATAACTTTGGAGTTTTTAATTAAATAAATATTAATTAAAATTCATTCAACAAGATTTATTTTAATTGTCGGGGGAAAAATAAGCTTCCACTTCCCATTGTCGGGAATGTCGAATTGGCTTCCCAGACCCAGATTCCCCCTTCCCTAGAAAATTTATTTTAATTCCCCGCTCGTGGGATTTCTTCCCCTGATTTCCAATCAACGAATTGACAAATAAGCAAAAAATCTCCTGATTTCCCACATGGGGAAATAAAGTGGGGATTGTTATCCAGCCTTGCCATTTCCACTGGAAAATGGTTGTTTATTTCCCCACTTCCCACTAGAAATTAATGCCACTACCCAGGAAAGAGGGAAGTTGTTTTAATGCGACAAATAAGAAATGGTGGTGAGGAAGCTTCCTAAACCCTCATAAAATCCTTCTGTCAAACTCATTGGAAAAATTCATGTGAAGCTTTCCAATTTCTTCTTATTTCTTCTGGAGGAACGTCTCATAGATTTTTATCACATCCCTCAACGAATCACCATGCATTCACCAAGAGTTCTTAAGAGCTACGCATTGGTGGAAGTTTCAATGCAAGCCAAAGAATAAGGTATTAACACAAAGATATTGAAGAGGCTCTCCATCTTAAGGAAAATTTTATAGTCCACAAATAGACAGCAGAAGGAAAAATTTTCCACGCCAATTCTATTTTATGTTCATGTCTACGCAACATGAAGAAGACCAATGTGGAGGGAGGAGTTGTTAGAAGTTTGAGAGGGATAATAGTCCAGACAATAGCAAAGGAAATTCCCATGCACTCCACATAAGTTTCCACGTGAACCAAGCAAAATTTGCACAAGAATAAGACAAAGAGAGTTAGAATCCAAAGCAGGTCAACGAATATTTCAAACATTTTTTAGGAGAAAACACCTTCTAAATCAAATCAAAGATAAAACAATCCACAAGGGAGTCTTCACTCATTGAATGAAATAAATTTAGCAAATAGAAACAAGTTTTCACACAGCAAGGAGGGAGGAAGGAGCAGTTTGAAGATCCCACGCATTGTGATAACATATAGCCAAAAATAACAGCAGCAAAGAACTCCTTCCACGCATTTCCTAAGGGAGAGCTATTACAAGGTGTGAGAGATTAAGAATTCCTCCATGCATATTCCAAGGAGCAGTCTAAAGAAGAATCAGCCTAAAGGAAAGAATAAGAGGCAAGAGCAGTCCAAAGGAGGCTACGCACAACCCAAGAGAGAGCACTTTTCAATGCTTAGGAAGAATAGAATAGCCCACACAAAGCATAAAACAATATTCCAACAAATCAAAGCATAACAGTCTAAAGAAAGAAATAGATGTAAGATCTCCACACCTATGAGGGATAGCAATCACAAGAAGACAAGAAGATTCCACGCATTTTTTAGAAGGAAAGTCAAAACATTCAACAAATCTTCTCCATGCACTCTCCAGGAGTATCAATGCATTTGCAGGAGGATTTAGCAAGTATAGTCATGCATCGATCAAAAGATAGCAAGGAAGAAGTAAATCTCGAAGTACGTGGTTATTAAAACCAGGAAATTTTCACGCAAACAAGAAGTTACGATTCATGCATACCAAGGATAATTTTCCCTGGAAAATTAAATAAAAATTTGGAATATTAAAATCGGGTGATTTTGTTAAAATAAATAAATAAATTGTTTTCACCATAATCAAAAATTTGTAACCGATACTAATTATTATTATTATTATTTTTAAAATAATAATAATAATAATAAAACGAATCATATTTTTCTTGCATTAACGAGAGTTTCGGAGACTGAGACCTAGACCCGTTTTATTGTTTTGTGTGCCTGAGTCATTTTTCTGTAAAATTCATAATGGCCAAAAAATCTAATAAATCTGCAGGAAGATTGAGGACGCTTAGGTAGAAATCGAACAAATCCATGCTCAGTTACGAATTCCAAGGAATCATCCCTCCCAGTTCCATCAAGTCGGCATATGACAATATCACTGATACAAATATGGGCACATCAATGTGCAACAATTCTACGATCGGGTGAAAGCTGAAGGTAAAATCATATTCTAAGATAGGCTTTACCATAGTGGTTTACCGCAAGCAGCAGCATTTCATGTCTCGGTGCAATGTCCGGAGTTGGTTATCACTTGCGCGGAGCATTATGATCCTGAGAGACAAGGAATTTTTAAAGATAATTGCGAGCCTTTCCTCTTAATCACACCAGATCACCTTGAGGAATTTCTCAACATACCTAACTTCCCTGAGAATGTGGATATCACTCGACAGTCAGCACAAGAATTTTGGGATGAAGAACCCCTCAGGTGGAGCAAGATGGTTAATAACAACTCGTTAGTGACCAAGAGGCCTCGAATTGACTGGCTTCCTAAAGAACTATACCGCGTTGAGTTCGTGGAAGAAATCGGGGACATGATTACTCTCCTAAGTCAAGTTTTTGCTTTACCCTCCGCCAAGATTTTCCATCCATGGATGTATCAATTTATCTGTATCATCCTTGCCAAGAAAGAGTTTTTGGATTGGGCCACCATCATTAGTGATACCCTTCACAAATAATTGATTGAAGTTAAGATGACTAGATGTTTCTACATGACATCGTATCTGACTTACGCAATGGCGAGAAGAAAGTTGTTTTTGGGACTCAAAACAAGAGGAGTCATGGGTCCATCAAATAGTGTCTTCCATTACTATCCGCAACTAAGTTTCAAAAATAGAAGAGTCAATGATGCATTCACCTTCCACATGATTATTAACCAGAATAAGAATACAGAGGAAATATTTTCTAAAGAAGCCATGAATGTCATTTCCCAATGGGGAACATGGTTTATTCAATTTTCATCTTTTTCCTACATTCACGTAAGTGGCTTTGCGGGTACTCCATGGAAAATTCCTAAGTATGTCAATGAAAAATGGGCATTAATGGAGCTTGTGTGACAACTATTCCAAGTTCATTGTCTTCTCAGTGACAAGCATCACTCAGGAATTCATTTCCCAATCCAAATCGGGGAATACCAATGTCCAAATCTCTTCAGTGCACAACTCATGGAAAAAGAGTTTTCCCTCATCACAATTCATCCATATGTGAAGAGAACCCTATTTGATATCAATGGGTATATGCAGAAAATTCTTTGAACAAAGTATCAACATAACCCTACCATGGAAGATTTTTGGGCTGCCTATTCAGACGAGCATGAAGTAAGAAGATGAGAGTTTTCTCTCCTAACACTTTCTCAGATCAAGGCCTTTCACATCAAGAACCCTCCAGATTCATTCATAAATGATGATGAAGATGTTATTGATCCTTCATATGATGCAGTTTCTTTTACCCCGTTTCCCCGAATTGATTGGACCAAAAGAGATGAATTTTCTCTTGATAGCAAGAATCAACCGATCCTTGAAAGAAGCATATCTTGGTACAAAAGAGAACTTGCCAAGTTACAATCAATTCAAAATCATACTTTAGGGTCACAAAAATTTCAAACTCGAGAAGGTCTCAATTCAACCAAATTCCCTTCTCGATCGACCTCCATGCCATCTAATCATACACAACAAGAAAGAAAGGATTGATTTCCAAAATTCACTTGACCGAATAATGTGTCACGAGGAGAAAAATCTAAAGGCCCTAACCCCAGTGAAGGAAGAGAGCGTGTATCTGGATTATCTACTTTAAGTAGAGATTATTCTACTTGCATTGTTGATAATTCTCAGAAGCTCATGACAAACGATCCTCAGCCATACCTTACACAAGCATACACTTAGGTGCAGGTAGTCCAAATATCGAACACTTCAAAACCTATAGTTCATGAAGAGATTTCCCAAAATCTCCCAAATGATCAGGAGGTGGATATCGAGGTTATTTCTCCTCAAATCAAGGTTGTGGAAAGGATTCTTGTAGAATCTCATGATGTCGAGAACAATGAGAATGTTGCTTTGAGCTCCAGGCTTTTGTATGCAGAAATAGTGAATGATACTCCTTTCTAGGTTGATTGTGAAGTTGTAAAGGTAATTGACATTGATTTTGATGCCCTTTTCAAAATTTTGAATGATGTCATTCCCAAGAAGCCTAAGGTGTTTTCTTGAATAATGGTGGATAGTGACAAAAAAAATTACAGATCTTTCCATCCCACAAGTTGACACGGAGTGTGATTCCATGACATCTGTTGATTATGAAGTTTCCAGACTTGGACTTGGGAGGTCCACATTGGAAAGTGACATGGCGATGGCTCGAGATTCAATTGATATCGTGCTAAAGAGACTTGAGAAATATAAGTCTCAAAACTCTCAGCTCAAGGCTGAAAAGAATCAATTGGTGGAATATGTTCAACATCTGATAAATCCCATATCATCCACTTTCCAGTACCTGATGCAGTGGCTGCCCCTGATGAAGAAACTCTCAATTTATCAAAAGAAATAAACACATTGGGCCATGTCACTAAAACTTGGCTTTCAGAGATTCTTGTTTTAGGCCAAGAGATGATCAAAACAGTGGTTAAGCTCCATGAAGATGTCAGTGCGTATCTTGATCCAATTCTTTCTTTCAAGGAAAATTTTGTTTCTAACATATCAAATTTGGATGAGATATTGCCCAGTCTACAGGAGATGACGAGTATGGAATCCTCAGTTTTAGTCATTGAAGGAATTCTCGAATTTGAACATCGAGGGACACGTTTTCTTTGGTGTATGCATCTCAAATCAAGGAAGACACTTCTCAAGGATTCTATGATCCATTATGAGATCGTATGCAATGAATCCTTCACTTCATTCACCTTGATTCAAGAATTCATAGTTGAGATCCCTTGCAACCTCGTAAATGAACATAATCAAAGGTGTTCACCAGAACAGGTGGAAGAGCAATTTTCACAATTTTTTAAGGACATGTATACTCCCGCCAATAATTTCTCTTCAGCTTCAATGGAGCATTGCATCAAATTGAAAAACTTGTTTGAGAATGCTCAATCAAAGATGGATAATCTGAATGATATGCCAGGTAGGATTTTGGAATTGCAGGTATTTTGTGAGGCTATCCTTCGACCAAATGAACCTACAGAAGAAGAAAATATGTTCAAAACATTGGCAAGGTTCAGATCCTTTCAATTAGTGAAAGCAGCAGATCCTAACTTCACTAATGGTTTAAGGAGATAGTTTTCTTGGTATCTAATGAAGTGGGAGATCCATTTCTCATACGTTTGAGATAGGCAGACCCCATTTCAATGGATAAGGCACTGGTTATTATTGTATATTTTAGAAGTGGATTTTTAAGAAAATGATGTTGTTATTTACTTTCAGAAAGTTGTGGATGACTTAAGTGATTTCTATTTTTAGTTGTTTTTAATAAAGTTGGTTGAAAAAGTCAAAGGTCACTTAAGTGCCCTATTTAATGTTCATGTAAAACCCTAACTACTTTGTAACCAACTTTTGGGTTATAAAAGGAAGTCAGGGGCTCATTTGTAAAGGGTGACTTTGAGAGAGGAGAAGAAAATACTTTTTAGTGCAAGCTTTGTTTCAAGAAAGAAATTGTGTTCTTTTGCGAAGACATTTTAGAGTTAATGAAATATGAACTTTGTGTCTCATTCATTGTCTCTTGTAACATTTGATGTTCTTATGTTCATTAGATGTTAGATGTTTAAATCTTGCATACAAATATTGTCTTTGATCTTATTGTCAACGTTATTAAGTTGTTGTTCTTGTTCACAGTGATCAAGCTCTGCTATTTACTTGCTCATGTGTGTTCCCTTTACTCATTGTTGTTTAACTGATGCAAACTCCGTTTTATTTGTGTTAGTTATTGTTCTTCTCCATGCAATATTAGGCTCTGCTTTTACCTAACTCTTGCATGTTCCTTCCATTCCACTCCTTCATTATGTTCCTTCATTCCATTCCATCTCCCTCATTCACTTTTCTTTCCATTGATGTTCCAAAACACCCCCAACATACAATTTTGAATGTACAGATGTAAATACAGTTTTGGTTTTCAATAAAGGCAGCCTCACCTTCATTGAGGAGGGACTTTTGTCCCACACTGTTGCATGTCATTTGCATGCATGCAAATCCATATGCTAACATTTTTTTGGTGACTCTATTGGGGATTCTAGAATCGTTAACTAGTGCTTGGTTAAATCTTTATGACTATCCCCCCTACACAAGCTCTAGTTCTTCAACCGAACCTTGTGCCCGAGGAAGATTTTCAAGGAGACATTGTTGCCAACCTTTGAATAGTAGCTTGGGAAAACCGTGAAAGCTTGCAGCAATTTGTGGTTATTGATAGAGCCATTGACAGAGAAATCTACATTGAAGACCTTAGAAGAAGAGCACCCGCACTTGTGGCCAGAAGACCTCCTAGACACGTGTTGATCATTGTTCATCAACATGGCCCTCTTCCACCAAGGTAATAATTTGTATGACTATTACAGGTAACCCACCTATCTTGCAACCAAATATTCTTTTTGTAGATACTCAAGAAGATATATCATCAGATTTGAGGCAAGCTATTTGGGAAAAGCACACAAGCAACTATCATTTTCATCTCACCGCATCAGTACTAGATAACGAAGAAGATCAAGCCATGAGAGTTGCTAGAGTTATTCAGGCACAAATAGCTCAAGAAAGAGAGTGAAGAGAAAAGGCTAGAGCTGATCAGAACATGCCAGTGATCCCTTCATAGTAAAGATTTCAAACTGGTAGGAAAGAGGTTTATGCGAGGAGAAAAATCTAAAGGTTGATCAGATCCCATTTTTGATTTTCAAGGAAAGTTTGGTTTCAAGTTATCTCCTCCAAAGAAGAACACACCTCGTATATCTGTAAGCCTTGCATCAAGTCCTAAAAGAGCAAATAAGGAAGGAATCACTACCTGTCAAGCACTTGTCCTTGCTCACATTGTTTTTCCTTTGCATACCACCTTTCCCAAGATGGCAATTAACGTACCATGGGGAAATGCCATAGGCCTATTGGCCTTACCAGCTTGACATGACCTCCCAAGAGGATTGAGGAAGATTCTTCCCAAGTTCGACGATGATGGGAAGACATCACCAAATGACCACATTTCTGCCTTCTTCGTTGCATGTGTTGTTTTGTCGGTAGAATATGAAGATGTTGCTATTCGCCTCTTCATTGAAACATTGTATGATGTATCTACGGATTGGTTTCATCATCTACCAAATGGATACATTACAAACTAGAATGATATGAAAACTAAGTTTGAAGATCGATTCAAGACGAAAGAAGATGAACATGCTCTTCTTGCCCAACTATCTCAGGAGAAGAAAGAGCCAGCAGAACCCATGAGGAATTTCATGGCTAAGTTCAACAAAATGGTGAACAAAGTTCCTATTAGGATTCCTCCAAACCTTGATGGACAAAAATGTTTCTTTATTAACGCATAACAACCAGAAGTGTGCTATCAGTTGAGAAGGGATAGAGTGGCTACTTTGGAACTTGCTCAATCCTTGGCCATAGAAATTGAGGATGACTTAGTCATGGCAGGAAAATTCAAGAAAATCCCCTCAATGAAAGAGTCAAGAAACCCCCAATGCTTCAGAAGCTATACTCACTAAGTTGGCTAATGATGTGCTAGCTTTGAAAAAGCAAGTTGCTCAAAGTAGTAAACCTGCTCCTTACAAAGACATCCCAAGAAAAGGCTACGTTCCCAACAAAGCCAAGATTGCAGGTGCTCCGACGAGGCTTGTTATTGAAGCAGCTCCCACAACTAACTCAAAGTGTGATGTCGTTGAAGAAAGTGATGATGAAGTTGAAGTCGTCGAGGTTGATGAAGAAGAGCCAAATTCTGGAACATCTGAACCTAAAGTTGAAGATCTTGAGGGAGAAAGTAATAATCATTTCTTCGAGTACCGTTCAGAAGAAGAAGATGAATACGAAGAAATTATAGAAGATATGAATAGTCAATCCTTCGTTGTCTTCACATGCTCTCAGAAAAAGGAGCAGAATACCACTAAAGTGGAAGATAAAAATATCTCCAAGGAAGTTCCTAAAGAATCTAAGACTAAGGAAACTTCCAAAGAATCCAAGACAAATGAGACTCCTAAAGAGTCCAAGGTGACTGAGGTTTCCAAGGTCAAAACTATCTTAAAGAAAGGAGGGCCTTTGTCAAGTCAATCAGTTGATAAATCAACTACGAAGAAAGTTTCTTCTTCCACATCAGTATCAACCAAGCCTGAAGCAAAGGTCAAAAGTGTGCCATCATCAAGTTTGAAAGAACTAGTATCTGAGACATCAAGTACGGTTACTTTACCCAAATTTGATATCATTGATCATATCAATAAAACAAAAATTTCCATGTCACAGGCAGAGTACTTGAAGTCCAATAAGGATCAACTCGAGAAATTGGTCCAGTTTATCAAAGGTGACTCTACTGTTCATTCCTCCAAAGGAATTCTGAAAACTCCCAAAGATGGGAAGACTCAAAATATTGTGGCGGCCACTACACCTTCAAATGAAAATATTAAACCTTTCTTTGTGTCCTTTCTGATCAACATGGATGCAAATTAAGTAATTGCATTATAGATTCTGGAGCCTCGGATAATGTGATGCCTGTGAAAGTAGCACATGCTCTTGGGTTGACTTGTATGAGAACATTTGGATCTTGTTACTCCATGGAGACAAGACAAGTTCCTCTGATTGGGCAGATTAAAGATGCTCAAATGGTTTTAGCCCAATTTCCTCATAAGCGAGTTAAGGTAACCATTCTAGTTGCTAACATTCCTACTTCATATGGTATGTTGTTGAGCAGGAAATTTTGTAGAGATTTGGGTGGCGAGATTCAAATGGACTGGTCTCATGCCATGATCCCTATCAATGGAGAAATGAAGAAGCTAATGCCAGAAACTCAGGAAAAATTCACAGTGACAAAAAATGATGATCCTCATGCACATGTCTTGTTTCAAAACTCAAGTATGGGTAATTATATGATGACTACAGAGGTTCATGCACCTGAGGTCACTTGCCAAGACTCTAATGAGATATGGACTCTTGAGTTCGATGGAAGTTGTTGCTCAACAGGTTTCGGCGCAGGAGTGGTGCTCATATCTCCGAATGGTAAAATATTTCCTTTTTCTTACAAACTCCAATTTTCAAATACTAACAACACTGCAGAGTATGAGGCATTAATCCTTGGCCTCCAAGTTGTAGAAGAGAAAGGGATCAAAAATTTGAAAGTCTTTGGAGATGCAGAGTTGATCGTGAAACAAGTTAAAAATCAATTCCAAGTAAAGAATGATCATTTGAGACACTATAGAAATAAAGTGTGGGACGTGATAGAAACCTTCGATGTTTTTTCCATAAAATCCATCCCTCATGAAAATAATGACAAATTATATTCTCTAGTAGTCTCAGCTTCATTGATGATTCCTCATTCAAAGTTTGATCAAGAAAAATACACCATCGAAATGGTTTTTAGGCCAAGTGTTCCTGACAATGCAGAAAATTGGAAAGTATTCAATGATGATCAACAAATTATTGCCTTCTTGGAAAAAAGGGATAATTTTGAACAATTGTACTTTGAAGGAAGTGATTCTGCATTTCACAAATCGATGACCTCACCCATTCAAGAAGGAGTTGAGAATGAAGATCCTGGTGATGGCATCATTCAACTCAAAGGAAATAAAATTCCAAAAGGATTGGTTTCACTTGAAGAACTTTTTGATAAACATGACAGGTTTATCAAAGAGAAAGAGCAGGTCAGGACCTACAAATTCTACTGACTATGAGCAAGTTAACATTGGTACCAAGGATAAACCTCACCTGGTCAACATCAGTAAGTGTTGCTCACCTGAGGAGCACAAGAAATTCATAAGCCTCCTTACCAAATATTCTGACATCTTGGCTTACTCATATGAAGACTTGAAGTCTTTCCAACCTAGGGAAATGGAGCATGCCATACCCTTGAAACCTGGTGCAGTTCCATTCAGGAAGAAACAAAGACAGTATAATCCCAAGATTGCAGGGACAATATTTCATGAGGTTCAAAATATGTTAGATGCACAGATAGTGTTTCCTATTCGACATTTGACTTGGATAGCTAATATTGTACCGGTTCGTAAGAAAAATGGGGAAATTAGGATTTGCATGGATTTTCACAATCTTAGTCAAGCTTCCCTGAAGGATAACTATCCACTTCCTGTCATGGACCATATTTTGCAGGAAGTAACTAGATCAGAAATTTTATCTATGCTAGATGGTTTCTCTGGTTATAATCAGATTGAAGTGGCTAGAGAAGACCAACATAAAACTACGTTCACCACCCCCTGGGGTACGTTCACATATAGAAGAATGCCTTTTGGTTTGATCAATGCCGATGAAACTTTTCAAAGGGCCATGGATATGGAATTCACAATTTATAAAGACAAGATCATCGTGATATACCTAGATGACTTGACAGTGTTCTCAAAGAAATGAGAAGATCACCTAAGAGATTTAGAGAAAATATTGCAAAGGTGCAGACTTCATAAGATCTTCCTGAATCCAAAGAAGTCTGTGTTCAGAGTTACAGAAGGTAAACTCCTAGGTCATATTGTTTCTAAAGAAGGAACTAAAATCGATCCTGAGCATGTTCAAGCTATCAAGAATCTTTCCTTGCCTACAAGTAAGCCTGGAGTTCACTCATTCTTTGGGAAGGTGAAATTTTTTGAGAAGGTTCATGCCATATTTCACTGAGCTAACCAAATAAATTATTGATATGATGAAAGGAAAAGAATCCTTCAAATGGTCAAAGGAAGGTAGAGAAGCATTTGAACAAATCAAGGGTGCTATTACAAAAGCTCCTACATTCATGTGCCCCGATTTTAAAAAGGATTTTATAATCTATTGCTATGCTTCGCCACACACAATCTCTACCATCTTGACTCAACACAATCAAGAGGGAATTGAATCTCCTATTTCATTCATGAGTTATGGATTTAAGAAACATGAAATCAATTACACTCCCCTTGAGATGCATTCGTACGCGGTGGTGAGAGATTTGAAACATTTCAGGTACTATGTATTGAATTCTCACACTAAAGTCTTAGTACTAGACACCGCAGTTAAATCGATGTTGACACAACAAGAACCAGGATCTAAAAGAGGTAATTGGGTCTCCAAGATCTAGGAATATGATTTGGATATCAATCCTACCAAGTTGGTTTGAGGAAGAGGACTCTACCAACTCATCGCAAAGAATGAACCACAAGAGGACTCTGACGAAGAACCAATTGAGAAAAATTTACCACTGGTAGTTTTTGTTAGTACCACAAACGAATGGTATTCTGATATAGCCTAATTTCTCACATATGGCGAGTGTCCAGAGAATCTGATAGCTAAGAAAAAATGACTAGCAAACTAAGAGTTGTCAGGTACATCATTTGGGACAACACTTTGTTCAAGAAAGGAATTGACAACATGTTCTTTAGATGTGTTGATAAAGAACAACAACCTAGGTTGTTGGAAGCCTTTCACAATCATGCTTGCGGTGGTCATTTCTCAGGCCTGGTGATGGCTCATAAAATTTTGCGAGCACATTATTATTGGCCCACTATGTTTTCTGATGCTCAGAAATGGGTAACAAAATGTGAATCTTGTCAACAATTTGTTGGAAGACCTAAATTGACAGCTTTTCCTTTGAAGCCAGTTGTCATTAAAGAACCTTTTCAACAATGGGGTTTAGATTTCATCAAAGTTCTGAATCCTAATTCTAGTGCTGGTCATACTCACGTGCTCACTACAACTGACTACTTTACAAAGTGGGTAGAAGCTATTCCGGTGAAACAAACATCTACTGCGGTAATCTGTGACTTCATCAAAGAGAATATATTGGTTCAGTACGAAATTCCACAAAAGATTGTGATAGACAATGCCTCCAATTTTTCTTTTGCAGAGATGATAGGTTTTTGTTATGGGTATGGGATATCTTTGTCTCATTCATCATATTATTACCCATAGGGAAATGGTCAGGCAGAATCCAGTAACAAAAACATCATTACTATCATGCACAAGTTAGTAGAAGAAAATCAAAGAACTTGGCACAAAAATTTATATGATGCATTGTGGGTTGACTGCATAACTCCAAAAAGAGTAATCAGGATGTCTCCATTTCAACTCTTGTATGGAACCGATGCTCAAATTCCCATCACATTGGAGTTACCAACATTACGATTAGCTCAAGCAGTTGATGATGAATGCTTCACCAATGCATTAGATAAAAGGATCATGTTCCTAAGAAATCTTGAAGAACAAATAAGTCAAGTGGCAAATAGGATTGAGGAACATCAGTCCAAAGTGAAGAGGTTGTTCGATAGGAAAACTAAGGAGAGGCAATTCCAAATCAATGACTTAGTTCTTCTTTGGGATAAGAGACATGAACTGAAAGGAAAACATGGGAAGTTTGATTTGTTATGGCTAGGTCCTTTCAAGATCAGACATTTCTATGGGGATAACGCCTATTACTTGGTGTATCCTGAAGGAACTCATTTTCCTTTTCCCTATAATGGGAAATATCTCAAACATTATCAAAATTGAAAATGGGTTGTCCCTTGTATGTACATAGGTAATTAGGATTTTGGTTTGTTTCTTTTCCCCGTTTTTGGTCTCCTCTCTTTTATCATCCCATTTTTGTTCCCCATCATTTTTGGGATCATGTTCATTAATATTTTGGTTTGGGTCCGTTGCTACATCCATAAAGTCATTGTCCCCAATTAGAGCCAGCTGTTATCAGCTAATTTTGACTTCGCAAAATTAATAAAAAATGGAAATTTTGAAATTTTTCAAAAGTGTTACTTTGTGTGATTTATCACTCTCATCGCGATCGTCTCATTTTTTTGATTGTTCCGGTCTTCATTTCATCCATTTCGGGTGAGAACTCCTCCCACCAGGTCTTAAACTAACTATTAAATATTAATATTAATTAATTTATTACTCTTTGTTTGATAAAATCAATTTTTAATAATTTTGGGGTTTTTAATTAAATAAATATTAATTAAAATTCATTTGACAAGATTTATTATTAAATGCCGGGAGGAAAATAAGCTTCCACTTCCCATGGTTGGAGATGCCAAATTGGCTTCCCATGCCTGGATTTCCCCTTTCCTGGAAAATTTGTTTTAATTCCTCCGATTGTGGGATTTCTTCCCCTGATTGTCCAAATCAATGAATTTGAAAATGGGGCAAAAAAACTCCCAATTTCCCACATGAGGAAATAAAATGGGGATTTTCATCCCGTCTTGCCATTTCTGTTGGCAAATGGCTGTTTATTTCCCCAATTCCCCCTGGTAATTAATGCCACTACTCGAAGAAAGAGGGAAGTTGTTTTAACGGGATGAATAAGAAATGGTTACGAGGAAGCTTTTAAATCCTGTAAATTTCCTTCCATCAAACTCATTGAATTCGTCAATGAATCTTTCCAATTTATTCTTATTTCTTTTGAAGGAACATCTCAGACAAAGATATTTTATCACACCCTCAAAAAATTTCCACATAGCCAGGATTGCAGAAAGAGAAATCATTTACCAATAATAGTTCCAACGAATTTTTTCCAATAAATCATTCCAGCAAAGCTACTCATAGAAGAGGTAGGACCAGAAGGAAGATTATCCACACATGCATCAAGAAAAACAGGCTAATAAAACTCCAAGGTGAGCCAATGTGATTTTTTTCATGGTGCATTCCTGAAAAAGAACACAGCACAAAATAAAGTCCATTTGAGGAAAAAAGGAAACAATAGTGAAAGTAAGTTTGAATCTCCATGCATTACCCAAGAGTCCACACGCAACAAAGTTAATCGATGAACTGTGAGTTATGTATTCCCTCAAACAATAAGGATTTCCACGTTTTTCAAGGAAAGATACAAAAACACCAAAGAAATTGTAGTTTCCAATGAAAGGTCAAAGAAAATCCAAATAAGGAAGGAGTAGTCCATTTTTTCAAAATGCAACAGTGGAAAGGTCCCAAGAAGAGTTTCCAACGTAGAAGGAAGGAAAATCATCATACAGGAAGCAAGTTGAAAAAAAAAAATTTTCATGCATTCATTAAAGGTGAGGTAAAGTTCCCACAGTAGGGGAGAGGAACATATAACAATGAGCACAAAACACAATAAGATGAAGTTTCTACACATTTTCATAGAAAGGTCACATGGAGTAGGAGAAAACTGTGGGAAAAGAATTTGTTTAGTGTTTGAAGCCCACACACATTGAAAGAAAGGAGCAAGAAGGAAAAACAGTCCACACAAAACCCAAGGAGCTTTCCACGCAGCCAAAAGAGATAAGTCCAAGTTTGATCACGTGCAAAAAATTAAACAGCCAAAAGGTAAATAAAGAAATTTTACACATCATTTTTAGCCAAATGAGCATCCATGCACAACCATCAAAGGAAAGAGTCTTCACGCATCCAAAGAAAGGCCATGCTAAGAGGTAAAGCACATGCACAAAAGACCAAGCATTCTAGATGCAAACATCAGTCACATTCAATAGGGGAAGGAAAAAGTCAGTTTTAAAAGATAAAAAAAAATAGCATAATAGTCCAAGATTGTTTCCATGCTAGGATTATAAAAGAATTTAAGTATAGTTTTCATGCATCGATCAGAAGATCGCAAGGATAGCTAATGTGAAATCAATCTTCATCACACATTCCTTAGGTGATTTTCAGCAGCGCAAGAAATGACGCATTCTCCAAGTGTTGTCTTTTAAATAGGTGATAAAATGGGTGATTTTGTTTAGCCCACCTTCCCATTTCCACTAGATTAATGGTAATTATTTCCCCACTGAATCTAGAATTAATTGCCATTACCCAGAAAATAGGGAGTTGTTTTAACGGGTTATTATTATGATTTTTAAAGCTTCCTTAATCCTCATAAAATCCTAAAACTGTCATTTTTCGTCTTGCATAAGATGGGGGTTTCGGAGATAAGGCCCGAACCATGTTTGCATTGTCTTCTTATTTGAGTCATTTTTCTGTAAAACGTCTCTGAGTAATATTTTATCAATTAATAAATTACAGGAAGATCGAGCCAAGAGTGACAAAAATCGAATTTTTTTGCAAAGTATATACATTCCAGTAAAGAGAATCATTCCTCCAAAGGATTCATCAAGTCGGCATTGATTAATTAAGGAGGCCAAAAACACTCCTTGGGTCAACATCAATTGTTACCAATTCTGCGATCGGGTGAGCCAAAGGCAAAAGCTATTCTAGGATAGGCTTTACCATAATGGATCCATCCCACAGTTGCAACATTTCCTGTCTTAGTACAATGTACTGGAGCTTGAGTTATCGCATTTCAAAGCTATAATTTCCCGATTTTTCAAGAAAGATACAAAACAAAGAAAGCCTTTTCTATGAAATCAAAGAGAACATTGAGGAAATAAGCCAAAAGACTTCCAAGTCCATTTTTTCAATGCAGCAATTAGGAAGCCAAGAAGAGTTTTGATAGGAAGGCTACGTGGAAGGAGATGGGAAATAAGCAACATGGTTAGTAAGACTGTACGGATGAAAATTGAATTTCCACGCATTCATTAAAGAAAGGATCGTGTTCCACAAAAAGACCAAGCTGTTGAATATGTGTGGCAGAACTATAGGACAAATCATTGATAAGTTTCCATGTAGTGTCCATCTCTTGGTCCAGCTGAATTGGAAAAGGGAATAGTTTTAGAAGGCTATGACATGGAGAAGGGAACAAAATGAAAACAAGTTTTTTTGCAAAAGCAATAAAACATTGTTGACCTCATTTTGAAGAATAGTCCAAATTTCCATGATGGAATTAACAGGATCTATGCTAGAAAGGAAACTAATCTATGGACATTTTGTTTTGTTTTGAGTCAGCATCTCCACTGAAGCCTGAAGGAAATCACAAATAAAGAAAGGCCACGCAATTCTAGGTAATAACCATCTAGGCCAAAATACTAAACAGCAGAAAAGTAACTAGGAAGTGGTTATGTCACCTAGGGGTTGAAGAAGTTGGTTTGAAACGCCCAAACTAACTTAAAAAATAGCATAATAGTCTAAAATCTTCATATGTAGACAACCTCCTACATATATTCTCTCCTTCATATCCACAAGGATATTAAGAATAGTTTTTATTCGTCACTATGGGGTAAAACAGCGAAAGAAAGCAAGCTTCATCACGCATTCCTCAACATTCTCTAATTACTTGCAAATGAAAGGAAATTGCATTTCTCCATTTGATATCAACGTAATAATGATAAAGAAGGATTGAACAAGTATTAGTCATGCATCAACCTGGAAGATCACAAGGAATAAGTAAATCTCAAAGTTACGTAGTCATTAAAATCCCCAGGCAATTTTCATGCATACCAAGGATTTCTTTGCTCTGGTCGAATTAAAAAAAATTGGGATATTAGAAATTGGGTGATTTTGTTTATTTTAAAGAAATAAACTAAAATGAAAAATTTGATTATCACTGGAATGCAAGATTGTAAGAGGATAGCAAAAGTTATTATTATTATTTTTAAATAATAATCCTAATAATAATAATGTAAAACAAGTCATATTATTCTTGCATTGACGGGGGTTTTTCAGGAGACTTTACTTGAGACAGCCCTAGCCTGCATATATAGGTTTGTGTGATGGGAGGTCATTCATTCTATAAAATTCATAATGGCCGAAAAATCTAATAAATATGTAGGAGGATTGAGGAAACCAGTGGAGAAATCTAAACACAATCTGTGCTCAAGTATGAATTCCAAGGAATCATCCAGTCCTAGTTCAATTAAGTCGGCATATGAAAATATCACATGATACGAATCTGGGTCACATTAATGTGCAACAGTTATGTGATCATGAAAACTAAGGGCAAAACCATATTCTCGGATAGGCTTTACCATAGTGGTCTACCCCAAGCAGCAACATTTCCTGTCTCGATGAAGTGTCTGGAGCATGGTTATCACTTGTGGGAGCATTATGATCCTGAGAGTTGAGGCTAATTTTTAAAGATAATCACGAGCCTTTCCTCTTAATCACACCAGAGAACATTGAGGAATTTCTCAGCATACCTGACTTCCCTGAGAAGGATATCACTCAACAGTCAGCACAAGAATTTTGGGATGAAGAACCCCTCAGGTGTAGCAAGATGGTTAATAACAATTGGTTAGTGACCAAGAGGCCTCGAATTGACCAGCTTCCTAAAGAACTATACCGTGTTGAGTTCCTAAAAGAAATTAGGGACATGATTACTCTCCTGAGTCAAGTTTTTGGTTTACCCTCTGCCAAGATTTTCCACCCATGGATGTATCAGTTTATCTGTATCATCCTTGCCAAGAGAGATTTTTTGGATTGGGCCACCATCATCAGTGATACCCTTCACAAATAATTGATTGAAGTGAAGATGACTAGATGCTTCTACATGACATCATATCTGACTTACGTAGTGGCAAGAAGAAAGCTGTTTTCGGGACTCGAAACAAGAGGAGTCATGGGTCCATCAAATAGTGTCTTCCATTACTATCCACAACTAAGTTTCAAAAATAGATCTCACCATTTTAGAAGAGTCAATGATGCATTCACCTTCCGTGTGATTCGGAACCTAAATTGGAATACAGAGGAAATATTTTCTAAAGAAGCCATGAATGTCATTTCCCAATGGGGAACATGGTTTATTCAATTTTCATCTTTTTCCTACATTCACGTAGGTGGATTTGTGGGTACTCCATGGAAACTTCCTAAGTACGTCAGTGAAAAATGGGCATTGATGGAGCTTGCACGACAACTATTCCAAGTTCATTGTCTTCTCAGTGACAAGCATCGCTCAAGAATTCATTTCCCAATCCAAATCGGGGAATACCAATGTCCAAATCTCTTCAGTGCACAACTCATGGAAAAATAGTTTTCCCTCATCACAATTCATCCATATGTGAAGAGATCCCAGTTTGATATCAATGGATATATGTAGAAAATTCTTGGAGCAAAGTATCAACATAACCCTACCATGGAATATTTTTGGGCTGCTTGTTCAGACGAAGCATGAAGTAAGAAGACGAGAGTTTTCTCACCTAACCCTTGCTCAGATCAAGGCCTTTCGCATTAAGGTTCCTCTAGATTCATTCCTAAATGATGATGAAGATGGTATTGATCCTTCATGTGATGTAGTTTCTTTTACCCTGTTGCACCAAATTGATTGGACCAAAAGAGATGAATTTTCTCTTGATATCAAGAATCAACCGATTCTTGAAAGAAGCATATCTTGGTATGAAAGAGAACTTGCCAAGTTACAATCAATTCAAGATCATACTTCAATCACAAAAATTGCCAACTCAAGGAGGTCTTCATTCAACCAAATCCCCTTCTCAATCGACCTTCGTGCCATCTAATCATACCCAACAAGCAAGAAAGGAGTGGTTTCCAAAATCCACTCTACCGAATAATGTGTCACGAGGAGAAAAATCTAAGGGTCCTAGCCCTAGTGAAGGAAGAGAGCGTGTATCGAGATTTTCTACTTCAAGTAGAGATTCTTCTACTCACATTGTTAATAGTTCTCAGAAGCTCAGTGACAAAAGATCCTCATCCATGCCTTGCACAAGCGTCCAATCAGGTGCAGGTATTCCAAATATCAAACACTTTAGAACCTATAGTTCATGAAGAGATTTCCCAAAATATCCCAAATGATCATGAGGTGGATACCGAGGTTATTTCTCCTAAAATTGAGGTTGTGGAAAGGATTCTTACATAATCTCATGATGTCAAGAACAATGAGAATTTTCCTTTGAGCTCCAAGATTTTGTATGCAGAAATAGTGAATGATACTCCTTTCTGGGTTGATTGGGAAGACAAGAAAATGAAGAGGGTTTTCAAGGTAATAGACATTGATTTTGATGCCCTTTTCAAACTTTCAAATGACATCATTCCCAAGAATCCTAAAGTGCTTTCTCGAATAATGGTGGATAGTGACGGAAACAAATTTTTGGATCTTGCCATCCCACAAGTTGACAAGGAGCGTGATGCCATGACATCTGTTGATTATGAAGTTTCCAAACTTGGACTTGGGAGGTCCACATTGGAAAGTGACATGGCGATGGCTCGAGATTCAATTGATATTGTGCTTAAGAGACTTGAGAAATATAAGTCTCAGAACTCTCAGCTCAAGGCTAAAAAGAATCAATTGGTGGAATATGTTCAACATCTGATAAATCCCATATCATCCACTTTCCCAGTACTAGATGTAGTGGTTGACCCTAATGAAGAAACTCTCAATTTATCAAAATAAATAAACACATTGGGCCATGTCACTAAAACTTGGCTTTCAGAGATTCTTGTTTTAGGCCAAGAGACGATCAAAACAGTGGTTAAGCTCCATGAAGATGTCAGTGCATATCTTGATCCAATTCTTTCTTTCAAGGAAACTTTTGTTTCTAACATATCAAATTTGGATGAGATATTGCCCAGTTTATAGGAGATGACGAGTATGGAATCCTCAGTTTTAGCCATTGAAGGAATTCTTGAATTTGAACATCGAGGGACACGTTTTCTTTGGTGTCTGCATCTCAAATCAAGGAAGACACTTCTCAAGGATTCTATGATCCATTATGAGAGCATATGCAATGAATCCTTCACTTCACTCACCTTGATTCAAGAATTCATAGCTGAGATCCCTTGCAACCTCATAAATGAGCATAATCAAAGGTGTTCATTGGAACATGTGGAAGATAAATTTTCACAATTTTTTAAGGACATGTATACTCCCCCCAATAATTTCTCTCCAACTTCAATGGAGCGTTGCATCAAATTAAAGAACTTTTTTGAGAATGCTCAATCAAAGATGGTCAATCTAAATGATATGCCAAGTAGGATTTTGGAATTACAGGTATTTTGTGAGGCTATTCTTCGACCAAATGAACCTCCAGAAGAAGAAAAGATGTTCGAAACATTGGGAAGGTTCAGATCCTTTCAATTGGCGAAAGTAGCAAATCCTAATTTCACTGACAGTTCAAGGAGATAGTTTTCTTGGTATCTAACGAAGTGGGAGAGTCCATTTCTCATATGTTTGAGATAGGATGGACCCCATTTCAATGGATAAGGCACTGGTTATTATTGTATGTTTTAAAAATGGGATTTTAAGAAAAGGATGTTGTTATTTAGTTTGCTTTCGAAAAACTGTGGATGACTTAAGTGATTTCTATTTTTAACTTATTTTAATGAAGTTGGTTGAAAAATTCAAAGGTCACTTAAGTACCCTATTTAATGTTCATGTAAAACCCTAACTACTTTGTAACCAAATTTTAGGTTATAAAAGGAAGTGAGGGGCTCATTTGTAAAGGGGACTTTGAGAGAGGAGAAGAAAATAATTTTGTGTGCAAGCTTTGTTTCAAGAAAGAAACTTTTTGTTCTTTTGATAAGACATTTTGGAGTTAATGAAATATGAACTTTTTGTCTCATTCATTGTCTCTTGTAACATTTGATGTTCTTATGTTCATTAGATGTTAGATGTTTAAATCTTGCATGCAAATATTGTCTTTGATCTTATTGTCAACGTTATTAATTTGTTGTTCTAGTTCACAATGATCAAGCTCTGCTATTTACTTGCTCACATGTGTTCCCTTTTACTCATTCTCATTTAGCTGATGCACACTCTTTTTTATTTGTGTTAGTTATTGTTTGTTCTTCTCCATGTGATATTAGGCTCTATTTTTACCTAACTCTTGCATGTTCCTTCCATTCATTCCTTTCCATTCTTTTCCTTCATTCCATTCCATCTCCCTCATTCACTTTTCTTTCCATTGATGTTCCAAAACACCCCCCACATACAATTTTGAATGTACAGGTGTAAATACAGTTTTGGTTTTCAATAAAGGCAGCCTCACCTTCATTGAGGAGGGACTTTGTTCCCACACTGTTGCATGTCATAACTATTTTATAAGAGTTGAAGATTAAGCATGATGATATATCGGAAAACAACATTAAGAGGAATGAGAAGATTATACAAAAATGAACCCAAGAATAGGTAAGGTTTAATCCAAAATGTTCAATTCAAGAGTCAGGTTCACCGAATGTTTACACGTTTTTTAACATTAGTTGATTAAATGTTATGGATATACACAACACTAGAAAGGAATGTAAGATTTAGAAACTAATAGCTATTTTGAATAATTAACTTCCAACATTAATTGTGTGATATCATAATAAGGTATTAGTTCTTTCAATTAATGATTACAACATCCTACAAGTTTGAAAAACATGAGGAAGATATAGTTAGCTACATATGGTTGTACAAAAGAGATCTAGATGCATATACTGGAGGATCTAAGAGTGCAGAGGCTGAAGATGTTTTGTTTCTAATTTTATGACTTAAAACTCTTATTGTGCAGGACCGTACAACTCAACCAAAATGTAAAATATGGTCCTTACCCTATGGTATAGTCTTGGACCTTCTTGGAATGAAATTTTGTAACTTTTTAGGTCCTTTATTGATCTAAAAGTGTGTTTCACTATCGAACCCTAATTATCGCACAATCCTAAAACCATCGGTAATCAACTAAATCGTGTCAAAATTCTAATCATGGGTGGAAGCCCCTACAAAAAGGTTAGTGTTTGAGTTGAAGTGTGATCCATGCATTGCTTACATTAGCACTACTCTAAAGAGGCCTCAAACCATGTGTAATTCCTCACCTAACATGTAACATCTATATGAATTCAATTAGTTGGCAACTTAAACCACTTTGATCATGTTTGATACAATTGTGTTCTTGTTGATATTTTAAGGTGGACAACTTAGTGTGTTTGGAAATGGGAGAAGCTAAACTCCTTGACCAAGTTGTGTGCTTCAAACTATAGTAGTGGCTACCCTAATGGATGGGCATGAACTTTGGTAAGATTTAGGGAACCTTGAATGCCTTTTTGTGAGTGTTGCAAATGAGTGTATCAAATGATATGTTATGTGCTTGTCAAGTTGTATCTAGTGTGTAAATGACGTAATGTTAATTTACTTACCTATGAAGATGAAAATATCCCATAAATGTTATTACATCAAAAGCAGAGTTCGAAAACGTGTCAATGTTGGACCGTACAAGTCGGTCAAGATCAGATTATACAACCTAACCAATCTATACAGTTTTGAGCAAGGAAAAAGTGAATGAAATTTGAAAGTTGCGCTAAGATGGTAAGAGGTTAAACATTGATTTCATGGAATTGCATTCAAAATTTGTCGATACATTAGAGCGTGGGGATAAGCAGTAAGAAAGATATAATGTGTATTGAATGAGGATATGATGTAGGTGTTTGTCTTAGCGAGGAAGCACAGTCACAATTGGTAATGTCAAATGGTAAATTGCCAATTTTGAGAGTCTATATTGCCCACATACACAAGCGTTAATACGATTCATGTTATTAGTGAATCTTACAAATTGGACAATTGGCTTGAACACATTTAGGGACTTCTCAACAATCTCCCAAAATGAATTTCTTAAATAATTTTCTCAACATCTTTTACAAAGCTTTATTTATAAAACAGATTGAGTCCATTCTTCACTAATCATAATTTTTGTAAGAGTTATAATCTCCTCCACCTCCCTTCACAAAATAATAAAATTAAATGCAAACCATCTTTCAATAGGGAAAAAAGTTCACGCTTTGCAAATGTGTGATACAAGTTCAAGGTCAAGTTGTGATTAAAATTTTGTTTCCTTTCTTTCACAACATTAAATAACCACTTCAACCTAGTTCGATCTTCAAATAAATGATCTAAAACTTGAATTACATGTGATGTCCAAATCTTATCAGAAAACAAATCGCCTAAATTGCTTTACAAGTTGCTACATTATTTGAAGGGACACTTTCTACATATTAGACCATAACCAAATCTAAATTTTCCTTGTTCATTAGAGTTGAGCATTACTTGTAATATAATCCTATGCAACAATTTTTTATTATTTTTAAGTTTGTGTCCATTATATCATCCCCTAAAATTTACGCTTCTCTCCAACTACTTCAAAGATACACTCAATATCCCCACAAAGTAGAAATTTGATGAAACATTAATATTAGTCATTTTTTTGTTGAAATTTAAATATGATTAATTTTAAATTAAGATGAGAAATATATATTTTTAAATTATTCTTCTTTTCACCCTAATCTTTTTCTTTTAAGTTATTCTTCTTTTTGAACAAAATAAAACTATACCTGACAAGTTCAAGCTAAATTAAATATCAATTTATTTATAAATTCATTGTTTCAATTTTTTATAAAAATTGAAATTGCATACTTATTAATTGTACCATATCGTGTATAAGAAATGGTGTTTCAATTTTGTAAAACTCTGAATTCCTACTGTTTGACTATCATGTATGATTCATCTAGAATGTGTTTCACATTTGTTAAAACTTCATTTTTTATTGATTAATAATACTCCACATATATATCACCAATGTAATGATGAAACAATGATTTTTAATATGGTTTAAGTTTTGAAACTTTATCATTTCTCTTTTATACTCCCTTTTATTTAGAAATTTGAAATAACTATTAGAAATCATTCACATTAGTTCGATATTAATGGGACACATTCTTCCTATTAACACTCTCAAGTTAAAGGGAAAAATTCACAAAAAAGTCAAACCAACAATCCCCCAATTAACACTGTGTGTTAGGGAAAATGTTGCAAAAGGGCACGTCAAACACAAAATATAGTACTTTCCCATACAGTCAAATATATACTGAACACTAAATTAAATTAGCAATCCCTATACACTTCCAATCAATTGCTCATTTCATCTAGCAAAGTTATTTGATCTAAAATGTTGTATGCATTTCCTACCAAGCATCACTCAAGGGAGTTCAAGAGTTTTGGCAATGGTTCGGAGATTGGTTACGAGTTGTAAGGTTTAAGTTTTTCAATTTCAAGGGTTAGGATTTTAGAATTTAATGATATACATTTTTTTGTTTCTACCTTTGCAAGACTTATGTTAATTAATGAAATCATCTATGATTAAAACTGACAACACAAATTTATTTGAAAATGAACACAAGGGCAAATGTTAATAAGTGTAAATGAAACCCTAGCTCAAATAATGATGTAGTACATGTCTTGTCAAATGGAGAAACATAACATTATATGGGAATAAACTTTAAAGCATATTTACGTAAAACAACTCAAAAACATAGAACTATTATTAATTGGCAAACAAACTTTTAAGAGTCAAGAATGTTCCATAAATTATGTCCTCAACCAAAACCAAAGACTAAATCTCAACAAGTACTTGAGAATTCAAATCTCTTAATCTTGTTAAGTGTTTAAAAAAATGATATAATAATAACTCGTTATAGGCTATCGATGCATTCTACTTTCCCCACATTTCCTTGCACTAAATTCCCGTAAAACATAATCCTCCAGTATATTTAGAACTACAAGATTTAGCTAGGGTCATCAAACTTAACTCATGGGATACATGGTTTCACTTCCCTCCCTCCCCTACTCCCTCTAATACAAACCCAATACGAATACATACTGGGTATAATATTGATTCACACATAGTACATCTAAGTACTTTCCAGGTACATTTTGACGTACACAAGAAGTTTCCACAAACCTTGGACGATGGGGGGAGTAAAAAACATTTTTTTTGGTATTGACTTGGTCAATGACCAAAAAACAAACCCTAACACTTAAATTAATAAAATAATAGACCTTAAATTTTTCAAAAAGCTATAAAAAGGTACTCACTCATTTATTTGAAATCACACAAACAACTCATTTTTGGTTTTTGCAAATGTATTGGCAAAGAGCCAAAGAGGAATTGAATACGAGATAAACATTGAAAAGATAAATTATTTGGAGACACCCATTGCAAAGAGGACGAGATTGGGAATAGCCATTGCTTGCAAGGAGTTCAAGTTTGTTTAGAGGAAGCAATTGTTTAGAAGAAGACATTATTTTATTAATCATTCAAAGGAAGAGACATCACATTTGGAAATAACCTTTGTTTGAATTTTATGAAGGATCTACATTTGGAGGTAACCTTTGTTTGAATTTTATTACATTTTTGTAGTTTCAAAAAACAACATGGGATAGGTTAAAGCTCTCTTCAACAAAACAGGTACACCATAAGATGTTACTAATTTGAATTTTGAAATTTCTAACGAACTTGTTTGTAACAGGTGGCTAGTAATTTTTAATCAAAATGAAATTGAAGTACTTAAAGAGTACGAAATTAAAAAATGAATTAACATTTTAAAAAGTTGAGGATTTGGTATGTGTATTCTAATTTGCACCTATTGTCACACAAGTCTGAGAACTATACTAGAGGTCCTCACAAACTTTAAGATCTTCTAGAGACCACAATCTTGGATGCCTCTATAGACACTCTTTACCCAACCTTCAATATTCAATGGCACCAATGACATTAAGGAGTTCACGGGAGTGGAGAGCGGAAGTAACGAGAGAGTAGCTTACACGAGTGGCATGCAAGAATTTCATTTTGAGAAAAAAATAAATAATATATTTTAGGTTTGTTTGCAATCATGTTGACATGATATTCATATATCATATGTATGTCCTTCACATTATCAATGAAGTATAAAATTTTAAGTATATTGAATGTTTTGAACATTGATCCTCTTATATTTTTCAAATTTTGCGTGTTTATGTTGACATAATATTCACACATCACATGTATGGCAGCCACATGATCAATGAAAATATAAAGTCTTAAGTATATTGATTGTTTTGAACATTGATCCTAGTATATTTTCCAAGTTTTGTATTTTTTACAAATAAATGAGTAAAATGAATATGTGTGTGTGTGTGTGTGTGTGTGTGTGTGTGTGTGGACATATCTAGAACATACCATACCCACCCAAAGATTTTTTAAAATCGACATATCCGCATATTGAACTCGAACCCATATCCTAACAACATAGCTCGACTCAAATATCTACTAGCCTCCACTCACTCTCTCATCCATACACATTATGTTGTGGCAGGTCCAACTCATCATGCATGGGCATGGGCTGAGCTGAAATCCTTGACAACAATCATAGCAGCAACCTTCATACATTCCACTAATGCCCTTGACCATAGTTACCAAATCACGCTGGATCCAGACTTTTCTGGTAAGTTCACATATCCTGTAATGTAACAGTGAATAGCATAAACCACTACAAGAAACTCTTCCTCTGTGGTAGTGTAATTCCTTTCAGCAGGGGAAGTTTTTGATAATATAGTAGATGGCATGCATTGCCTATCCTTCCTCTTGTTGTCCAAGTACAGCTCCCACCGCTTCATTGGAAGCATCTATTTGTATGTGAAAGGGCAGCTTCCAATTACTTGATGTTTTTGCCGCAAAACGACACCCAGCAAATTTACATACAATATTAAATAAATTTGTGTTTTATATTTCGTTATTAAATTTTTCATTGTATTTGTCACTTTCTTGCATATTTATAAAATTATAATCATATCTAATATGTATATATTTCACATCAAATTTGTTAGAACTTTTTCAAAAAATCCGAATTTATAGATTTTTTCCATGCTGAGGGATCCAAATTTCAGGACTCGGTAACTAGCCTATGTCCTGAACAGAATTCAATCCAGCAGCCTTAGCGCAATCAGCCACTGCTTGTATGGTTTCTTCCTTATTGCCAAACACCGGTTAACAATAAATACCAAAAACCTGGTGCCTTGGTATGGATGAAAACTTCATCTCAGATGGGCAACTATTCCCCTATACACACTGTCGATCCAGTAATCAAAACCACTCCTTGATAGCTCCCTTCAAACTTCGTAAGCTGCAAGCATGTCAAACTCTAACTACACAATAAAATTTCAACTTCCTTATGACATAAATAATCATTTCAAAGACACGTATCTGAATGCATGCTAGATAATACACAACAAATTTCAGCTTCATTGTGACTTTTCAAGCATGTTTATCTGAATGCATATCCAGAGAATCCCTCCAATTATTAAGCATCACACAGGAACCTGCAAATGCAGTTTCAAAAACTGTATGTGCGCTTGTCATATTGTTGCACTTGTGGCAATGATGGAAAAAAAAAACTTTGCAAGTGCATGAGATATAATCCATACAGGCATTACTAGACTCCTGAAAGAAATAATTTGAAAAGTTCTGCAAATATCTACTTGCCACAGCAAACAGCGCAGCAATCTTCATATCTGCTGATACCCTTGACATAATTCGGTGCCGCAACCTAAACTGTATGTGCACTTCATATAGTGTCGCTTGTGGCAATGATGGAAAGAAAAAAGGAAATGCATGAGTTATAACGCATACATGCATTACTAGATTCCTGAAAAAAATAATTCAAAACCTGTATGCGCTTGCGGCAATGATGGAAAAAAAATATATCTTTGTGAATTTGTAAGATATAATACATACAGGGATTCCTATTCCTGAAAGAAATAATTTGAAAAGTTCGGCAAATTTCTACTTGCCACAGCAGCTGCTACTCATTCATATCAGAGAAACGCCACAGGCCCACAGATGTACTCGTTTGAAGAATGCACACACGTGAATGATGTAAGACATTAATTATTCCAAAACAAAACAATGCAAGCTTACAAGACTGCAAATTACGAAAATACAAGTGAGATAATTGCAATAACACAGAAATAGCTCCAACTCAATACAATCAAATAGAAGAATGTAAGAGATGTTCATATAGGAGTTGAATGTGTAATGGAAATCTCCACCTAGAATAGTGTACTCAAGTGGTAACCAACACCTAGAATAGTGTAGTCAAGTGTACACCTAAGCAAGCATATCCCATAAGTGTAGGGAAACTCCAAGTGAGTGGAATATCCCGAGTCTGATAATACAAATAAAACGAGGAAAATAAATCCTACACTAACAATTCAGTCTAGGCTCAGATAAAACCCTTGACAGTAAACAGCACAGCAACCTTCATATTAAACACCATCCACTACTGCCCATGTTATTTCTTCCCTCTTGCTAGACATTAGTTGACAATAAATGCCAAAAAATTAAAAAGTGTCCTGCTATGAATTAAAAAAGTCTCTTATGGACCATTTTCACCCTGCGCTCCTGTCAATCCAAGTTATCACATCCACCCCTGGAGGGCTTCCTTCAAACATCTTAAGCTATAAGCACATGTCAGGATATAAACACGCAGTATAAAATGTCAAATTCCTTATGACTTGCATAAACAATCCAAACATGCCTATCTAAATGCATACCAATGGCTCAGAAAATCCCTTAAAACATTACTCATCATATGGCCATCTGTAAACAGAATGTAGAGCATCTGTAAGACAAAATTTTTCATCATTGCCACAAGCGTAACTAAAGCATAAATGCATATGCAGTTCTGTGGAACTTTTACAAAAAATTGCATCACATGCATTTTTTAGAGACTTCAAATTTTATTAAAAAAAAATTGAAAACTCGTGAGATCTAAATATGTAGAGGGCGTACTAGATTTTATGAAAGGAATAGTTTGCAAATTTATTAGAACATCCACCTAGCATTCACACATCTTTTGGTAGTTCACAAAAATAATATAGAAGAACATGGCTCAACAAATACCATCGAGAGACATCATTCTGCTACCTGCCGGTAGAAACCAGAGCAGCTGTAAGACCGGCCTTTGCTTTCATCATTGCCACTTAAAGCCTTATATCTATCACAAATCTTTGAAAAACGAGATTTTGAGGCTAACTATAACACTCAGCAAGGCTTACACCACCTGCTCATAATTTGTAGGTATCACATGTTGGGGATCGCGCCCCTTAGAATGCACGACACAGGGAAAACTGAGATGCAGAAGAGATAAGGGAAGAGAATGAAACAGTCAGATAGATAATGCAAAAGAGCACCTTAAACAAAATGTAACGATTCTTCCCACTCGGTTAAGTATATATTTAACCTTTAGTTGATTAACAGTCCCTGTGACCTACATACACACAAGCATTTGCTCATCTGAACCAGCAAAGTTCTGTAATCTAAAACTGTGTATATATTTCCTCCCAAGCATCGCTACGCAGGGAGTTTCAGGGTTTTGGAACGGGTCTGGGGTTTTTTAAGTTTGGGATTTAGGATATAGCGTTTAATGACTTACGGTGTTTCGTTTTCTATCTAGGCAAGGTCCGTTAATTATAATAAAATCACATCACAATGAAATATACCTCAAACAACTGAAAAAACGCAGTGATAAGTACATTTACTGAAAAACAGATTTCACATGTTCTCAACCAGGCCTGAGTTCAAATCTTGCGAATAAAAATCTCTTGAATCTATACACTGTTCAAACAAGGAAAATGAATACCTCATTTGAAGCGGTCGTTGCATTCTGCTTCACTGCCATTTGCTCGACCTAAATTTAGGCGTCCCTTAAACCCTAACCCTCCGAAGGAACTACAGGACTCAACTAAGGTTGCCCTAACCCTCCAATGAAACTACAAGACTCAACTAGGGTTACCTTCACCCTGCAATGTAGCTACAAGATTCAACCATGGTCACCTCGAACCCTCACTGCATGGTATTGACGCCATATCTGTTTTGTTTTTTTTTTTCCTTCTTCTTCCTTGGGTTATCGTAAACATTATTTTTTGGCCGATAGGCCTTTCTAAAGTCATTCTTCTTGATAACTCATGTTTTCATCTCCTTTTAATAAAATAGATTTCATGAACTTCTTAATATTCCGCTCCCCCTGAAAAAACATCCTCTTGCATGCATACATGTGTTGGAGGGGCAGGGTGATGTGGAATTTTCTGTAGAAAACGCCTACCCCCAACAAATTTCTTGTTATGGATCTGCAGGTACCTCTTGCTTTCATTTATCATTTCTTGTTGCTGTAATATTTCGCTTTACCTTGTTAAAAACGACTCTACAGGGAGAGAACCAAACACACATTTATTTTCACTTTACCCTGTAATGTATGGCTGTGTTATTTCCTCTGTGAAAATTTTACAATTTAAAAGGCGGAATTATTATTATTATTATTATTGTGAGAAAGGGGCATAATTATATGTTTGGAATCATAATTTTAAAAAAAAGGTTTATGTGGGTGTTTTCTTGATTGTTTTAAAGGTTGTAAGCCCTGTCAAATTGTGTTTGGTGTTACACCGCTTGAAAAGTTTGTTGTTTTATTGAATCCACCTCATACAAACAAGAATGGGAAACAAACAGGAAATAATATTGTTTTCTATATTCTTGGAATGGGTCCAATGAGTATGATTGCAACAACCTTGTCCTGTGATTCTCTTTCAGTTATTATGTTGAACACTTGGTGTGCAACCTATAATTTTGTATGAGGCGTTTTGCCAAATGCTTGAAGTGAATCCTATAATTATCTTTGAGGCTCTCTCCCAGACATTTCCCGTCCATCCTACAAATTTTGACTATTGCATGTAACACGTTGTTTGATCTTTCAACAACCATTACTCATTTGTTTTTCGGGAAAAATATTTATTTTGAATCGATCTGGAGATGGACAATGGAATCTATTTAAACAGTACACACAAACGAATGCCCCTCTAGAATATTCGATTCCATTATTCCTTATAGGCATTTAGTGCCTTCCGCACGCCATGATGCCACAAATTAATGAATGTCGTGTTGTTTATTAGCCTGTGTGCTTTGTAATGCCAAAAAAATAATAAAAGTCTAAACAGATGAATCATACATTCTGTAAAGATCAAAACTTTATTGTCTTAACTGATATGATTGTAAATTCGTGTACGCCTATTGTTAGACAAAAGTTGTGTAGTCTACTGAAAAATAATAGTGACTAGTTATTTTCTATATCCAGGAAATAGAAATACGATAAAGCCCTTGCATTTACTAAGGTTTGGCTCCTGGCTTCAAAAATGCCTATATACAACTAATCTATAAACATAACTGAATTGTTATCTAAAACTCTAGGCATGCATACAGTGGAAGCAACTAACTGACGCGTCTCTGTGCCTTCCACTTTGTCCGTGAAGAGAATATATACCGTCGCCTAATCTTATCTCCTCTAGTACAATCCTGGAACCATTTTAAAATAGACGAAATAGTTCCAACTATAAGTAAAATTTTGCCCAAATAGATGATAAAAAAGCAAGAAACATAAAAAATGCTAACTTACCTCAAAAATATTTTGTTCTACCATATGCCTTCTCCATCTTTCCACCTACCGTGCCCTGACATGAGATCATATCAATGGTGGCAATAATTTACCAAAGAATTTATTTCAAATGTCGAATGCGTTATTGTTAAATAGAAAAAATCATTATTTTTAGGAGTGATTACTTAAATCTATAGTGAATGGGACAAATTTTGATTTCCAAAAATGATTGAACAATGAACTGCAAAGCACTAAAAACATTGTAACTTTTGTAGATCAGGAAGTATTTTCTATGATTAATTAGTATCTGCATGAACAATTTACTTTTTGAAATTAGTGGGGATAATTTTGGATCAATGTGATTTTTCGATAGAATAACTTACAATCTAAGAAAACACATTTCATTGTTTTCATCGACCAAACTTCAAAAAAAAAAAAAATCTTTGGATGAAGAAAATTAAAAACAAGATTTATGTAGTATAATAGTAAGAATAATATTTGATAGCCGTTAATTTGTTTAGAGCATTTTTAATTAATTACTTGTCGTAGAAATATTTCATTTTTTTTATGTCATCCATTAATGTTATGCATTTTAAGTCTGACTTTAATTTTTATAGACATCATGTATGGGTTTTCATATGCATGTTTACAAAAAACTACACTTCGTGGTGGTTAGAAATATTTTGGAATTTTGTCCAGCTCGGTTGTATGGGCTACATGTGCCTTGTTCGGTACTAGGAGATAGGATTTTATGATGGAATTTTTCCATAGGAAGCAATCCTCACATGTCCCAAGTTGGACATTAGACTATGTATGCAAAAGGTTTTTAAAGTAGCCTAACGAGTGTCCTCCCCAAATTTGTATCCTACATATTATGTTGATGTGACGTGGTGTCCTGACATGTTGCTTTTTCTCTGCAACTATATTGGACTAAAATGAGTACTAGGAACACATCAAAACATCCCATGATACCTGACATGACACATTGTACCAACTTGGACATTTTCTGTGTGAAAAAAAATTCACTGTGAAGAAAAGTAGTTTAGAAAGCAATTTGTAATTCATATTTGTCTTTCATAGAAGACAAAAACTGAGTAGATTGGAGATAAAAGAGGACCTTATGAAAAAAATTGGTGTTGTTGAACCTCAGATCATTTTCCTTTCAAATTTTAAGACAAAAAACATACTCAAGAGGTTTTGGTCTAATTTATGATAGTGTACATCATGCAATTCAATACTTAACCAGGGACTAAGTTTATTAAGAATGGGATTGATGTTCCAAATCCTAAATCTAAGAAATATTGTCCAAATAGAGCCAAAAACATTTGTGGAATCAAAAAATTCAATGGTTCGTGAAAATATGCAAAATAGATAGTTTTTGTTGAAAAGTACTCATGTTACATTACTTTAAACAATTTGAAATTTTACTGTTGCATGCACTTCTTGTCTTTGCTTTAAAATAAGATATCATTTTCCCCTATGTTTTATATGGCATATTTTGTGTTAGTCTATATTGCTTTTATACTATTTCTTCTTGAAATTATAAGCTATAAACATCCCATGCAATATGTCATTTCCTATGTTTGATATATCGATATGTACTCAAATAGAACTACAAAATTAGTTAAATGCATATTTGTTTATTAAATGTTGAAAAGATAAACTTATTTTTAAATTTTTGTCAAGTTTTGTATGACGTATTTTGTTTTTACTAGGTAATTTTAGTTTATGTGGTGTTTTCTCATATTTGTTGGTGTAATTGTATAGTTCATATTTATGGATGTGTCATGTAGATTTTATCAAAAGAACTATATGGCTATTGGGTCCCCTCTCTTGTACCTCATAGTAGTAAGATAGTTTTATTGACAAAGATATGTGGTTAATTGGTTCCTTCTCCTCTATTTCATAGTGTGATGTATTTTACCAAAAAAGATATATGGTTAATAGTTCCTCTCTCCTCTATTTTATAATCTTAATATTAAAATTTAGTTTAATTTTCGCAACATATGTTAATAGAGGCTCGTAATGAGCATTTGTAGGAGAGAAAATGACAAAAAAACATAATCATGATTTGTTTGTTGAAATTTTTGGGATGATAACTAATAATTTTAAGATTTCCATTTCTTATTTATGTTTTCCTATAATACACCTTTAATAGAAAATATACTAAATTGGTTTTGACACATTTTTAAAATTTAACATGTCATAGATATGTTTGTTTTCCTTCATTTTCAATTATTTTAATTCAATTGGCCTCTAATAAAGAAAGTAGTTTTGTTATTTTTGGTTATTTATATCATCTAAACATTTTATTTTCCTTCTTCTTGATTGCTCAAATTTTGTAGGCCTGCTCAATTATAAAATGGAGCCCCAAAATACATCTACATCAATGAATGCTTCTACTGGAAATAACCCACTGATAGGAACAACATAGAATTTTGTTCACATACTTCCTATAGGAGTGTTATCTCCATTTCATGATGGATGAACTATACAAGGAAGAGCCACTTCTAAGTCAAACATTTGTAACTTTAACAACACTAGAGGGAGTGGAAAGTTATTCAAATTTGATATCATTGGTAAGGATGAAGAACAAAAACATACTATTTGTTTCAATGAACAAGTGGATAAACATTATGATAATATCCGAGTTGGAAATGTGTATACAATTTTTCAAATGGAAGATTGTGGAAGGATGAAAAAATATTTAACAATCTCCCATCACAATATGAAATATTGTTACATAGCATGTCAATCATGGAAGCTTCTTCTGTTTATCATGACTCTATTCCATTTAACAAGTTTCACTTTGTTTTGATAAGTGAAATCAGCAACATGGAGGGAAATTCAATGATAGACATACTTAGAATTGTTGTATTTGTTGGTGAGCTTGAAACTCTATTCATGAAGGATGGTTCAGAAGTGAATAAGAGGACAATTCAAATTACATATATGTTTGATTGCATCATTGATGTTACGCTATGGGGCAATTGTTTCGTGACGGAGGGTTCTGAAATCCAACACCTCATTAACTTAGGCCCATGCGTCCTATTATTGTTTTTCAAGTGTGTTCACATAAATTGATTTCAATGGGAAGTCTTTGGGAACACTATCCAACACTAATATGTTTATAAATCCAAGTATTGAAGAAGTAACTATACTGAGAAATTGGTGTGAGGAACATGGAAAATTTTATGGTGGTCAGTCTCTAACAAGCCATGATGAACTTGGGGTTCATAATTCTGTCCAAACAAATATCTCTGAGATAGTTGTTGGTGGATCTCTTAGTTTTGAAAAACCACTTTGGATATTGCTAAGAGGAACTATAGTTTCTATTGATGAAATGGATTATTTTACTTATATGTCTTGCCCATCAATGCACAAAGGCACTCAATGTAAGAAAAAGACTAGAAAGAGCTCTAAAGGAAAATGGATTTGCTCCACATGTGATAAGGTTTCCACAGGTTGTGATTATTGATACTTATTAAGGGTTCAAATTGTAGACCACACTGGAAGTTTATGGGCAATATTTTTTGATGATGTAGGTGAAGAATTATATGGTGCAACAAAAAAGGAAACACTCAACTAGGTTCAAGAAAATCCATTGTGCATACGACATCTCAAGAAGATGACAACCTTCCATCAATATTCATTTACATTATATGTACGAATGGACACATTCAACAATCCACCCAAGTTGTAATCTAATGTTGTCAAAGCAGAAAAAGTTGATTATTCTTCAGAGAGTAATTTTCTTATAGGATTACTTACTAAGATTTGACTACATTTCATGTTGTATATATTTCCCATTTTTGTAATGAACTAAGTAGAATAAGTTGGCATTAAAGTCTATTTTGATATTGTTATGCCCTCAATTTTTATAACAAATATATAATATTCACGTGTTGATTTTCCTATTTCTTTAAATGCCTTGAATCTTGTAAATTTATGTAGTTATTGAAAAAATGGTGTACTTATAATATATCATTTTCCTAATGTTTTCAAATATTATTATAGTTCATGGTGTTGTATACTAATCTATTTTTTATCAATGGTGTTACAACATTTATATAGTAACATAAATAAACCATTTTTAGATATGTAATTTTTATATTGCTATCATGTTTTAAAATTTCATTTTCCTTTCTATATATAGGTTCTCTATTATTTAATTTGATGTTGAATGTTACTTTATTGTGGTTATAACCTTGTAATTTGTGACAAATTTAGAATATTTGACTATGAAATTTTTTGTCTATTTAATTGTGTCCGTTACTGGCATAGTTAAGCTCTTGTTCACTATTTTTAGTGTGATTACAATCTAGAATTTTATGTATGTTTTAAACTATATAATAATTGATTATTTTATGTGACACTTTTTATGTTTATCAGTAGTATTGATTTGTTTATTACTATTGTAGATGTCAAGACCCAGATGATGTTATTTCTCAAATTATGATATCAACACAAATTGAAAGATATCAATCCCATGATATTGTGGTGAATCCAATCAATCTGACTGATGATATTGCATGTTACTACCATCCAAACTACATTAATATTCCTCAAAATCATTTATGTAGTGATCAAAAATGTGAGCACCTGTGGAACATATGAAACTATTATATGTTCACCTCAACAACAAACAAATGTTACTCAATATGCATGCTATGTAGAGAGGTGTGAACAAATAAATCATGGAGAAGAGAAATATAGCAAGATAAAAGAGAAGAGATAAATAGAAATAACAGAGAAAGGTATCATGCATGAAGAGAAGAAATAAATAGGAGAAGAAGAAGAGCATAACTATATGCATCTAGGACTCAATTGTTAGTAAATAATTCCTTGCCGATAGAACTTGAAGTACAAGAAAGTGATTTTACAATGGCACCTCACATGCATCCGCAAGATGAAACATGTAATATTGGTTTTGTTCATTCCTTGACTATCCAACATAATGCTAGCATCAATAATATAGAATGCACTACTAAAAGGGACAAATGGAAGTCCAAATGCCAACAAGTGTACAATCCTCCATGCACTCATCAAAATGATGTTGGTTCTTCAAGTATGAAAAATATTTATTCCCATATATTGACAAGCCCTCAAAAAAACCCTTCTGTTTCCAATGATTGTCTTGAAAATCCTACATTTACTAGAAGGATTTTTGAGATACAAAATTCCACTATAAATCAAAACACATTTGATTTACTAAATGATGTGGAATCACGTGTGAGATTTTATACAAACATTATGTCAATTCAAGAGTCATTTCGCCAAAGATTGGATCAGATGGAAAATATACAAGTGTGTACTATTTGTAAAGAGACATACCCTAAAATCAAAGTGAAGCTAATAAGTATAGTACTAATTTGTACAAGATGTTACTCAAAACGTAATGGTCATCGCTTTTCATCATGGAATAATATGGATCTTGGTGTATAACCATATATTCTACAAGTTATTATAAAAGTTGAAGAGATGTTTATTTCTCATGTCAATCCAATAATGCAAGTCAACCATGCACGAGGTGGTCAATACAAGTATAGGGGACATACTATAAGTTTTCCGCAAGACATAACTTCAATTGCTACATATCTTCCTCGACGTGTTCAAGACCTTGATATTTTGATCATTAGAAGAAATGGAAATCAGTCAAAACACTATGATTGTTTGGTAAAGAGATCATGTGTATTAGATGCTCTCCAATATAAAATATCCAATGATAGATACTACAAGGATGTTGAATTATGTAATGTTGCAATTTCATGACTTCTTGCAGAAAAAACAAACATATCTCAAAGCCTCTGATTTGTTGAGTTAAACATCGAAGACAACGATAATGTGGATCAAATTCTTGAAGACTCCCCCCAAAAAAATATTGAATAAAATCACCATCAACCATCATCTTTTGTAATTAGAATGGGAAATGCACATCATGAAATGGAAGAAGTGAGGAACATTATTGAAAATGAAGGACCATGGGTGATTGACAGAATTGATTGGCCCACAATTGGATTATCTTCAGTTAATGAATATAACAATGAAGGTTTGTTTGACATGGCATTCCCTACATTGTTTCCAAATGGGGAAGAAAAATGGTTGTAACCTTGAATAAAAAATTTATGTATCCATGAATATGCTCTACATCTGATGAAATAACATGACAATAGATTTGGTAGCCATCTAAGATTTCAGTATTTCTTGTTGAACCTTATATTGAGGCACCAACATAGGCCACAACCTCATTGTTTGTGAAGAAAAATGTGGTTGACAATATACCTACTACTATTGAAGATCTTTGCCTCCATCTTTGAGAGATGCCAGATGACAAGCTTCCATAAACAAGTAATGTGTTATGCAACAAATATTAGAGGGACTATGACATATTGGAGAACATGCAAAAATGAATTGATAGACATGATTACACAACTAGGTTGCCCAACATTCTTCATTACATTAACTATTGCTAATACCAAATGGAAAAACCTACACCGAGTCATGCCTAACTCGCCCCCAATTAATGGCACAAATTATTACCAATTGAGGAACATAAATATTATTACAAATCCACATATTGTTGCTATGTATATGCACCACCGCTTCAAGATTTTCATTGATGAGGTCCTCATCAACCACTTCGGTACAAAAGACATTTGGTCAAGGTATATTCTTTCTTTTCTTCATGCATGTAAAATATAATACGTTCAATAAATTTTATTATAATGTATTTGATGCAAAATTCATATATATTCATCATGCTAGACACTTAAATGTGATTATTGTCTTTATCCATTTTTTATATGAATGAATGGAAATGTCGATCATCATTTCATAAACATATGGTTGTTTGGCTAAAGGATGCTCTAGATGTCAAAAATATGGATTGGAATGATCCCTCGCATGTTACAAAGGCAAAAGAATATTATGATAATTTTATTAATGCATGGAATCCAAGAGAAGAACATCAAAGGAATAACCAATTTTCTAGATCTATTAATGACGACCCTTATTTAATGGACACATCACAAATATTGTAGTCTGATATAAGACATGATTATGAAGAAATTGTTAATCATGTTGAATGACATACAAAATGCACCTTGGACACATGCTTATGAAAAATAGGCTCCATAAATTTTTGTCGATATAAAGATCCATGGGAGTTACAAACATAATCAAAATTGTACATAGATGAGGAAGGCCAAAAAAAATCCTTCCAGTATGTAATGATGATAGAATCAATGTACAGAATCCTAATATGCTTTCATTGTGGAGGGAAAACATAGATTGTCAACCCATCCTTTCTCACCAAGCAATTTTGAATTACATTGCAAAGTATGTTGCAAAATTCGAAACAAGTTTAGAGAGTTATCATGATATGTTGACACATGTTGCAACCGTCAGCCATTCATAAGACCCAACATTTTTACATACTGAAAAATTATTACAGAGAATGATATAAGTGCACAAGATACATGTCATATGCTATTAAAACTACCACTTATGGAATGTATTAGAGAATTTATTACTCTTAGTGTTGGTCGAAAAGTCTATAGACGTGTCCAACTAAACTTTGGGGATGATTCATTCGATTCAAATTTTTTACATGCTTACATACATCGTCCTTCACAATTAAAAAATATGGAAATGTTGGATGTTGCCAAGTCATGGTCATATTCTCCAAGCTATAAAAAGGAACAATGGAAAATTTGAAAACAACAAGCTATTATCTGTGTATGGCCAAGATTTTATTCCATCCCTAATAAAGAATCAGATGAATATGTGGAATTTTGTTGGAGTGAGATTCTACTATATAAACCCTTTCAAGAATTCTCAGTTGATATAGGCAACATAGTAATGAAGAAATAATTCACTCTTGGGAATATATAAGAGGTACATACCATACATGACATATTAATCATATGCATACATCACCTACATATTTTGATGGAGTTGAAAATAACCTTGATGACGACCCAAATGTAAGTACTACAGAGATGTATGAGTGGGAAGTAATGTATAGATTGGTTCTTGTATGTCTAAGAATCAACACATAACCCTAGGACGCACTCGAACTCCCAAGGTTATGTTGAGACAACTGATATGATATGGAAGACGGATATGGAATGGATATTTAGGGCGAATGGGTGAAATGTACAAAAACTGGTGAAAATGGATAACAAGCGAGTCAAGGCAATCAAATGTTCTCTACAGGAACTATGGGAATCTGTTCATCTAGGGCGATGAAGGATTGCCTAACTTGGGTGGGTGAAATGGAACGATCAATGAGGATACACACACAAAGGCTCCTATCAATGTCAGTGTCCCTAAAAAATCTCTGAATTGGATATGAAATACGTGGGAAATATCCTATGTTTGCCTCGTAGAAGTCTCCATACAAGGTCATGGAGCTGTGAGAGGAAACGTATGGGTAGGATGGATGGGTGAATCATGAGATCTAATTCCAACCAGGTTGAATTTTCCAAAACTTGTAAGCAATATCTTCTTCGATGTTCAAATCTGTCAATTGTGAGATAATAACAGGAGGAAGTGGGGTGGTTTAGAAAACAAGGTGTCTAAGGCCTTGGTCAACGTCTACCAATTGTGGAGCTAGGTTTGGTTGTGGCACCGTTGGATCACACACATAATCTTTGGGTTGCCTAGGGCCTTAGATGGTCATGTGGATGTTTAACTAGTTAATTTTAACAAATGAAAGCTAATTGATTAAAACAAAGGAAGAAAAAATACTCTATTTGTTTTTGTGTTTTTTCAATGATTTTAAATAAAGGGAATAAAAAAACAAAAGCAAACTAATTAATCTAATCTAATTTTTTTATTTTTTTTATGTTTACTGAAAAATAAATAAAATATGCATAGATAAATGCAACTTCTTCTAATTAAATGAAATTGCTTCTACTCTAAACAAATTAAACTAAACCTGTTGTATGGAATTTACTTTAATCTAACAAAATAAATGATTTTCTTGATTTTGTAGTTGTGGATATTGCCTCTTCTAATTCCACCTCAGAGTCACAGGAAGAATAAAAATATTCTTAGAAACAATTCTTCCCCTGAAACTTCACCAGTAAAATAGAAGCTTTCTAACTGAAGAAATGAAAAGCTATAGGTAAATGAATTGTCTAGGGTTAGCAATATTGTGGCAAGAACTGCCTCCAAATTCTTCCCAAGCAAATCCATAGGGATAAGCTGAGAGGAAATCCTTAATGGAAGCTTTGCAAAAGAAACTATTGTAAATGCTATTGCAATTGTATCTTTCTAAACAAATGTATCTAACAGATTATAACTTTGAATCTATCTAAGAAAATGAAAGAAACCGCTAGGAATTTAATAACATGTCCAACCTAGAAATTTTTTACTGAGACAAATCTAGTTCTTGTAATTCCTTTTGATGTCCCCTCAGCTTATTTTCCAATGAGTGTTCAAACGTGTCCATGGAATTGTGCTAGAAGTGTGTAGATAGAATATGAGAGAGTGTTGGATCTAGCTGGTTTGCAAGTAATCTGGTAGCAATGCGAGCAAGGAATAGGAACTCGTTTTCCTGTGTACTTCTTGGTGAGATTATGACATCATAACGATATAATTCCAAAACAAAATATTCTAACCAACACTTTGAAAAGAAGCTTGAATCTTATAGAAAATAGGTAGAGAAGTGGTCTAGCCCACTTAGTAGCCAAGGAATTCCATATCACTCAAATAAGGGGCAATTAACTCACAAATAACAACAAGAAAGGAAGGAGAAGGTTGTATGCATATAACAAGCCCAAGAACAACTAATTTGGTCAAGAAACGTGTGCTAAAAATGAGTTTAAAGGAAACGACACACATTCAAAACACGTTGGAAAAGGCTTGGGAGAAAACGCACAGATCCACTGGTATGTGCAGACTAGTGGTTATGTAACCATCGTGGCAGTTGCGCAAGCACCAGCGCGGTTCCATAACTTAAAGCAAAAAGGGCAAGCAAAAGCTACAAAAATGACAAAGGAAAGTGGTTAAAGCTAGAAAAAGGACAAGTAAGCTACAAAACATACTGCAAACAAGGATTTGGACTTGAACATCATTAGAATTAATATTTTATCATCATTGGGGATTTTACCTCTTCCGACAATGTAGTACCATGCAAAATTTGGGTGCGTACATATTTCCACCTCAGAGAAGCATTTTATCCATGAAGAGACGTAAAATATAGAGTTTGAGTATGACGCTCCCAAATGGGAAGGTTAGAGATTATACCTGACATGCCTGTGTGTTGAAGTGATGCCAATCCAAGCTTCCCGCCACCTACAAGAATAAAATAGGAATCAAGTGCAAATATAATATATAATTGACAAAACGTACTAAAAATATGATAAGAGGACTTACCATATCCACGGGGATAGAGATATACTTGTGTCAGCACAGTACTCCTTCCCTGCAAAACACACACACTCAAAATAGAGTTAAAATGTGCTATATATATCAAAATTACTATTTTTAGAAATCATTTGCACTTACCCTCTTGGTGAAATTTGAGCTTTAGATTACCTATAACCATTTTGAGCGAGAATATAGTCAAAACAAAGAGTGCGACAACGTGATGAAAACCCAACTAGTGGGAGGAGCAACAAGTACATACAAGTGAGTTATTTACATTTGTTTATTTTTACCCTATTATGTGAAAAATTCAATTTGGGGGGGACTTTCAATAATTTTATAGTCAAATTGTTCATAAAGGGGGCACTTAGTAGGATTTGCAATTTGTTTTGTTGAAAACAGTCTTTTTTTTGTCTTTTTTGCATTTGTGGGGGCCTAGAGTATGGATAGCTTTTCACAGGCGGAACCGCCGTGGAAGTTACGAAACTGCCACATTGGTTATGCAATCGTCAAAGGGTTATTGAAAAACATGGAATTATCATGGTGGTTACGCATCCTATAATGCCACTTCCCTTAGACCCTTTCTATAAGATCAGATTATCTGATTTAGTTGGTTATCTATTTCATTTTGGACACACTATTAGGGTACCTTTATATTCAAACATATTTATATCAACATTACATGACATACTTAATTAGATGGAGTGATGGTTATATATGTGTATATATTATATGCATCGATGGCGCTAATATTGTGATGCAAGATTATAGTATTATTGTGTTATCTTAATCATGTGATTAATTGATTATTATGAAAATGTTCTAATGTTTATATTTTGAAAACATTAAATGATGAATGCTTTGTTAACACCTTTGTGCTTGAAATTCTTGCATTACAAGTAATTGTTCTAATATCGATTATTTACGATTAATATTCATGTATCTTGATTTCAATTATATTACTATAAGCAATGTATGTTTGGAAATATCTTGGACAGATTTGATGTATGTGTGTGTAGTGTGCAATGTTGTACATGTTATGTATATAAAACACACCTGGGGACCAAGTGACCAATAGATGAAGAATATTCGGGCTAAGACCCCTTAGCCACCTTGAGCAACAATGTTTTTTGGGTTTAGAAAAGTGGCTAGATCTTTTATTTTCTTGTGGTCGTTTAATTTAATTTTGATTATCCTATGTTGATGGCCCTTTTGATTATTTACCCTTGCTTTTTTATAATTTGTAATTTTATGCAATTTCTTCCCCTCCCATATGATGATGTGACCTATTGAAATGAATTTTGGTAGTGGAAAATTAATTATTGGGACGCTAAACCCAATGAAGATTATGGAGGGGCGGATTTTGACTTTGCATGTATTTTTGGCCAACCCTACATGCACCTAACCTTGTCCTTGATACCTAAAATGGTCCCACATCCTTAACCCATCATGGGTGGAGTATTTTTGAGGGTCTGTTTAAGATTTTGAACATTTTTGTCTCATTTATCATTGATTTTATTGCACTTGCTTTCACTTTTTGAAATTGATTTACTTTGATGAATGGTAGATACCTTGGGTGAGTTGGAGAAGGTACTCCTAATTGGCACCCATGTGGAGCCAACTCGCCCTCCCCCTTGTTTATTCTATAAATAAGATTTGTTCTTAGAATTTTGGAGTTAGTTGATCCTTGTTTTATTTTTGGTCTGGAGATTGCTTATGCTTGTGAAGCTTTCAAATAGAGAAATTTGGAGCAAAGGAAGGATAAAGCTATGGATTTGAGGTAGGGTTTAAATATTTGTTTTACCTTGTTGTTATTACCTTGCATGGTGAATTGGTGAGTTTTATTGATTGCATTATCTTGATTCTTTTGATCATTTTCTCTCCCTTTTTAGATTGTCTTCTTGTTCACTTGAATAAACTGGATGGGTAGAAAGCCTATAGCTTTGGGGTGTTGGAGGGGAGTTTGTGGGGGTTATTTTGGTGGAGGGAAAAGGGTTATTTTAGGCTTGTTAATGTATTATTTTGGCACTTCATTTGGAGGGAGTTTGGGGTAGATAGGGGTTGGCTTTAGTGGAGGGAAAAGGGAAGCTTTGAGGAGGCATAAGGTGTAGTGGAGGTATAAGGAGGTTTTGGTATCTTGAAGGTTTAAAGCCAATCCCCCTATCCAATTGGAGACAAAATGAGACTAACCCATATTCCTCCCTCTCCCACTTGGTTTGTCTATCAAACCTTTTTTCGTGATGTAGTTGCCTACATTTATGTGTGTGTGTGTGTGTGTGTGTGTGTGTGTGTGTGTGTGTGTGTGTGTGTGTGTGTTGTGCTTGTATGTTGGGTCTCATGGAGCGAGACTGTTCATGTTGCTCAAGGGGGTTGTTAGTTCGTTTATTGTTCGTTTGTTGGGGCTCGGGGGCCATTGTGGGAGAGCTCCCATTCCCTAATGGATTTTGGTTAGGTGGAGAGCATTGCTTGGCTCCCCCTCGCGTGCTTAGAGATTGTTGGAGGTATTTGTAACTAGCACTTTTAGCTCCCTTATTTGTTGCAGGTTAACTTGGTCCCATATTATAATGTAACTTGTATTCTCTACTTTGTAAACTTTAAAAATATGTATTTGAAGTGTTGCAATGTGTTGTGAGCTTCTTGTAAACTCTAAGAGAGGCTCTTGAGATAATGTAAAACATTTAACTCATATGCACTTGTGAAATTAAAAAGTGGGTCCTTTTTGTAATGAAAACATTGTAAATTTTACCAATCATTTAACCATTCAATTTGTAATTGCTTGCTAGGATGAATCATGAAAGAATAAAAGATGTAGGTCAAATCTAATCATCATGGGTTATGTGTCTTGTGGTGTTCCTTTAAACTTGGTGGAAATTCAATTAGTGCATTTGAAAAGGAAATTTTATTTGTGTTTTCAACTTATAAAGGATTTGAAAATATTCCATATATATATATATATATATATATATATATATTTTTGATAGATTAGCTGTTTTAAAAAAAATCTTTCAACCATTATGTGATTGAAATTAATGGGGTATTACAACTTGTTCATGGTATATGAAAAACAAATAAAAAATAAAAAATTAATGTTGTTAGAAATGGAATTTGTTTGTTGGTTGGTTTATATCTTTGAAATTTTGTTAAAAAAAATGAAAAGTAGGTTCTGTTGTAGACTGATGGAAGTATAGTTGTTGAGGCACAAAAGAGTATTGGCATTATTGTTGTAATTTCTAGTTCCAATAAATAAATAAATAAAATTCTTTAAATGCATATCATGCAAGATCTACTCCCTGCAATTATATTTATACCAATGATTTCCTTGAATTAACATACATACATACATGAATTTATTGAATGTAAAATGGATTCATTGAATTTTATTTAAATGTCAATAGTTACATTGAGATGGTAATAATCACATCATATATATATATATATATATATATGATTTAAATCGACCCATGCCAAACAACCCTTCAATCAGGTTAAATGCCACAGAATGGCCATCCAGATTTGCTAGTTTCCTTGCATAATAAAACACGCACTTTATTTTATATCTAGAGCATTAATTTCGTTGAAACCCAAGAAAATGTTGTAAAATTAATGATAATGGATAGTTACAGCGATTGCAGAGTCTCTACCATACAAAACGGAAATATCACTTACAACCGTAAAAAAAAATTCAGCCTGCACACAGAAATAAATTTGTAACCATAACATTTTATTTTATCATAAATAAATAAAATACAAAAAGGCAAAAAAAGAGGAGTGCCGCTTCCTCCTCCCTCACCATTCTTCTCCCCCACCTCTCTTCCTCTTGGCCGCTGCCTCTAAACTACAACCTAAAACATATGCAGCTAATTCCTTTATTATGTTTTGTCTTTTAAGCAAGTAGTAATATTGTTTATTTAATATGAGTATAAGTCTTTGTTAAATCTAAAGCATATGTGTAAAGTTCTAGGGTTTAGCTTCTAAAAATAGGAAATTCGTAATGTATAATAAGTGCAGTTTATTTTTAATACTAGCAATCGCACTCAAGGAGTGCAATGTGAATGCCAAAAGGGATTGGGGGAGTAGTGAAGAGTGGAGGAGGTATGAAAGGTCAATTTTGAAGGAGATACATTTGTTAAGGGAATTTGACAAAGGAGAATGTGGAGCGAGGGGATAGATGGATGGAATCAAAAGCGAGGGGATAAATGGATGGAATCAAAAAATCCATCCATCTACAAAGTTCAATGCATAAATCCGGTAACAAAACAATGAAAAAATCACAAAAATAAACCCTTACTCGTGTTTCTCCCTAAATATTCAATGACACGAATGTTATAAAATGTGGAGAGAGAGAGAGAGAGAGAATATAATGTGCAAACAACAAATGAAGAGTAACCAAAATGCACACATTATCATTGTGTACCCGTCAATTTATTAAGTGAAAAGTGGTTGAAGTAGTTTCAACTGTTTATTAGTTAAGGCTAAAATAATATTAATAAATAAACTTATATTAAACCTTATATTTTAATAGCATGAACTCCTTGGAACTAAGATTCATGACCCTTATGTTAACACACAAGACTACGTCAATTAAACTGAATAATTTACAATTAATAATCTCCACAAATGTATGATCCCTTCATTTTTCATTCTAGAGAGTTTAGAAGGCATCTACCTTAATAGGAAAACAAAGGTAGCATGCACTCATTACATCGATCATCACTCATTAAATCAATAAGTCTATAGAAAGCAACACTACATAGAATTGAAAACCCATTTTGTATGAGCTCCTTGGAACTAAGAGAAATGCATGTTTATGCTAACATAGTAGGCTACAACTTCACTTTAAACCAACCAATTAATAAATAATAGTATCCACAAAAGGATGCTCCAGTTTATCAATCTGAAGCCCCACCTAGCTTTTCAGTCAAGACTCCCATGAAATCCCATTTTTCCTAATGGATCCTCATTTACCTACTTTAGGTCTTTTTATGATTTGGATGTTTTGTTGGTGCTCCATTTTTATAATGCAATATATGATAAAATAAAGAAGAAACATAATAGTTTCATAGAATTTATAGTTAACTGAACATCGGATATAACTATACCTAAATTTGTAATGCTAAAGTGCATTCAAAGATGAAAAAAAAATGTGTCCTTTGTCCTCTTATCAGTCATTTAGAGTTCCACAAGACAACTTTGAATTCAAATGAGTTGTATGGGACAACATCATAGTTTAGATCCTTGTAAAAAATTTCAACCTCCTGAAAAACTTCTACAACTCTTTCAATTCAATGTAATTTACTGTATTATAAATTCAAATCTGATTTTAAATATAATATAAATAGCAGAAACATTTAACCCACTTTGCCACTAAAATAAGAGGCCTAGTAATTGAAACAGGGTTCAAATGTGTTTATACACGAAACCATTAGAATGGTTTGTGAAGAGTTATACAACTGAGTATTTCAAGCCGCTAAAACAATCTTTTAATAAATGTAAACCAACTTTCAATATACATGAGTGACTTAAATTTAGAAAACCAAGTGGGCATTTTTCCTATTTGTGTAGATCCAACATACTCCATCCAATACTACAAACAGATAAGAACACTAATTCTTGTGAATTTTCATATACATTTTTTTGGAGCTACAATAATAAGAAGAATGAAAATTTTGAATGTAGCATTACCCACACTCAAAAATATTAATATGAACCCAACCTCATCTATTTTTTATTTCTCTTTAGATAAAAATCATCTGGAATTCAAAATGTATGCCATTCATCAGTATAAACTGATTCAAAAAAAAGTGAGTGGATGAATCACACTCCTCGCAAGTACTCTACCATCATTGTTTCTAGTTGGACAACAATGGATGGTATCCAACAGAGCTTTTATTTCCCCAAAGGTGGGAGAGGAAGGAGAGAGAGAGACCTTTGCTAGAGGGAAATGAGAGAGAAAGACCTTGGCTGGAGGGAAAGGAGAGAGAAAGAGCTTGACTAGAACACTTCTCATAGATGAGTGTACTGATGCTAGTGGGGTAGTTGGTTCTTTTAAACCCTCTAGAGAAATACACTACTTCAACTTGATTATTGTCGATTCTGTACCACCACTTATCACTGGACAAGCCATATTTTGAACCTGTTATATACAAAACACAATGGGGTTACTGCACATCCTTATGCTCAATCACAATGACACCCACAAGTCTGTATTTACAATTCCTTACACCTTCATTAATATTAAACTCCAAAACTCACTCCAACTTTAACTTTCCCTTTATTAGGTCGACACTCTCCACACTTAAAAACAATGTCTGTGGGAGAGGTGAGATTGTTATTTTGGTTGGGCATTTTGGGTTACATCTGCATGATTTACCACCCAAATTGAAATTAAATATGTCTGCAACTGTAAATTGCGAGCGAAGTGAGAAAGTTGAGAGGGCTATGAAATATCTTGATCAATAGGCATGTGGTGTTTTGAGTGTAGAGACTATAAGCACAGTGAGAGCACGTTACCCCAAATTTGTATTCCCTACACAGGGAATCACCCAAGCCCTTGACGCAATCTTCTTTTCACAGCTCATCCAATACAAGACCGATACAACTATCTTTACCAGTGGGATAGAGACCAGTGGGAAACCTGGGAATATCAGCATTAAATCTTGATCCTTTCAATCTATGTTGAAACAAGAAATGTATCAAATGTGTGAAGGGTGCATTGAATGGCACGATGAGAATAAGGGTTGCCTTTTTGCAGCAAGGGCTTGAAAGCCTTTCTCATGCCTTTCATTGCCAATATACATTGCAATGTCACGCATGAATACCCGCTCTCATCCCCAATCTCAATCCCTATGCATACAAAATGTCCCATATTTATTTATAATTACCACAAACAAATCTTGATCTCTATTTCTCAACAAATATATATTGCCACAAAAAATCTAATGTAGCTCTCATGAGTCATAACACCGCTCCCGCTCTCGCTATTTATCTTACTCTCTCTATACAGTTATGATATTATGATATCGTTGTGATGTTTTGAATCCAATTCTCAATTATTTTCTTATCATCAACGCCTCTAGTGATGAGATGACTACTTCTATTCCCTAGTTCTCATCTGGTAAATGTTCTTGGGTAAATGTCCAGTAGTGACTCAGGTGTCGATGCTGTCAGTAGTGTAGTTGAATGCTCTTCTTGGGCAAATGTCCATTATTGGAGATTGTGATTGCTTTCTGCTAGATAGAGAAGAGTATCATGTCATACCTACTTCAACTTCTATAATTGACTCAGATTTTTCTTGCACTACAAAGTATGTTTGACATTTGACACTTGGTTAGGAATAGTAGATGCTAAGGCTTGAACTAATTTTAGTTGACTTAAATTCTCTTCTGCACCAACCAACATAATTCCCTTTGGCTTCAACCTGCATTATCAACATAAATCTTAATATATTGGTTGTTATTAATTAACACCACCATCCAGTTCTTTAATTTTTTCTAACATAATTATCTACTAGCTACCTAACCCACAAATAAACATTACCTTGCCTTAAAAAGTATGAGATAGGTGGCCAAAATACCCTGTGAACTCACCTCAGAATTTTTTTTTGCAAGCAAAAAATATTTGAGTTTGAGTGACCATTGAGACTCACAAGCCACTGTCGTTGTGGGAAATCAGAAAAATAGAAGAAAAATCAACTCATGATAAAATGATAATGGCAAATCAACCTACATGAAGCATCAATATTAGAGATACTAAAAACAATTGAAAGAGAAATTGCCAAATATTTAGCGAGGACCACACCTATGTTAAGCACTTTTAAATTTACTTCACTTCCAGCTAAGGTCAGATAATCCATAACAAGCACTTGAATTTCATACGAGTTCCATTAAAATGGACTTATGAGAACAAGAAATAGAAGGAATATAAGTCATACGGCTATTGACACAAGAAGGTGAACTTGAAACTATTAGGACGATAAACATTGATAAGTATATGGAAAAACATCAAAACACTCGGCTTGAATGTCTCTGTATTAGAAGTCAAATAGCTCATAGGTCTGACCAAAGATCAATGTTTATAAGGATTAGGAAATCCTTTTTCTTCCTATTGTGATTAATTGGGCTTAAAGTTAGTCTCTATTCAATCTGATCTAAGTAGGAACTGCACACCATTCTACCTCCCTAGAGGACTCAAAATATACCTGCAGGAGAAAACCCTTCCACTAGAACCATGCATGAAATTATGCCCATGCATCCAAGTTTTTTTTCTCTAGGCTCTGATCCCTTGTCTGATGACCGAAAGTTGTCATGCTTACCTTTTCTCAAATTCATCTGGACCATATGTTCAAAGAAACCCATACAACTTTGGGATTCATTCGTGGATAGTATATTCACAATTGTTGTTCATCCACTAAATAATGGACCATGCAAGGAATCGTTACTCAAAGAACGGCGGGACATCTTGACAAGATAATCAAATTTTGGAAGCCATCAATTGTCAAATCTTAGTCTTTCCATCAGCATTGCATTCTTCGAGAGGCTGAGATCCCTTCTTTAAAAGAAATTCCACAGCTGCTTTATGGCTTCTACTTATTGCCTCCTGAAGAGTCGTCTACCTGAACATATCCGCTTGAGTAATGAAATTTTTCATGGTGATCGGGTGATTGAAACCCCGCACAAAACATTAAATGTAAAGACGAACACACAAATTTAAACACAGCAAATCCGCATTCCATGCAAAAAATCAATGTTTATGTGACTATGTTAAATTTGACAGTTTGATGGCCGTCTGGACGTTTTTGTGTTTTTAACATTTTTCTTGCCTTGCCTTACTTCTTTAGATGGTTAAAGATTAGTGTTTTTGTACATCCCATTGCAAAATCAATGTAAAATATATGCTACATAGGAATGTTGGGAATTTTAAGAAAGAATCTCGAGACTTGTCATTGGTGTTAAGTGTTTGTGATCATTAACCGTCTCTACGCCACTTCCTGCTCTTCTTCACAATGTTAGCATCATCATAGCTTGCCACTCATTGTGAAGGAGCATGCGAGGTTTTCAAGTGTGGAGATTATAGCCTCGATTACCACTCTAGATTGAAGAACAGCGGTTGTGGCGACCCTCTCCTTCATCTCGAATGTAATTACACAATCAAGGGTTATCTACCTTCGCTAAATATCGGTAGACACCAGTACTACATACTACAAACCAAACAGTACTCTTAGGTCAACTTATGGGAGGTCTTTTACAACCATACCATGATAATATTAGATAAACATCTACTAGAAGATCAATGCGAATGTCACAGAATATCTATGATCAATTCTTGGGCGGTGCTCATTTTCATATTGCTGATGGTTACAGGAATATTTTTCATGGTGATCAAGCAATTGAAACCCCACACAAAACATTAAATGCAAAGACAAACATGTAAATTTAAACACAGCAAATCCGCATTCCATGCAAAAAATAAAATTTAAACACAACATAAAATGAAAAACGTCCAAACAACAGTCAAAATTAATTGCGTTATTAATTTTTTCATAAATTAATTTGAATATCAATGTCAGGATGAAATCTAGCAAATGACGGGGGAGAAACAGACTCTCTAATCATAGAAACGAAACATTCCAAAATATGTTACTCATGAGAACGAATAAAGTTAATGAAAAAAAAAAATCTGCAATTCTGTATTTATTATGACTGCCCAATGGACAAGTATTCAGGTCGATGACTCAGAAAAGTGGCTTCAATAAAATGGAAATTTGAAACCCCACCATACCATACCATGATAATATTAGATAAACATCTACTGAATGATCAATGCTATATGTCACCGAATATCTATGATCAATTCTTGGGCGGCACTCATTTTCGTATTACCGATGGTTATAGGAATTTTTTCATGGTGATCGGGTGATTGAAACCCCACACAGAACATTAAATGCAAAGATGAACATGTAAATTTAAACACAGCAAATCCACATTCCACGCAAAAAATCAAATTTAAACACAACATAAAACGAAAAATGTCCAAACAACCATTAAATTAATTACGTTACTGATTTTTTCATAAATTAATTTGAATATCAATGTCAAGATGAAATCTAGCAAATGACGGGGAAGAAACAGACTCTCTAATCATAGAAACCAAGCATTCCAAAATATGTTACTCATGAGAACGAATAAAGTTAATGAAAAAAAATAAATCTACTATTCTATATTTATTATGACTGCCTAATGGACAAGTATTCAGGTCAATGACTCAGAAAAGTGGCTTTAATAAAATGGAAATTTGAAACCCCACCATACCATACCATGATAATATTAGATAAACATCTACTGAAAGATCAATGTGATATGTCACCGAATATCTATGATCAATTCTTGGGCAACGCTCATTTTCGTATTGCCGATGGTTATAGGAATAGTTTTCATGGTGATCGAGCAATTGAAACCCCGCAAAAAACATTAAATGCAAAGATGAACACGCAAATTTAAACACAACAAATCCGCATTCCATGCAAAAAATCAAATTTGAACACAGCATAAAATGAAAAATGTCCAAACAATCGTCAAAATTAATTACATTACTGATTTTTTCATAAATTAATTTGAATATCAATGTCAGGATGAAATCTAGCAAATGACGAGGAAGAAATAGACTTTCTGATCTTAGAAACCAAGCATTCCAAAATATGTTTGTTACTCATGAGAACGAATAAAGTTAATGAAAAAAAAAAATCTGCAATTCTGTATTTATTATGACTACCCAATGGACAAGTATTCAGGTCGATGAATCAGAAAAGTGGCTTTAATAAAATGGAAATTTGAAACCCCACCATACCATACCATGATAATATTAGATAAACATCTACTGGAAGATCAATGTGATATGTCACCAAATATCTATGATCAATTCTTGGGCGGTGCTCATTTTCATATTGCCGATGGTTACAGGAATATTTTTCATGGTTATCGGGTGATTGAAACCCCACACAAAACATTAAATGCAAAGACGAACAGACAAATTTAAACATAACAAATCTGCATTCCACACAAAAAATCAAATTTAAACACAACATAAAATGAAAAACATCCAAACAACCGTCAAAATTAATTGCGTTAAAAAAAGTCCGGGAGGCCATCAAATTTAACATCGTTGCAGAAACGTCCGAAGGTCCTTTACCATAGGGGGATGCCTTCAGCGTAATAAAGAGTATAAAATTATGCTAAGTATAAATGGGAAATCCATATGTGGAAAATGCGGGTAGGTTAGAATAGTATATTACATAATACTAGATAGAGATTTAATATAGATATATTACTATATTTAGCATATATATCTAGATATATATGTAGATTGTCTTATATATGTCTAATCTATCCATCTATACTGTACCATCTATATATCTACTATCTAGACTCTATCGGTATATATATATATAATATACATATATAAATACTATACCATATCTGTAAATATCTATATATATATATACCGCTATTGTATAATATATATATACTTATACATTCTACATATATATCTACATAACATCTACATAGCTCTATCGCGGTCTATCTATATACATCGATATGTTTGTATACATGGTCTATATCTCTCTCTCTTATGTATATATATATATATACCTATATATCTCATATATCTATATAAATATAACCTATAAATAGACATACATATATTATATATGTATACATATATATATATATATATATATATATATATATATATAAAATTTTAATTTATATATTATTATATCATATATTTACGTCGAAGGCTTTACTTCTATGGGAAAAGGATTTGCGGACATTCATGGGACTGTGTTAAATTTGACGGCTTAAATGACAGTTTTGTTATTTTTAACAATTTTGCTTTCACTATTTTCAACAATTTTGCATGTTTCTTTGGCTTTACTATTTTTAAATTTTATTTTATAGCTTTTGCATGCATTAACCTTTAAATACTGGTCACTTTTTCATCTTCCCTCCCACCCCCACCACCTCTCTATTATCCTTGTTCCAAAAACTTCATGGAGTTCATCTTGTATTAAATGTGCCCTTGTTTATCATATATAATTCATTTAAAATATTGTAAAATTACCTCTATATTAATTTGTACCTTTGAAAATTGGTGCTCAGCTATTCATTGATCAATTTATAATCTCATCGAAAATAGGGTTGTTTTGAATGTAACTAATTGAATAAGTATAGATATATTTAGTTTTATTAACTTTTTTTTTCACTTTTTTGTAAGATATTTGTGATTCTCATTCTCCCGCAATAAAGAAGAGAGTGTCATATCTAAACAAACTTTAGGTGGGTTTCAATATTGATTGAAGTATTTGTTCATTTGTTTTGTTTATTACATGTTATGGATTAAAAAATTATTGTAGAGTGCTTTTATGTTATTTGCTTTTGATTGTTACATTTATATTTAGACTCCAATCCTTTTTCACAAGTGACATGTGGGGGCATGTGCCTTTGTCAATGACAAGATTCGTTATGTGCTGAGGGGCTTGTTCCCCAATAAGGCCATTTTGAATGTGCCCTTGTTTATCATATATAATTTATTTAAAATATTGTAAAATTACCTCTATATTAATTTGTACCTTTGAAAATTGGTGCTCAACTATTCATTGATCAATTTATAATCTTGTTGAAAATAGGGTTGCTTTTGATGTAACTAATTAAATAAGTATAGAAATATTTAGTTTTATTAACTTCTTTTTTCACTTTTTTGTAGGGTATTTGTGATTCTCATTCTCCCACAGTAAAGAAGAGAGTGTCGTCTCTAAACAAACTTTAGGTGGGTTTCAATATTGATTGAAGTATTTATTCATTTTTTTTGCTTATTACATGTTATGGATTAAAAAATTATTGTAGAGTGCTTTCATGTTATTTGCTTTTGATTGTTACATTTATATTTCGACTCCAATCCTTTTTTAGGAGTGACATGCGGGGGCATGTGCCTTCGTCAATGATAGGATTCGTTATGTGCTAAGGGGCTTGTTCCCCAATGACGCCATTTCGAAGCATCCCAAGTTGGACATTGGACTGATCATTGACAAGGCTTTTTAAGCTGCGCATCATACCTAAAAATATCGTCTAGAACTAACATACTTCTTTTCCCTCTCCAATTTAATATGATGCAGACTAGAAACACAATTCCTCTCCCTACAACGGAACTGACATTAACTATGCCTTGCTTGCAGAGGGAAGAAGAGTTTAAACATCTTCAATGTGTTGAAAATAGGGTTGTTTTTTATGTAACTAATTGAATAAGTATAGATATATTTAGTTTTATTAACTTCTTTTTTCACTTTTTTGTAGGGTATTTGTGATTCTCAATCTCCCACAGTAAAGAAGAGAGAGTCATCTCTAAAAAAACTTTAGGTGGGTTTCAATATTGATTGAAGTATTTATTCATTTGTTTTACCTATTGCATGTTATGTATTAAGAAATTATTGTAGAGTGCTTTCATGTTATTTGATTTTGATTGTTATATTTATAGTTAGACTCCAATCCTTTTTCAGAAGTGACATGTGGGGGTATGTGCCTTCGTCAATGACAAAAAATTTTATGTGCTGAGGGGCTTATTCCCCAATGAAGCCATTTCAAAGTGTCCCAAGCTAGACGTTAGACTGATCATTGACAAGGCTTTTTAAGCTGCCCATCATACCTAAAAACATCTTCTAGAACTAACATACTTCTTTTCCCTCTCCAGTTTAATATGATGCAGAATATAAACACAATTCCTCTCCCTACAATGGGACTAACATTAACTATGCCTTGCTTACAGAGGGAAGAAGAGTTTAAATGTCTTCAATGTGTTGAAAATAGGGTTGTTTTTGATGTAACTAATTAAATAAGTATAGATATATTTAGTTTTATTAACTTTTTTTTCACTTTTTTGTAGGGTATTTGTGGTTCTCATTCTCCCGCAATAAAGAAGAGAGTGTCATCTCTAAAAAAACTTCAGGTGGGTTTCAATATTGATTGAAGTATTTATTCATTTGTTTTTCTTATTGGCATGTTATGGATTAAAAAATTATTGTAGAGTGCTTTCATGTTATGTCCCCTCCCAGTTTAATATGATGCAGAATATAAACACAATTCCTCTCCTACAATGGGACTAAACATTACCTATGCCTTTCTTACAGAGGGAAGAAGAGTTTAAATTTCTTCACAATGTGTGAAAATAGGGTTGTTTTGATGTAACTAATTAAATAAGTATAGATATATTTAGTTTTATTACTTTTTTTCACTTTTTTGTAGGTATTTGTGGTTCTCATTCTCCCGAATAAAGACGAGCGGTCCCATCTCTAAAAAACTTCAGTGGGTTTCAATATGATTGAAGTATTTATTCCAGTTGTTTTTCTTATTGCATGTTATGGATTAAAAATTATTGTAGATGCTTTCAGGTATTTGCTTTTGATTATTGCATTTATATTTAGACTCCAATCCTTTTTCAGAAGTGACATGTGGGGGCATGTGCCTTCGTCAATGACATAATTCGTTATGTGCTGAGGGGCTTGTTCCCCAATGAGGCCATTTCGAAGCATCCCAAGTTGGACGTTAGAATGATCACTGACAAGGATTTTAAAGTTTCCCATCATACCTAAAAACATCTTCTAGAACTAACATACTTCTTTTCCCTCTCCAGTTTAATATGATGCATAATAGAAACACAATTCCTCTCCCTACAATGGGACTGAAATCAACTACGCCTCACTTGCAGAGGGAAGAAGAATTTAAATGTCTTCAATGTGTTGTTAATGTTTTGCATTGCAAGAAACTGAAACCACCTAAAACAGTGATAGCCAAAATGATTAGAGATCACCTCCACCTAATGCCAACATCACCAATTTTTCTCTCCAAAATTTGAACTATTGGAGATCATTCACAAGGCTTCTGTTTGATCTATGAATATAACGAAGATGCACTGAAATATGAACCACCCCACAAATTGAGGAGAATGGGAATTCCAATCGAGGCATTTGTAACTGGACAAAAATATAAGAAACGTGCAAAGAAAATTGCACAAGCAAAAAGGAAGAAAATTGATTTTAAAAAATAGCTTGGAGTGGTTAGTTTATAAGTTTTTGTCTATAAGTGGTCTTGAAACAAATTGTAACTCATTCCAAATAATTCCATATATGTATTGTGGTAGTATATATCTGACAGAGAATCAAAATTATCAAACACATGTTCATTTTTTGTTATCCAACAACTATGCATTCCTAATTTCTTTATCATTGTGTCTCCATACAAATACCTATAGTTTTCTCACTTCAAGTGTACATATTGTTCTTATTGTTTTCCATTCTATTTGCTTAACATAATAATATGTAATTTATTTCAAATAAATGCATGTATATATTGCGGCAAAACATATGGAACACAATTACCAGAATAGATAGACTGTATCATTACCAGAATTTCAAAATTCAAGGTGTTGTTGAGAATGGAGGAATAGTTAGTGTTGTTTCTGCTGCACACTGACTCGATTCAGATGGTTGAAAATCCGTAAGCACAATCCACGTTGGGATCCACACCTTTAGCTTGGAAAATGATACTGCTACAACAAAACCCTCTGACCAAGAATGTGGATCTACAATCTCCAACTAAGGTGTAATTCACGTGGGAGAAGGATAAAGAAGGTGTGACCTACCTGAAGGTGTCAGATGGGTGTCTCCATCGAGCTTTGGACAAAACAAATCTTTCCCTTGTAGGTAAGTTTCTCGACTCTAAACATAATATTGATGTCATTAGAAAATGGGTCTGTAGAAAGTGGCAACCTAAAAGGGGATCTGAGCATCGCCACTATGTCAAGGTGTTTCTTCTTATCCAAATTCAATCGACAGGTTGATTCAGAATCGGTGCTTTTGGGAGGCCCATGGTGGTTGGGTAATATGGGTCTATTTTTGAAATCGGTGGTATCCTGGGTTTGATCCTAGTACCGAGAATATACATACCATTCCAATATGGTGTAGGCTTCTAGGACTACCCCTGCAATTTTGGGATGATGAGATTCTATTAGATGTTTCTAAATCTCTCGGCTCTCCGATTGGGTTGGATGGGCCTACGAGGAACAAATCCAGACTAGATTTTTCTAGATTATGTATCTCTTCTGAAATTGGAGTAGGATCTACTGAATCTAATCATTATGCATTCTAAGTATTGACATTTGGCATCAAAATATTGAATATGAAACTTTTCATCCGAGATGTAAAAAATGCCATAAAATAGGACATTTTACCAGTAGATGTCATAACAAGGAGATCTCTCAAGAGGAGAAAAGTAGGAAAACTTGATAAGCCTAGTGGAGATGACTCTTAAGACACATGAAGCTCGGCTAGATAAAAAAGAGGAGGGAAAAAATAAAGACCAAGGGCAGGGGGAAGGGCTACCCCTTCACCATCCAAAGCTGAAATACAAGAAAGGAAAAAAGAGTTTTAGAACTCCAAGCAAGAAAATGCTGATTTGTAGAAATATTTGGCGTCCAAAAACCCTAGTGGTGGGTGCTGTCTAGTAAGTCTTCCAACCTCCAAAGAAGATTTATATTCATCAAACTCCAGTGAAGGTGTTTCTGGAGGTTGATGAACAAATTGAAATAGTGTTAGTAAATCTTATTTCCAAGGAGGTTGATCAGAAAGGAATTTGGGATAAGAATAAGGACACTAGTAGCTGTGCCATAGGGTATTAGCTTTTGAAAATGCCTTTCCCGATCCTTTAAGTACCATTGAGGAAGTTCTAAATGAGGATAAAGAAATGACTATGTATACGATAATCCTCACTAAAGAGAGACTCTACGCTGTTTAAGAGCCGCTCTCCTAAAAGTGGAAAGCCCCTTTGCTTTTCCAACTTAGCATCTTGTACAACTCATGGAAAGTGAGAAGGGAAAGAAAGAGGAGGGGAAAGTTACACCTCTCAAAGACAATATAATGGAGGATGAAGATCTAGATCCCAATGGTTTTATAGAGGTTAAATCCAGAAAAAGAAAATACTGAAGGGGTTCGAGAAGATCCCAGATTCATTATATAATGAGAAGAAAAATAAAATTGATAATTGGGGAGCTTCAACATCAAGAACTATAAGATCTTCTACTATAAGAGTATTGGATTTTGGAAGCATCTCTAAAAGAGGTAGACCTTCTAAGAATACTCTAAGAACCCAAAGAACATAGAAGAAGATATTGCAGATGGTACTCAAAGCCAATTGAGACATCAGGACAATTGCATCACTTATATCTTTTAGATGAAGATCATCTCTTGGAACATTTGGGGATCTGAATGGAAATTATAAACAAAGAATAATCAAAGAGTTAAGAGTTTCTAGTAGACTTGGCATTCTGCTTCTGCAGGAAACAAAGATGAACTCTAAGATACTTGCTAATTATAAGAGCAATTTTAGGGAAAATTCAGACATAGATTGCAGTGGACTCTCAGGGAGCTTCAGGTGGCATGGACTAATTTTTTGGGATAAGAAGCATTTCACTAGTACGATTCTCTCTAAAACTAGTAATCATCTTGCTGTTAAATTCCATGTCTTTTGAAAATAATAATACTTGGATCCTCTCCAATATCTACACGCCCAATACGGTTAGTGGTAGAAGGAAGCTCATAGAGAGATCTAAAGGTTTTTAGAATTCAACATAGTGATGACAGCTGGCTCATCATGGGGGACTTCAATTACCCATTAAATCCAGGAGAAAAATAAGGGGGAAACTCTTCTTTCTCTATTGGTATGGATGATTTTGTTGATTTTAGTGGCTAATCTAAATCTCATGGATGTGGACCTTCATGGAAATCAATATACCTAGAAAAACTGGAGGTTAGGAAGGGATATGATTCAATTCAGACTGAATAGAGCCCTTATCTCAACAAGTTAGATTCTTTATCAAGAGTTTCATCTCACAATCTTTATCCTAGAATAGGCATCTGATCCCAATCTGATAGTTATAAATTTTGTTAACTGGGGTAAGCCTACCAAAAGCTCCTTTTAATTTGAAAAGATGTGGATGGAGTGTGATGACATATTTGATAGAATCAAGGATTGGTTGATTTAGGGGTTGAGGAGGAACTACTCAATATAGACTTATTCAAAAGCTTAAAAATGTTAAAAAAAAAGTTAAAATCTGGAATAAAGAAGTCTTTGGGAATGTTTTTGTGAAAAAAGAGAGAGCTAAAATAGAGACTCCAAGATCTGAAAAACAAAATAAACTTATAGGGGAAATCTAGGGAAGATCATTTAGTGGAAAAAAATATCCCTTTCAGAGTTGTACACGGTTTGTAGCAGGGAAGAATTCCTATGGAGGCTTAAATCTAGGGCTATATGGTTGAAAGAGGGATGACAGAAATATGAAATTCTTCCATATGACCACATTGAATCATAGAGCCTATAATAGGATTATGAGAAGTATTCTAAAGGCAACAAAAACATCATAAAAGATTTGTGGATCATCAAGGAAGAAGCTCTTAGATTTTATGAAAAATTGTTTAATGAGAAGAGTGATACTAATGATATGGATGAATCTTTTATGCTTAGAAGCTATCCCGCATGATAAAATAGAGGAGAAGAGATTTAAAGATATTACCAAAGTCTACTACTTTGGAGGAGCTTCAGAAAGCTATTTTTTCTCTTGAAGGAGATAAGGTTCTGGGACCTGATGACTTTTCTGTCAAATTTTTTGTCAAATTTTTTGGGAAATCTTCTCAGAATGATCTCCTAAGGGTTGTAAATGAATTTCTTAGAACTAGAGATTTATTGAAAGAGATTAATAATAGCCACATAGTGCTGGCTCCAAAAAAAATGGATGCTAAAGATTTCAAAGATTTCAGACCCATTAGCTTGGTTAATGCTATCTATATATTTTTTACTAAGATTATTGCCACCAGACTGTAGTCCATTTCGAATGATTTAATCTCAAAAGAGACAAAGTGGGTTCATCAGAGGTAGGATAATTCAAGATCGAGTGATCATGGTGCATGAGATTATTCACTCAATGGATAATAATAAAAATTCAAGCATGCTCCTTAAACTTTACATCAATAAAGCCTTTGATAAAGTCTCCCGGTCTTTTCTTGACAAAGTTTTGGCCAAATTTGGATTTCTTGGCAAATTTAGGAGAGTTATCAAGGCTTGCATCTCAACTGCTAGATTCTCTATGGTGGTTAATGGTGAACCAGTGGGGTACTTCACCAATGGTAGGCGAGTAAGACAGGGGGATCCTATATCCCCTCTACTCTTTATTATTATGGTGGATAGCCTGAATAGAACAATCACCAAAGCTATTAAAGATGGTCTTCTAAAAGGCACTACACCTACCTCTACGAATTAAACAGCTTCTCATCAGCAATTTGTGGATGACACTATCCTGCTATTAGTGGCATCTATACTGGAAGCTAAGGCGATCAAGTCCATTCTAAAATTTTATGAGGCTGCTCCTAGAAAAGAGATCAACTTTGACAAAAGCTCTATTTTCTTTTTCAATACTCCTTTGGAAAGACAAAATAGAATTGCTAAAGTATTGGGTTGCAAAATCAATTTACTTCCCACTACTTATTTGGGGCTCCCCCTTGGTACTAAAAAATTATCAAACAAAGTTTGGAATGAATTATTGGAAAGATTCCAAAATAAATTGGCCAAATGGAAAGTAGCCATTCTTTCCAGTGCTGGTAAATGTTTGCTTATCAAAAGCACTCTTCAAAATTTTCCTATCTACATTATGTCTTTATACAACATTCCTTCTGCCTTCAGAGAAAAAATTGAAAGGATTTAGAAACACTTTTTATGGCAGGGAATGGAGGAAAAATTCAAATATCACTTGGTTGCCTGGGATCAAGTGTGCGTGCTCCTAAAATAATTGTTAGTGTGTATTATTTTCCACATCATTAGGTGAGTCATCTCACTTAGGTGAGGTTGTAGGTCCATGTGTCATTTAGGGGTCATTATGAGATTCTCTTACGCGTCACGGTGTCAATGCGTCATATGCGTCATTAGGAGTTATACTTCTATTCTGGGAATGTAACTCCCCCTCTCTACTCAAGTTGTCATGATTGCAGCACTGGGGGTTACTCAACACCTCCTATATGTACACCCCATTTGATCTATGAGATAGAGGATATTTTTATGGCTTAACCAGGTTCTACCCATGTTTCAAATCTTTGCATGCACATTCGGTTGATGCTCGCTCCTCCCGAGATCTCTTCACGCTGTCGTTTGCACGCCCGTTGATGTGCACGTCATCCCTCGTGATCCTCGCTTGCGGGTTTTAAAACCTCTTTCATGGTATCAGAGTGGATCTTGTGGATCCGTACACTCTTTGGTGTTGCTCATGCATTTTCCAGCTTCCGGCGTGATATTCAGATTTCGTTACATGTGTCATTATGGATATTCTGTCATTTTCATACCTCCTTGTTCGAGTGGTTCAGTTGTTCATGTTTGTGGGTTTACAAGTTTTTTTGGCATTTACATGTAGCTCTTGTAGCCTTCGTTGCAGTTTGGGGTTCAGATCTGAGTCTATAGTGTAATTTTTAAGGGTTTTTGGAGTTGGCTTTGAGCCCATCTCGGCCTCAGCTCGTTATACATAACGTGTCGATCCTTTCACATTATACATAACTCGTGCTTTCTCCAGCTCGTGTTTTTTTACATTACTATGCTCGTGGGTCTTTTTTCGTGCTTTGCTTCAAAACTTCCTGTTGTGCCCTCTCGCTACTCATGCCTAGTTAGAGTTCCATAGCTGCAGTCTTGGCTTGAACCCATGTTTCTTCCAAGCTCAGACGTGTGCATCCCAGTCTCGGCCTAGTTCCTGGATTCATTGCATGGCTCATCATTTTGCACCTACCTCTGCATCCCTACGTTTTTGGTTTACTCGGGATACTTACCCTTTGGCTCACCATTTCATGGTTTGGTATCTTTGTCGTTGGTTGGTTATGGGTCGGTTTGGATGTTTTCATTTGCTGGTTGTTTCTACGTTGATTTTTAGCAGTCAGACATCCCACTCCCTACTTTTTCCCATGGTGCTGTTCATGAGAATCTTTAGTCCAGTGGTGATATTTGGAGCTTCATCTCAGCAAGGAATCCTAATTTTTTGAGCGGTTCCTAGCACGTGGCCCTAATCTCTCCTCACGTGGCATTGGTTTGACTCTGCAGCCTTGGACGATTACCCCTCTGCTGCCTTGAAAGTCTTTTACACGCAGCAGTCATTTCAACTCAAACCTACTCCATCTCCATGCACTTGCACATGTGGCTCTACCATTACCAGAAAACATCAGACCTCCCAACCACGACTTGATATGCTACATCCTGCCTTGACCATCTCACGTTCCACAGAGCCCAGCACGTGGACCCTCCAACTTGGGACGTGGCATCTCCCCACATGGTCATAAAAGTCAACATGGGCCCACTCACGTTCCTTTTAGAATTGTTTGTAGGTTAAAACAATCATATTTTAATGTTTTAAGGATTAAAACATTCAATTTTGTCATTAAATTATTTCAAAACTATTTTTTGGCTTGTATTATGCCCTTCCTACAAGCGTCAAAGATGGAGGGCAAGGTCCGGGGTTGGTAGGAGGATAATTCCCCCTCGCAAGCAAAACAAACTATGCCTAAAATTTGATGTCGTTTCCAACGACCATACATACAAAACCCTTTGCACCCATTTTGGGCACCTTTTTAATGTGTTTGTAGCGTCTAGTGACATTTTCCATCAGTTGTAAGAATCATTTTAATGCCATAACTTTTGACTCACTGCTCATTTTTTAGTGCTTCTTTAGTCGAAGTTGCGTGATTTCTCACACATTACGTGATGTCATTATCAATTTTATAAATGCACTACTTTTATAAAGTGCCGCAATTTGGGGGGGTTGACTATACTCTTGGGCTTTCACACGTAGATGTATTATCGGCTGAGTTTGACATCTTGCATTCATACATCTTGCATTTTTCATCATGGAGAGTGCTCCTTCCAGACTTGAGCATCGTAGGATCGCCTTATAGCCTCCACCACTTCTCATCGGGAGAGGGAACTATTCATCTTGGCATGCTTCCATGGAACGTTACTTCACCCACGAGGGTCTTTTACCCTTCTTGCTTGGGCTAGTTCCTGCACCCACTGATCATCATCATCTAGAGGACTTTCTTGACACTTGCAACTATGTCTTTGGTCACATGATGATGCATGTCTCTCATTCTCTTTGGTTTCATGTGGCAAACTCAGATCCACCTCACTGTGTCTGGAGCATTCTTCAGTCCCTCTATGGAGACCCTTCACATACTACCGCCATTGTTGCTGCTACTGATTCAATTGTCTCCTCTTCTTTGTGTGATGACAGTTCCACTGACATAAACTCACTTGATTCTACTTCTGATGATTAGGATTGTGCATCTAGTTCTGATGTCGAGAGTACTATAGAGGACTTCTCTCCTCTTTCTCTCACTATTCCAAAGAGTGTTGACACTTCCCACATCTCATCAGATATCAAGCAGTCTCCTTCTTAGTCTCATACAGTCATCACACCCACCTCTTTTCCACTTCCTGTGTGTGAGGCCCCTTTCACTCCTCTACCTTCATTGGATGAATCATACCTATCTGACATTGTTCTTTTGTTTGTTGAGCCCCCTCATTGGGATGAGTATCTACCTGACCTTAGTCGTCTTTTCGTAGAGTCTACTTGTGATGCACTACAGGTCCCTCATCCATCTATAGGTGTTTCAGAGGAGTTCATCATCTCTGTTGTTAGGAGTGCCCCTTCCGAAAATCATGTCACTTCCACATTTCCAGAGACCTTCATTGATCCACCCTTAGTTGTGGATCCCTTTTCTATTGTGGAGGATGTTTTGTTCCCTTTGCATCACTTGGACATCCTTTTTGCGGGTGTTCCTATTTTTCACTTTGATAGTTCTACGCACATGGCATTACCTTCGGTTCCTTGGCACTCACTCGCTAGACCTATGTCACAATTTCGTGCACCACACTCAGAGTTCTTCATGTTACTACCTTCCATTTCCTTTTTGGAGTGGGCTGACTTCCAGCACATCATTTCTATCCTTCCTAAAGGTAGGCACACAGTTCGTTGCAGGTGGCTCTTCTTCAGTCTAGAGGCAGAGGATCTCGTCATCAACATTCTTCTGGGAGACTTCCTAGAGCTGTAGAGTTCAAATCCGTCCATGGCATCTTCTACATTCCTCTCGTCTCCCTCTTCTTCTCTCTTCTTCTTCTTTTCGAGAGATTACCTCTTTGTACATGGGTACCCTTTCAGGCTCGTCTATGGCCGGTACCAATGTTTGACATCTTTCTTAGATTAGAGAGTGTGTTTTTCTCTTTTGGTTGATGTTTTTCCCACTGGGTATTCCTTCACTGCTTGGGATCCTTTCTTGTACATGGGTACCTCATCAAGCTTTGTGCCAGGACCCATTTCTTGTTTCTGACTTACTGCCACATCCTAAGTTACGATGAAGGGGGGCTGTTGGTGTGTATTATTTTCCACATCATTAGGAGAGTCATCTCACTTAGGTGAGATTGTAGGTCCATGTGTCATTTAGGGGTTATTATAAGATTCTCTTACATTTCAATGCGTCGGCACGCCAGTGCATCATATGCGTCATTAAGAGTTACACTTCTATTATGGGAATGTAACTCCCCCTCTCTACTCGAGTTATCATGATTGCAACACTGGGGGTTACTCAGCACCTCCTATATGTACACCCCATTTGATCTATGAGATAGAGGAGAGTTTTATGGCTTAACCAGGTTTTACCCGTGTTTCAAATCTTTGTATGCATATTTGGTTGATGCTCGCTCCTCTCGAGATCCCTTCACGCTATCATTTGCATGTCTGTTGATGTGCACGTCATCCCTCGTGATCCTCGCTTGCGGGTTTTAAACCCTCTTTCAAGAATTGGGGAATTGGGCATAAAAGATATTAGAAAAATTAATATGGCCTTAATTGCAAAAATGGGTTGGAAAATATTATCGGAGGAACAACCATGGATTGAACTCATCAAGGCTAAATATCTTGAGCAACGAACAAATTTCTCCTTCCTCCATGTAGAACAACTTCCCCATGGTTCCATTTTCTTGAACAACTTGATTCTTGCTAGGAATTTTATCAAGCAAGGGTGTAGATGGAAAGTGGGAAATGGAAGAGACATCAATTTTTGGGGTGATAATTGGTCTAATATTAGCCTTAATGATAGATTTGGTGCAGTTAAGGAGAGTCTCGAACAAAAATATGGTACTAAGGTCAATGATTACATGGAAATTGATGGAAATAAAAAGAGATGGAAACAACTCTCAATGGATGGATTTGATTTGAACTCTGTGTTGTCCTCTCTTTAGGAGCAACTTGACCTCATCCCCTTGAATTAGGTGCAAGTCAAAGATGAAATTGTTTGGCATAAATCTAGAGATGGGAACTATATAGTTAAATCTGGATATAATTCTTACTTTGAGAATACCCAGAGTGAATTTAATTGGAGCAAGATTTGGATGACTGAGTTAACCTCTAAAATAAACTTTTTCTTTTGGTTTGTGCTCAGAGGAATAATTCTTACTAATGATAACCTGATAAAGAAAGGGTTCATAATGCCTAATAGGTGCCACCTATGCAAAAAAAATTCTGAAGATATTAAGCACCTTTTTATCCACTGTGAGTATGCTACCATGAATTGGAGCTATGCCTTTTCCAAGTTCAATGTTTTTTGGATGGTGCCTAAGGACCTCATTCAATTTTGGACCCAATGGAATCCTCCTTTTAAGCATTGCGTTGTGAGAAGACTTTGGAAAATGGTCATGCCCCATATTATCTGGAGAATATGGAAAGATAGGAATGATATCATTTTCAGAAATCACAAACAACATTGCAAGCTCAGCTTTGTTAAGATTGGGCATGCTGTTAAAGATAATATTAGGAGATTAAAACCTCCTAAAAATAAGAAATATCTTAAAGAGGAATAATACATTATATTCAATTGGAAGATAGGAACTACTAGTTTGCAGATTACAAATACCTCAAACATTGACATGTCTTTGATTCATTGGATTCCTCCTGAGAGAAATTGGCATAAACTAAACTTTGATGGCACCTCTAAGGGTAATCTTGGTTTTGATGTTGGGGGAGGTGTTATTAGAGATCATAAAGGTTGTTTAGTTGCTACTTATGCTGGTAAAATGGGGATTTAAATGAATCACTATGCTGAAGCCTTAGCTGCTCTATGGGGGCTAAGGATTGCCAAAGATTATGATATACAAAACTTAATTTTGGAAGGGGATTCTCTTAACATCATCAACCATCTAAATAAAAATTCTCCTCCTAGCTGGACTATTAAGGACTTTATTCGGAAGCAAGAAATATTTGTCAAAATTTCAAGAATATCATCATTAGGCATACTTATAGGGAGGGGAATAAGGTTGCAGACACCTTGGCTAATGTGGGCATCAATAATAATCTTACCATATGGGATAATGAAATTTACATCCCTAAGGAGGTTCAAAATAGCATTAATGTGGATAAATACGGGATTACATATGTGGAGTAATAATAATAATGACATGGAGTGGGCCTTAGCAGAGATGAAAGATCACACATGTGTGAATTATCCTCCTTATTATGGCCACATCAACACCATTGAAACTTGCACATGTGGAAGGAATTTCAAAAAATGGGACAGAAATAAGGAAGAAACAGATCCAAATGAGGGTTTTGAGTAGAAAATGGGAGGGGTGTCGTGTTAATTGAATCCATGTTGTGATCCGGCTTGGAAGAATAATGAGGAACTTTGGAACCTCTTGCACAAGGGAGGCATCTCTAATTTCATTGAGTGCATTCAGGGTCATGATCTGAACATTTTGGTTCATTTTTCTATGGAATGGAAGGATAGAAGGGTCAAATATGGTGGCCATCATGTTATTATTAATGAAGAGATGATTGCTGAGGCTACATGCCTCAAACTGGAGGGTTATTGATTTTTTAATAAAAGGATTGACAGGGTCGCCGAGGCCAAGAAATTCTTCAATGAGGGTGAGGAGCTTGACTTTTTTTTTGTGGGCATAAGGGTAAGTTCTATTCCCAAGCTGTATGATGAAGTGACGAATATGATGGTTAGATATATTTCTTTGGAAGGGCATTACAAAATGGTCCCTGTTAAACACCTTGTCTTTTAAAACCATTTTAGAAGGAATTTTGTGATCTGCTTCCTACACTACCTACTCAATTCCCTTCAATGCTCTGTTCTGGACTTTTAAAAGCACTCTCATGCTATTCCTCTACACCAAGGCCTTATCTTCCTATTGCATAAGATTTGTGTCTCTAAGTTCCCTGTCTTCCCGAATACTCCAGTGATCCACACGCTACCACCTCCTCTTCTCCTACTCCAATTCTAGACACCTCTTATAAATCCAAAACCAAGAACCCCAAGCTTTCAAAATCTAACACCCCTCACACTACCTAGATTCTCAGAAGAACCAAAGAGTTGGAGGTTGCTCAAAACTCACTGTAGATCATAAATGTTGGTATTGATATGGGCCTGCATCAGGAGGGGAATCATGTGCCTCATAGATTGGAGTCTCTGGAGAAGGAGATGAAGCAGCGTAAGAAGGACCTTCAACGTATGGAAAAGTAGAAAGAAAAAAGAAAAATTGATGAAGATAATGACATTGGAAAGGATCAGATTACTGATATCTATAACAAGCTGAAATTTTTGGACAATAGACTGGGGAGAGCTAAAGATAGACATGATCACAACATGGCTATCTTCAAAGCCATAAGTGACTTTTTAGAGCAGCAAGTTCAGATCATTGTCATTCTCAGTGGGATCCCTGCCACTATTTGGGGGAATGATAAAGAGAGGAGTCTGACCATTTCACAGTTGAATGCTTCGGACCCAACACACATCACCACATTGGCGTTGTTCACCTCATTGCAAATGATCCAATTTAGAATTGAAAGAGCATCCAAGAAGTAAACTCACTTGGGCTAGTAGGAGTTGTTTTAGATGCTGATCTTTTTTGGTCTTTTTGCTGTGATTTTGCTACTTTTTTGTTGTTCTGTTCCAGTCTATGTCCTATTTTGTTTCTTGTTTGTAACTATCTCTTGGTTACTTTTGGTCATAGTGTTCTATCTGGATTTTGATCCTTTTTTGTCGCATCTACATAGTTATATCTGGCTGTTGAGCCCTTTTTCTAACAGGGTATAGTCCCTTTAAAACTATTTACCAATAATTAAAAAAACATATGGAACACAAAATCTAACTTTTCAACAAACGTGTTCAATTTTTCCTTTATAAAATTGCAACCTACTTTATGTAAACCAACAACAACACATTTTTAATGCATTCTTCATTATATCTTTCCTTTATACAATTTCTTACTTCTTTATGTAAACCAACAACAACCATTTTTAATGTGTTCCTCATTATATCTACACATAAATACATATAGTTTTAAAATGCTGAGAAAGAACCATGCAATTTTTAGTTATTTTCATGCAAAACTTTGCACCTTATATCACTTTTTTGCAAATTGAATTGTTAAAGGGTTAGACCTCATGTTTACACTTTTTAGAAAATATAAATGAAAAAAGAAGCAAACTTTAAAGGTTCTCATTGCTTACAAATGCATGCTTTCTAGAACACATCCTTCATTTCATCTTTGACTACACTACAAGTTTCCATTTTCCACCATACATTTGCGAAACTCCGACATCTTTTAGTTGTCATGGAAATAAATTTGACACACGAAGGCATTTATCATTTTTTATGCATCTAACTTTAAAGTTGATCAAGTTTTTATGAATGTATTTCCTTGGGTTGTGAGCTCAAAAAGTGGTTGTTTCTCTGTTCTTTCTTGAATTAAAACTCCACGAAGAACTTCTCTAGGCATCTAGAAATACATGCCCTCAATTTTGAATCCACAAACTTTATGAAACATTGTGAAGTGCTTAAGGTAAATTTGGAAAACTCGACGAGTCTTGTGTCAAGACTCACGAGTCTTGCATATGGACTTGACAAGGCCTACTGTTTATCATTATTTTTTTAACATAAATTTTAAAAAAGAACAAATTTGAATTTTTTGAAGACTTCTAAAACCCATTCTATAAGAAATATTCATCAATCATAGCATATCAAGATCTGGAAGCATGCTTCAATCTATACAACACCTTTTTGAGGCAGCACAATAGATGCTTTTTGCTCTCTTTTGCATATCCACATGACTACTCCATATAGACTTCCCAAGTCAATTCATCATTAACCAAAGCATTCTTGACATACAGATGATGGACATTTTACTTAAACCAGGAAAACAAAGCAAGGAAACATCAGAGGGTGATCGCTTTAGTCATAGGTGTTAAGGTTTCTACATAACCAATTCTTTTTTCTCTTGTGTACTTTAGCCACTCATCTAGAATTTGATGGTAGGTTCCCCTTCTGATTCAAACTTAGTCTTTTAGATCCATCTACACCTAATACATTCCTTTCCTTTTGATAATTTTTTCCTCATCCAAGTATATTTATGTGAATTGGTTTGATTTATTAATCCATTTACAAGTCTCCTCTTTGCACCTCACTTGCTTCAAAATTGAAAGGCTCCTCTGCAGTCAACACTTGAGATATGAATGCATAGTTAAATGTTTTGTGCGCTCATCTTATTGCCTCTTCCCTTCTTGCTCAAGAAGTTGTGTCTTGAAAATAGGCTACAAGTATAATTTTGGTATACTATTCTTTCAAGGATTTGCTGTAATATTCTTATGCGCCAGCTCATCATTATCATGTGCAATAGTACTCAACAAATATGACATGTTATTTTTCCATTAAAGTGTTGGACTTTGGTTATTCTGGATGTTATTTTACCCCTGTACATTATGTTAGAATACAAAAGGCATGTGAATTGTATGCTAAAATGCCTCAATGAGATGTGATCTCATGGACTTAAATGATTGCAATATATGCATAAAATGAGTTTGTTGAAAATGTCTTCAAAAATTTTAGGCGAATGCATTTGACAAGTGCAAACCCAGTTTCTAGAACCTTTGTCAACATACTCCCTTTCTATACCAATATGGGATCCTTAGCACAAGGTATGAACATCCATCAAAGTATAATGGAAAGTGGATTTTTGTTTGCAAAATTCCTCAAATAGATGCAGTCTCATGGAATGCCATAATTGCAAGATATGCACAAAATAGCTCTAACAATGATGCTCTCAAACTCTTTGAGGTAATAAAGCACTCCATAATGTAACCTAGCCATTTAAGGTTTGTTTATACTTGCATATTTTGTCTCATATATGTTTCTTGGAGAGCTAATATGTTAAAGCACTAAGTGGTTCTTTAAATCTACTTTGACATCACTACTTCATATTCACTACATTCTCAAGAGTGAGTGTTAGCAAACTTACATGTCTCACTTGCATTTGTATTTGATTATTACACAACTAACTATTATTTAACATCCCTTCCAATGTACTTTGCAACATTTTTTTGGCTTTAATAGAAAATCAGAATTGTCAATCACACCCCTTATCAACATCAACTACAAAAAAAATAACTGCCCATATAAATCAAATAACATATTCCATTTGGTGTTCACATTGCATAGTACACATTCAATTACTAGTTTATATAGTATTGTTTTATATAATACATTTAATACATGTCATATATAAGGTTATGGTAACATTTATGATTAAGACATCTAGAAGTTATAATATTAAATTATACATAACATTGTTTTGTATAATGTAACTTGGAATTAATTATAGTTATGGGGGTATAATAATTATAATGAAATAACAATGTATTAATTATACAATAGTGTCGTTACATTTAATATTTATTATTTATAATAGTGAATTTTCTACGGTGATGTTTATATGGCTAAAAATTATAACACATTAGTTTGAACTTATAAGGTCATGAATTTTGGATGTTATTATAAAATTATAATATTATTAGTATATATCTTTATGTTATTATAATAATAACAACATCACATTGTAATAGAACTAGGGTGTTTATAATACGATATACAAATTATATCATGTGATGAGATATTGTATAATGTAATTAATGAAATAAAGTAAATACATCATAGTGTCTCTTCAGAAACATATGATAAAATTTGAACAATACAGATAATATTATCATGGTCCATGCGCAAGTTAGTCATGCAATCATGAAATAAAAAAAATTACCTTGTTTTTTAGCTAAAAATTTTAGGGTGTCACACTTGGTATCAGAGTCAAAGTTGCCACACTTGGACTCTGGGAAAACAAAACCAAACCAAACACAACACAACAAACAAAAAGAAAACATAATCAAACAAACCATAGAAAACTTTTAAGCATATTAAACTAGTAAACTTGGTTTAAAACCATCATACAACTTTTCTAACTCGATCCTTATCTGTGCAGGGGGTGCAGACAAGGCGTGATTAATAGAGCTATAGCCCAGGGATTATCCATGGGAGTCAAAACTAGGATCTCCTGTGGGGGTCGCACTAGAGCGAGAGCTAGGGGTGGTTTAGATGGTGGCATATCTGGAGTAGGATCTCGAGGAGGATGGGTTAGGTAGCCTAAGGTGGTTCCTGAGGAGCCACCAAAAATAGAAGAGGAAGATGTACCACTAGTTGATGACATGGTACCCATAGCCCCATAGATCTTACAGGCATTGCAGGAGGTGGTTGTGGCATTGAGAGAGAGAGTTAGTGTCAGACTAGTAGAGCAGGGTGATATTTCTCATCAAGATTTACCAAAGTAGTTACCAATACATGGGGATAGAGAGGGATCCTCATGTCACATGGAGAGATCTAGGAGTCCTCCCCCACGAGTGACCACACTAGCTGTGAGACCCAAAAAACACTCTAAACAGACATCAAAGCACATCAGGGAGATCCTAAAGTTGCATCCACCATCTTATTCTGGAGACACTATAGGGTTTCAGGCATAGGCATGGCTTGTGAGCTTAACTGGATGCTTCAAGCTATGTCCATGTTCGAGCAACACCAAGGAACATGTTACTATTAATTTACTCAGGGATGAAGCTGGTGTTTGGTGGAGATCAGAGGAGAAAAAGCTCCTAGTGGACTCTAAGACTATATCATGGGAAATGTTTGAGGAGAGATTCAGATCAAGGTACATATCAAGAAACTTTTTTCAGCAGCGTATCGACGAATTCCATGATCTACGGCAACAGAATATGACGGTGGCAGAGTATGAAGGTCGTTTCTTAGACCTATTGCAGTATGTAGACTACATGCACGATGAGCAGGTCAGGGTCCATCGATTCATCAAAGGCCTGAACTTAGAGATCGAAGGTGTTATCAGGTTGCACACTCCACAGAATCTAGCCGAGGTAGTTGAGAAGGCCACCATTGCAGAGCATAATAGATGAAGAACTTAGCAAGCTAGAGAGAAGGTGAGGACACACCTTCAGTGGTTACAAGATAGTAGATCGAGGGGTGCCCCACCTCCCCCTCATGGTGGATTTAGACCTGGATTTTCTACCACTCGACCACCACAAATACCCACAACAGTAGACACGTCAGCCACATCCGCAACATACACAACAAAGAGGATTTCGTCGATAAGATGTTTAGAGAGGTCGTAGTGTGGGGTCATCATCTAGAGTGCCATAGAAGACACCAGCACCACCTAGGGCATAGTCAATAGGAGGTTACCCATAATAACCATTTAGGGCACGTTCCACATCATCTTCGACCATAAGTATTAGTGGTCCTAGAGGTATATCAGCACGGTGGAGGTCTGCTCCAACTTGTTATGGTTGTGGAGACCCAGATCACTATTGGAAAAAGTGTCCACATAATCCTAATGTAATTCAGATAAGAAAGGTCCTGGTATCAGAAGCCATTGTTGGTGATGTTGGATGTGCACACAAGATCTATACAACAGTTGATAACTGTCAAGTAGAACATCATACTACGGTGATTGAGACAACATGTAGTATCAGTGGTACTTCCATTTTAGTTTTGTTTGACTCCGGGTCTTCTAATTCATTTATATCTCCTTCAGTAGTGGATCGTTGTAGGTTGGTGGCAGTGAGACAGGGTCTTAGATGGGATGTAGAGGTAACATCGGGGGCTAGACTTTCCACAGACTCCATGGTTAAGGAGTGTGTTCTTGATATAGGATCCTTTGCACTATAGTTGATCTCCGCATTTTTCCCTTGGGGTCCTCCAATGTGATTTTGGGTATGGATCGGTTATTAATCCATAGGGCTAAGCTAGATTACCTTCTTAAGGTGATTTAGTGTCAAAATGACATTGGTTTAGAGAGAGTAGTTATGGGCATTCAGAGGCCCATTTTTGTCCGTACTATATCTGCTATGCAGCTTAAGCGGAGTATACAGAATGGGTGTTAGTTGTTTTCCATCATGGTGAGTGATAAGATAGAGGAGTCCTCAGGACCATCCTTAGATGATTACCCTATTTTATAGGAGTATGCCAATGTGTTCCCTAAGGATTTTCCAGGGTTACCACCTTCTCGTGAGATAGATTTCCACATTGACCTGGTACTTGGAGTTGAGCCTATATCGTGTGCACCTTATAGGATGACCACTCTTGAGCTTTGTGAACTCAAGTTGTAGCTAGAGGGATTATTGGAGAAGGGCCTCATTCACCCTAGTGTATCACCACGGGGAGCGTTAGTTATATTTGTGAAGAATAAGGATGGGTCTTTGAGGTTGTGCATTGACTACAGACAGTTGAATAAGGTAACGATCAAGAATCATTACCCTCTTTCACGCATTGACGACCTATTTGATCAAATGAGAGGAGCGACTATCTTCTCTAAGGTTTATCTAAAATCAGGGCACCACTAGTTGAGGATTGCAGAGGTAGACATTCACAAGACAAATTTTCAGACTAGATATGGACATAATGAGTTTATGGTGGTTCCTTTCTGACTCACCAATGCCCCTGCAATATTTATGAGCTTGATGAATGGAGTGTTCAGGACCTTCTTGGATCACTTAGTTTTAGTATTTCTAGATGATATCCTTATCTACTCACGGACTCAGGAGGAGCACGAGGATCATCTTCGTCAGGTTTTTCAGTGCCTTACAAAGCAAAATTTGTTTAGCAACTTAGAGAAGCGTGCATTTTTCCAAACATAGGTCCAATATCTAAGGCACATTATTTCAGGGGAGGGGATTGCAGTTGATCCTTCCAAGATTATATCCATTCTTGAGTGGCCTGCACCCACCAATGTCACAAAGGTTCACAACTTTATGGGGTTAGTAGGATACTACATGAGGTTTATACAAGACTTCTCTCACATTGTGCACCCTATTACCTCTTTGCAGCGTAAGGGGAAGAAGTTTGAGTGGACCGATAAGTGTGATCAGACCTTTAGAAAGTTGAAAGAGCATCTCACTACAACTCCCATTCTTATAGTGCCTGATCCTCATAAGGAGTTTATGGTGTGTACGGATGCCTCCTTAGCTGGTTTAGGAGGAGTATTGATGCAGGATGGTTAGGTGATTGCATTTGAATCTAGGAAGCTCAAGGACTATGAGCTTAACTACCCTACACATGATTTGGAGTTAGCAGCAGTTGTTCATGCCCTTGTCAGATGGAGGCACTTCCTTTTGGGTCAGAGGTTCATTTTGAGGATAGATCATATGATTTTACATCACATCTTCACACAACCTAATTTGAATTCCCATTAGCCACATTGGATGGAGCTATTATGTGAGTACGACATGGAGGTAGTGCATGTGAAGCAAAAGGAGAATGTTGTGGCTGATGCCTTGAGTCGCATGAGACACATAGTGATGGCTACTCGAGTGAGCACAAATTTGTGTCATAAGATTCTACAAAAACTTTCTTATTATAGCTGGTATAAAACAGTAATGGTAGAGATTGATTCGGGGAGACCCCTTAAAGGGAAACTTTTAGGGATTACTTTTGAGGCAGATGGACTTCTTAGACATAGAGGAAGGATATATGTGCATACAAAGGGAGGTCTATGTCAGATCATTCTAGCAGAGGCCCATCATGCACCTTACTCAACCCATCTAAGGGTTAATAAGATGCACGCTAATTTGAGACAATTGTATTATTGGGTAGGATTGCGATGATACATAACAAGATATGTAGCTAGATGCCTAGAGTGTCAGAGAGTGAAGGCCAAACACCAACATCCTGCAGGCCTTCTTTACCCACATGATGTTCCTGAGTGGAAATGGGATGTGATATCTATGGATTTCATTGTGGGATTACCTACATCTACTTACCAACATGATGAGATCATGGTCATACTTGAAAAATTGACCAAGATCGCTCACTTCTCTCCAGTGAAGAGCACCTACACTGTTAGGGCTATTGCACGAGTATACTTGGATGAGATTGTAAGATTGCATGGAGTTCCTAAGAATATCATTTTAGATGGTGACCCTTTGTACACTTCTAATTTCTAGACCACCTTACAGAAGGCTTTGGGTACTCAACTCAATTTCAGTACAACATATCACCTTGAGACAGATGGTCAGACTGAGAGGGTGAACCAGGTATTGGAGGACATGCTTCACATGTACATGATGGATCAATGATCCAAATGTGAGGAATACCTCTACTTGGTGGAGTTTGATTACAATAACAACTACTATAGTTTTATCGGTATGGCACCATTCCAAGCTCTATATGGCAGAGAATGTAGGAATCCACTTAGTTGGGATAGAATTGAGGATCGGGTTGTGATTGGACCAACTTTGGTACAAGAGATGGATCATCAGGTAACTCTCATTCGTCAGAGGCTCCTTGAGGCACAAGATAGAAAAAAGAAGTATGCAAATAATAAGAGGATTAATAAGAACTTCGAGGTTGGATCGAAGGTGTTCTTGAGAGTCAGGCCTCACAAGAGCCCTATCCATTATAGAAAATACTCTAAGCTATCTGCGTGACTTTTTGGACCATTTGAGATTCTTGAGTGGATTGGACCTGTAGTTTATCGTCTCGCATTTCCACCTAGCTTATCACGCATCCATGATGTTTTTTCATGTATCTATATTGAGGAGATATGTATCAGATCCATATCATGTACTAGATTGGAATGCATTGTAGGTACAAGAGGGAGGACAGGTGATGGTAGAGCCTATACGTATCCTAGAGCATAGGACCCTAAGCCTTCGATGTCTTGAGATTGATAAGGTCAGAGTACAATGTGATAGATACGATGAGAAAACAACTACATGGGAGGTTGCAGCCACTCTTCGAGTGCAATACCCACATCTATTTGAGTGACTTATAGGAGGAAGTCGTGTTTAAGGGGAGGGGAATGTAATGTCGCTTCCCTTAGACCCTTTCTATGATATCATATTATCTGATTTAGTTGGTTATCTATTTCATTTTGGACACACTGTTAGGGTACCTTGATATTGATACCTTGATATTCGAACATATTTATATTAGCATTACATGACATAATTAAATGGAGTGATGGTCATATATGTGTATATATTATATACATCGATGTCACTAATATTGTGGTGCATGATTACAATATTATTGTGTTATCTTGATCATGCGATTAATTTATTATTATGAAAATGTTCTAATGTTTATATTTTGAAAACATTAAATGATGGAATGCTTTGTTAACACCATTGTGCTTGAAATTCTTGTATTACAAGTAATTGTTCTAATATCGATTATTTACGATTAATATTTATGTATCTTGATTTCAATTATATTAAGTTATAAGCAATGTATGTTTGGAAATATCTTGGACATATTTGATGTGTGTGTGTGTAGTGTGCATCATTGTACAAGTTATGTATATACAACACACTTGGGGACCAATGGACCAAAAAATGAAGAATATTCGGGTTAAGACCCCTTAGCCACCTTGATCAACAATGTTTTTTGGGTTTAGAAAAGTGGCTAAATCTTTTATTTTCTTGTGGTCGTTTAATTTAATTTTGATTATCCTATGTTAATGGCCCTTTTGATTATTTACCCTTGCTCTTTTATAATTTGTAATTTTATGAAATTTCTTCCCCTCCCATATGATGATGTGACCTATTGAAATGAATTTTGGTAGTAGAAAATTAATTATGTGGAGTCAACTCACCCTCCCCCTTGTTTATTATATAAATAAGATTTGTTCTTAGAATTTTGGAGTTAGTTGATCCTTGTTTTATTTTTGGTTTGGAGATTGCTTATGCTTGTGAAGCTTTCAAATAGAGAAGTTTGGAGCAAAGGAAGGATAGAGCTATGGATTTGAGGTAGGGTTTAAATATTTGTTTTACCTTGTTGTTATTATCTTGCATGGTGAAGTGGTGAGTTTTATTGATTGCATTATCTTGATTCTTTTGATCATTTTCTCTCCCTTTTTAGATTGTCTTCTTGTTCACTTGAATAAGCTAGATGGGTAGAAAGCCTATAGCTTTGGGGTGTTAGAGGGGAGTATGTGGGGGTTAGTTTGGTGGAGGGAAAAGGGTTATTTTAGGCTTGTTAATGTAGTATTTTAACACTTCATTTGGAGTTAGTTTAGGGTAGATAGGGGTTAACTTTAGTGGATAGAAAAGGGAAGCTTTGAGGAGACATAAGGTGTAGTGGAGGTATAAGGAGGTTTTGGTATCTTGGAGGTGTAAAGTCAATCCCCCTACCCATTTGGAGACAAAAGGAGACTAACCCACATTCCTCCCTCTCCCACTTGGTTTGTCTATCAAACATTTGTTCGTGATGTAATTGCTTGCATTTATGTGTGTGTGTGTGTTGTGCTTGTATGTTGGGTCTCATGGAGCAAGACCGTTCATGTTGCTCAAGGGGGTTGTTAGTTCGTTTATTGTTCGTTTGTTGGGGCTTAGGGCACTTTGTGGGAGAGCTCCCATTCCCCAATGGATTTTGGTTGGGTGGAGAGCATTACTTGGCTCCCCCTTGCGTGCTTGGAGATTGTTGGAGGTATTTGTAACTAGCACTTTTAGCTCCCTTCTTTGTTGCAGGCTAACTTGGTCCCATATTACAATGTAATTTGTATTCTCTACTTTGTAAACTTTAAAAATATGTATTTGAAGTGTTGCAATGTGTTGTGAGATTCTTGTAAACTCTAAGAGAGGCTCTTGAGATAATGTAAAACATTTAACTCATATGCACTTGTGAAATTAAAAAGTGGGTCCTTTTGGTAATGAAAACATTGTAAATTTTATCAATCATTTAACCATTCAATTTGTAATTGCTTGCTAGGATGAATCATGAAAGAATAAAAGATGTAGGTGAAATCTAATCATCATGGGTTATGTGTCTTGTGGTGTTCCTTTAAACTTGGTGGAAATTCAATTAATGCATTTGAAAAGGAAATTTTGTTTGTGTTTTCAACTTATAAAGGATTTGGAAATATTCCTCATATATATATATATATATATTGATAGATTAGCTGATTTAAAAAAAAAAATCTTTCAACCATTATGTGATTGAAATTAATGGGGTATTACAACTTGTTCATGGTATATGAATAACAAAAAACAAAAAAAAAATTGATGTTAGAAATGGAATTTGTTTGTTGGTTGGTTTATATCTTTGAAATTTTGTTATAAAAAAATGAAAAGTAGGTTATGTTGTAGACTATTAAAAGTATAGTTGTTGAGGCACAAAAGAGTATTGGCATTATTATTTTAATTTCTAGTTCCAATTTTTTTTTTTTCCTTTAAATGCATATTATGCAAGATCTACTCCCTACAATTATATTTATACCAATGATTTCCTTGAATTAACATAAATACATACATACATACATTAATTTATTGAATGTAAAATGGATTCATTGAATTTTATTCAAATGAAAATAGTTACATTGAGACCGTAATAATCACATGAAATATATATATATATATATATATATATATAATATATATATATATATATATATATATATATATATATATATATATATATATATATATATATATATCGACCCATGCCAAACAACCCTTCAATTGGGTTAAACACCACAGAATGGCCATCCAGATTTGCTAGTTTCCTTGCATAATAAAACAAGCACTTTATTTAAGATCTAGAGCATTAACGTCATTGAAACCTAAGAAAATGTTGTAAAATTAACGGTAATGGATAGTTGCAGCGATTGCAAAAGTCTCTACCATATAAAACAGAAATATCACTTACAGCCGTAAAATTTTTTTTAGGCTGCACACAGAAATAAATTTGTAACCATAACATTTTATTTTATCATAAATAAATAAAATACAAAAAGAAAAAAAAGAGAGCCGCTTACTCCTCCCTCACCATTCTTCTCCCCCACCTCTCTTCCTCTTGACTATGGCCGCCGCCTCTAAACTATAACCTAAAACATATGCGGCTAATTCCTTTATTATGTTTTGTCTTTTAAGTAAGTAGTAATATTGTTTATTTAATATGAGCATAAGTCTTTACGCCGAAGGCGTTCCCCCTATGGTAAAGGACCTCTGGACATTTCTGCAGCTATGTTAAATTTGACGGCCTGTCAGACATTTTTCTAATGTGTTTTAATTTGATGGCCGTTTGGACGTTTCTGGCTATTTTTGAAGGTGGCTATTTTTAACGGCGAGACAGTTAAGTGAAAGGAAAAGCAAACAAATGAAGCGGTCTTGCTTGAATGGACAGTGTTGGAATCATTTCTCTCCTCAAGGAGCCGGGATTGAGGCTCCCGTCAACTATGGGAAAGGAGAGTTTGCAGTGACAATCAACATCAAAACCCAAGTGGTTGACATCATGGACACAGGCAGTGAACTGATATGGACGCAATGCTAACCCTGCACCGCCTGCTTCTCTTAGCTTGACCCCATCTTCGACCCCTCCAAATCCACCACCTATGCCAAAGTGCCCTGTGATGCCACCTCCCTCTACTCTTCCCTCCGCACAAAATCATGTACCTCGGACTGTGAGTATTCATACGGATACGGCCGCAACGGTTCCGTGAGGACAAGCGACATCTTATCCATGGAAACATTGAGCATGTTGGTTGGATCTCGACTGTGGAAAGTTGCAGAGTGCCCATTAAAAATACGTGCTATGAAATTTGTAAAATACCCATTAAGAATACGTGGTAGCTGGGTGGATAATTTGGACAATTGAGTATTGTTTCCCATGTTATACTTTAAACTGTGCATGTAGGTGTTTAAGTGAAGTTTTTCTAAAGGTATTTTTGGTTTACTTGTCTTCAAAAAAATATGATTTTGATCTAAGTGTTTGGAGACATTTGGGTGGCTCGAGCCCTTGAAGGCGGTAAGGAAATTAAGAGGGTTTTAATGCGTCAATCATTTGGTCTTTTGGATGATTTTGAGGAGACTTCCAAAGCAAACATTCAGAGCTTTGATAATGAATCTCACAAATAAACTGGCATGATTTTTTCTCCTTATCATCTTTGTAGTATAGCGTTATAATATTTCAATGCCTTGAAATCATTGCATTATTCTTCTTTGTATCTGTATGAAAGATGGAATAACGCATAGGTTCTAAGTAAAAAATTATGTGTGTAATTATCTTTTCAGGTGGTATATTTCATTTTTGAGAATGTGTGCTTTTGGTACCTTCGTTATATTCCTGAGAAACCCATTACGAGTTCACTCTCAATAGCGATACTATGTTTTATCTTAGATAAAAAATATGGGTAAAAGATTTGGTTGGGCATGCGGGATTTAATTGTTGGTTGGATGGTTAGCTACCCATTAAGGCTTTAGTCTGTGAGTGGTTTAGAGAACTATTCAGTTCTATATTATGCTTCTTTTCTTCACCCAAGAGGAGATATCCAACTTGACTATAGTTGACATTGTTTGTTTCTAGGCACTAGCTATTGTAGCCGAGTTTGTTTGCTAGAAGTATGAATAAAGTTAAAACTATGATAATCTATACGAGTTTCAAAATAAGTGAATGTTGTTGTGTGAATAAAAGGAAACAATGAATAGGATGATTCATGTTTTATTTGCAGAGTCCCAATCTATGATGAGGAGACAATAGTGATTATGAGAAGAATGCATTGGCCAAAACTTACACTAAAATTTGAACACATTCAGACTCAAAGTATATAAACATGAATAGATTGTCAGTGAATATGAGATGTAGAAGAACAGGGTCTAATGGCACAAGAAATGGAATTCTTAAACGCATAATTGAAGAGATTGATGAACCTAAGAAGATAAAATTTATTAATTAAACATGAATGCTAAAAAAAAAACAATTAGGCTTGTGATATATATCAGGATCGAGATGATCAAGAAGCACTTTGATATATAGGTGCATTTCTTTCCCTGCTTACGATAATTAGTAATCATTATGCCTTCTTTTATTTAATAACATGGAAATAAACGGTTACCATTTTGTTTAATGGTTTTTAAAGTATTCAATGGTGATTTTTTTAGATTTGAAGAAATTTAGTTTTGGTTTACTTACTCATATTTGTTTATAAATGCTTTAAAGTAAAAAATCAAAGTTGTTATGCTCTAATTACTTGTTTTTGAGTACTTCAAATTAATGTGTTTCGAGTAAATGTGTAGAACCCACAAATTTAGGGATTGACATTCTCATCGTCAATGTGAGTTTGTCATGTGGATGCTTTTCTCACTTGATTGAGGGTTTCTCTAATTCAAAACTAATAATTCCAACTACTGAACTTGTCCCCCTACAATCATTGTTTAACGTTGGGGTCCAACATCGTGTAAACCTTTCATATTGAGTTCACTTTTAGACCGCACTAGTGTAATCCAATTTCGTAATTCTCATGTCGTGTGTTGTCTGCACTTTCTCAAATTGACATCCTTGCCTTTAAGGATGCACCCCCAACTATTGCTTTTGACAACACATAGAGGAAAGGACTTACCTTCTATGTTATCTCTAAGAGTACCTTCATTATCCAAACTCCACCTTTCCCCACCATTTTCTTTTATCACTATTCTAAAATGTCCAAATACCCTCTCTTGTAAATCCACTTGAATAAAGAATCTTACTAAACCTCTGTACTTTAAATTCATTCATGCAACTTCTGCTTACGGTTTTGTCTTTGTCTCCTTCCATGTTCTCTCTCTGATTCTGTCTTTGTCTCCTTCCATGTTCTCTCTCAATTTTTCTCCTTTTCGGCGTACACATCGCACTACTTGCATGCGATTGCTAGTTTTTAAATCTAAAGCATATGTGTAAAGTTATAGGGTTTAGCTTCTAAAAATAGGAAATTTGTTATGTATAATAAGTTTATTTTTTTTAATATAAATACTATAAAATTATGCTAAATACAAATGAGAAATCCATACGTGGAAAATGGGGATATAATTTCATATATATATATACATAATTTTAAGTTATATATTATTGGTTTATATAATACATTTAATACATGTTATATATAAGGTTAGGGTAAATTTATGATTAAGACATCTAGAAGTTATAATATTAAATTATACATAATATTGTTTTGTATAATGTAACTTGGAATTAATTATACTTATGGGGGTATAATAATTATAACGAGATAATAATGTATTAGTTATACAATAGTGTCGTTACATTTAATATTTATTATTTATAATAGTGAATTTCATATGGTGATGTTTATATGGCTAAAAAGTAGAACACATTAGTTTGAACTTATAAGGTCATGAATTTTGGATGTTATTATAAAATTATAATATTATTAGTATATATCTTTATGTTATTATAATAACAACAACATCACATTGTAATACAACTCGGGTGTTTATAATACGATATACAAATTATATCATGTGATGAGATATTGCATATTGTAATTAATGAAATGAAGTAAATCTATCATAGTGTCTCTTCGAGAACATCTGATAAAATTCGAATGATACAAATAAGATTATCATGGTCCAAGCGCAAGTTAGTCACACAATCATGAAACAAAAAATAATTATCTTGTTTTTTAGTCAAAAATTTTGGGGCGTCACACATCCACCGCTCTGCATAGAGGGGCGGTTTCGCAACCGCCCCTCAACACAGAGTGACTGTTGTGTAATTGTCAAGGAAAAACTCAGAAATGACTAAGTATAGGATTTTTTTGGTTTTTAAATGTTTTTATGATGTTTTTGGTGAGCTTATTATGCATTAAAGTGATTCTAACTTGCTCTTTTCTTGATTTTTATGAATGCAGGGTTCATACATTAGATGGAGCAGGGATCGAGAGTGTGATTGGTTATCACCCATATTGGATTCTTTATCTTAGGAAGAGAGGGATTTACTACATAGAGCCAACATATGGAGGATATATCAGACATAGTTGGTTACACTAGCTGGTCAGTTATTAGCTGATCTATTGAGTTATTGGGACACAAACCGGAAAAATTTCTGGCTTCCTAGAGTCAGAGGGGAGTAGACTATCACTCTTGAGGATGTTTACGGGATTCTGGGGGTTCCTATCATATGTAAGAGGTTGAATTTATCTAGCACGGGTTTAGTGGCACCGCCACAAAAGTGGGCCACCTATATGGGAGATTGGCATGCACTCGACATGGGTGCCAAGCATGGGTTGAGATTGCTATCAGTTGCCTTCGCACACGGACATTATTGGCATTTTGGCTTCGCACTTGGTTGGGGACATGGGTGGAGACAAATTACTTTACTACTGGGCACCGATAATTCAGAGCATAGAGAAACATGACCACACCTGTGCATGGGGCACTGACATACTTGGTGCCACTTATCACGATTTATACTGAGTTATTCAACTGAAAAGTAAGGCCCTTATTTATATGACATTAGTGATGAGTTGGGTTTATGAGTGCATCATCCCCAATAAGAGGGGTGTTAGGATAGAAAATCTTGGGGTTATTAGAGCAACGAGATGGACATTCATGGCCCCGCTCAAGGGGCGTCATCACTCAGTTGCTGCGCTCACTACAAGGTATATGGTGTCATGGCCATACCAAGACATAACCAATCTATGAGGCGAGGATGCAACTATTATGGTATTATGCAACTCTATTGCATAGTTAGTAGATCACACTAGTAGGGTGGAAGCCCATCCTATTGACAAGGTTCCACAATAGTTTGGATTGCCATACATTGATGCCCCCCCAATAGTCCCAATAGTATATCGAGGGATCCAAGAGGCTAGAGCTAGCCCTAAGGGTAAGCTTAAGTGGATTGTTGTCACACCTGGGGTTCCGATCAACACTCCACAAGTTAGACAAGACCGAGCTAGGATGTTACAGATTTAATAGATTGAGGTAGCACCCACACACAATGAGGAGGAGGAGGCCGAAGTAGAGAGATGATGAGGAAGGAGAGGAGGAGAGCGACACAGAGTGGGCCACTAGTGGGGAGGCTTCTACGGAAGCCAGAGCCGATCCTGAGACATTACACACCAAGGATCCTTTGACTGTTAATAGTGGAGGGGATGAGGAGTCATGTTTTGGGCAGCAGATGACCATAGAGGAGGTGTTCGTAGCAGCTCCTGCACCACCACCAACACCAGTAGACCCATCCTAGATGCCAAGAAATCCGAGTAAGTAGAATACTCTTCTATCAAACCTTCTTTTTAGATTAGACTAGTTGGTAAACCATACACCACACTATATATATTTTTGTTTTCAAAGATTTTCTAACTTTCCATTGTTTACTTCTATTTCATAGCTAATGCAAATAGTTGGCGAGACCTTATTCGTCGGATTCTCCTAGATACATTTGCACTCCCCATAGGGAAGTCATAAGAGAAGTAAATACAGACACGGAGCAGCCAATGATGGCTAGCCGCAACATTGATGTATTCACACCAACATGACATGCTATAAAGACTCTTACTCAGATGAGGTCCGAGCTCATTGGATACCAGCTGGCTGAGAGAAGACAAAGGTGAAACCATTCTCATAGCGAGGCTACTACCATCGAAAGATCACCTATCTCATCTTATGGACACTCTTGCCGGTTGACACACGGAGGTTCCCACTCACGACATACGAGCCGTAATAGGAGACCTTATCGTGCACCCTTAGAGGGTCCCGTGGATAGGATGCATACCGTTATTGCTTTATATATATATAAAGAATAGTCGAACCAAAAAGATATATATATATATATATATATATATATATATATATATATATATATATCTTTTTGGTCTAACTATTCTTTGTAAGAGTTAAGTCAATGATTTTTTGTTTCACTTATGTACTCCTAGATGTCTAGAATTTTTTATGCTTTTATATGCTTTTATGGATGACAATGATGCAAATGTGTAAACAAAATGATTTACTCTTTTTTTATATAATGATGCACATGAGGATGAATTGTAATTTGATACTTTGGTTTTCAAACAATATTTAACACCTTCATTTTATTGGCAAAAGATGGTGAATATGATAGAATAAACAAATTAACTCACTTGATTCCTAACCCCACACAACTAGTAAGATGCAAGGGCTCATCACCAAGAGCTAGGAGGGATGCAAGTTGTATGATTTGATGAGTGGAAATAGTGAAATAAAGACAAAACATTGACAAATATCCAATTAGAACCTATAACCTGACCCTAAACAACGTCAACTAGCTAGCCCAAAATGTGTTTTCTTGCAAGTTTAACTAGACTTAGATCCATAGATGGCATTTTGATTGACAAAATCTAGTTTTAATGATTTTTATTCCTTGCAACATACACATCTAATTCATTTTCTTAGGATTTTTGATATTTCAAAATCACTTTTTATTCATTGACTTACTTATAATTTATTGACTTATTTGACAGGACCCTCTATGTCTTGCCCCATGCCACTAGTAAGAAGCATGGGATCATCACCAAAGACAAGACATATGCAAGTAAGGGAACTTCCATCCTTTCCCAATTTCATGCCACTAGTAGGAAGCATGGGTTCATCACCAAAGATTGGTAGAGCAAGGAAGTGTAGTGTTATTTGCAAAAGAAAGAATTTTTGTATTTATTACTGATTTATCTTTTTTTTTTTTTAATTTTAACTTTAGAATTGTGCTTTTGGGAGGAAACGCTTTCCCCTAGTTTGTGTCAAGGTGTTGTTATCCAAAATGTTCCCCTTGCACATTTTGTGGCTAACTCCATTCATTCTTCCCTCTATTGTGCCTCAGTCATAATTTTATGCTTTTTAGGAACTCAAGACTTTTTGGAAATGGCACCATTGGATAGAGTTTTTTTTCAGCTTTCCAGAAAGGTAAAGTTTTCCTCCTAACTCCATGTATTTTTGAAGTTATAGCTTGGCGGAGTTTTTGTGGGAAATTTTCCCCTGAAAGGCCCGCAGCCAGTAATATGCTGCCACATGTCCTCAGGAGTGGCGGAGGGTGGAGGTAAACTTGGAATTTTACCAAGTGATTCGGAAAGTTTTCAAAAGGAATATTTTCCCCTGCAGGCCCACTAGCGAATTGGATCCTGCCACGTGTCACAGGGGAAGAAATTAGGAAAAATTTCTAAGTATTGGCGCAACTAAAATTTTTCGGCCCCAAGGCCCTCACCCAACCACACTATGCCATGTGTCCTTAGGCCAAGAAGTGGCAGAGGGCAGAGATGAAGTTAAAATTTTGGTGAAATGTTTGGCGATGACGCAAAGTCAAATTTTTCCCATAGGGTCCGCATCTAATGGCCTCATGCCACGTGTCTCAAGACCCGCGGACCGCGGAGGGAGATTTAAAATTTTGGTGAAGTGTTTTGGTTAGGTCAAAGGAAAATTATTGGCCCGTAGGCCTGCCAACCAGTCAAATTGTGTCACGTGTTTAGGGGCGTTGGAGTTTTAGTTGCTGGGGAAACATTGGGATTTTTTCCAAATGTTAGCGCAAGGAGAAAGGTTCACCCCAAAGACCCACATCCAATGGAATCATGCCATGTGGCACCGGATCGGTGGAAGGTGGGGGAAATTTAAGAATTTTTCCCAAAGCAAAATCAAAGAAAAATTTCAAAGGGAAGGCCCCTCCCCTAAAATGCGAGCCAATGGGATTGTGCCATGTGTCCATGTGGCGGTAAAAATGCAAGACAGGCCCGAAGGGAAAAAGGGAAGGAGAAAGCCCACAGCTAATGGAATTATTGCCACGTGTCCTCCACGTGGAGGAAAATTTTTCCTGGTCAAAACGGAAAATGGCATCAAGAACCCGCATCCAATGGAATGTATGGGATTTTTTGGGAAATTTTCTGAAATGCAAAAAGTGGGAAAATTTCAAATTTTTTGCCCGCCAATCCGTTTTGGTCCTGTTTTGCCCTAAATTTTCAAACGATCATAACTTTTGATCCAGAGCTCAATTTTTTCACGTTCTTTATATCAACGGAAATATGGTGAAATTATCTACAAGATTCTAGGCTCAATTTTTTATTTTGATGGATTTTGGAGAGATAAAATTAAGAAATGCCTCTGGCACGTGGTAATGGACAAAAATGATGTTTCAACCACCATTTTTAATGAAGAATGGCTCGCATTCTCTCCCAGCATGGCGAAAAATGTCAGGGAATGGACTTGTAAGGATGCCCATGCTATTTTATTATGTTTTTGGTCAGTGGTTGAAGCTCTCCCATGTTTTCCCATGTTTCTCTCTCCTGGGGTCATTTCTGGCATTGTAAAAGCCAGATTTGGCTCATTTTTTGGGGGTTGAACATTTTCAATGTATTGCAGGCTCCCTTTTCCACCTTAAAAAGTGATTTTGTTGAAAATAAGACCTTTTCCAAGACTAAAACCTATTTTCTGCCTCTCAGATGTTGTAATGCATGTGTTTTTTATGTTGGAAATGACAATGCAAGCTCTATGAACAAGTTTTAATCCTTTGTTTGTGTTGTTTGCTTCATTTCTGAATTCATTACATTTTATATTTTGCATCAGTTTGTTGCATTTCTATGATTTGTGTTGCAGAAAAAAATGCTCACCACTCCTTTGGTGCATCACCTTATTAGCATTAGTTTCAGTTTTTTTGGCATTCACTATCTCTGTCCCCTTGGAATTTAAAGTAGGATCTTGAATTTAAAACCTCTGTAACTTGCAAGTAACATACCTGATCAGAGGAGTTTAGGAACCAGCCTCTAACCTAGAGATTCCTTTCCCATTTTACAAGTCCCACACTTGGGGAGAGGATTCAATGTTGTACAATCACACTGGATGTCCAAAATGTCAAGCTAGAAATATGATCAACATCCAGGGGTGTTGCTAATTTGCACCAAAAGTTTTGGCATGCCCAGTGGGACCTTAGAGGTCTTCATCTTCATTGCAACAAAATTGATGTGCATTTGTTGCAAGTTTCTTGCTCAAAAGAGCCCTAAATTACACATCTGGTGACTCCAAGGAAGAAGAATCAGCTGGTTTTAGCAGTGCAGACCTGAAAACTCATGAGAAGAATCACCACAAGGTCAAGAGTTGGAGAAGAAGAGGTGCTGTTTGAATATCTGAAATTATCTCCAAGAAGAAGGCAAAGAGGGAGGAGAATTCAAAGGTCTCCATCTCCACCAAACAGAACTCTATCAACTCCTCCACCTGGTAGGCCTTTCATTCAATCAACAAGGGTTCTAAGGCCAATCAGAATGGCACAACACAACCCCTATGTCAATTTCACTGGCAGCAACCCACTTGCTCTCAATGCACAAAATCCAATCCCAGTTGCAGCATTGAAGAACATTCCATACTTTACTGGAGAGAATCAGACCACTCCTGGTGATCATGTCAAGGATATTGCTAATATTTGTGCAATCCATGAGATTAATGAGATGCAAGTTATTGTCAAACTGCTGGCATCTTCATTCAAAGGGAAAGCTTTGCAATGGTTCAGGAGTCTTGCCTCAGGTTCTATCCAAAATTGGAACCAACTATGTATAGCCCTCCATGAGCAGTTTGGAGAAAAGGGAGATAACTTGTCCCTTTTGGAACAGTTGACAACCATCAAGAGAGCTCCCAATGAGCAGCTGACTGACTTCAACTTCAGATTTCAAATGACTTGGGAGAGAATTCTAGCGGCAGTAAGGCCAACAGCAGAAGGTGCTTTTCTATATTACCTTAAAGCTCTAAATTCTGATATTTCTATGTTAATTCAATCCATGGGGGGCACAACTATCCCTGTTGCTTATAGCATTGCCATTAGAGCTGAAAATTGTTTGATTCAAGCTGGCAAGCTAGCTCCTAGGCCTCCAATGCCATTGTATCCAATTTTAGAGAGCCCAAGTACTAGTCAAGTGCCTAGTTTAGCTCCTATTCCTACTCCTAGAAATCAGAATTCAAGTGAAGCCTCTACTTCATCTCCTAGTGCCTCAAATGAACTTCAAGAAGTCATGAAGTAATTACAAAATTTAGGCAATGAGCTGGTTACAATCAAGAGGCAGCAAACCCAAAGTTTTAGACCTTCTTTTCAGCCTCAAGCTCAACCTAACAGGAAGCCATTCCAGCCTCAAAGACCACCCAATCCAGTTGCAAATCAAAATCAAGTAAGACCTCCTGCCAATAGACCATTTCAGCCCTATAATCCCAATGCTACATCTGCCTCTAAAGCAATAGTGCCAGTGCAAAACAACATAGCTCAAGAGTATGATTGGTGTTTCCCATGCAATGAACCTCACAACCAGTCTATGTGCTTCAACGGTGCCTTAAATCAAGCATTAATGGTGACAACTACTGGTGTGGAGGGTGAAGGGAGTCAAGGAAATAACCAACAACAAGAAACATTCCAGCAACAATTAGCTCCAAATGATACCACACTTGTAAACTGGCAGGCAAAAGATTTTTGTGGTATGAATCAAACAATCTCCCAAAGTGTTGCAACCAACACAAGGTCAAAAAGGAGAAATTTGGGTGAAGAACAACTATTGGCTCCAAGCAATCCACAACCTTCTACCACTCCACAAATTATTGGCAAACAAAATGTAGTTCCAAACACGTAAGGGCTGCCTAAAACAGCTCCTAGGCCAACTCAAATGCCAGTTGTTGCTGCCCATGTGTAAGGAATGAATGTGCAGGCCAAGGGACAACAGAGAGATGCTTCATCTCCATTCAACATCATTGATCCGATGAAGAATACAAATGCAAACATATCAATGTGGGAATCACTATCCATTGCAAGCCAAAGAGACTTGTTACAAGCTGCCATGAAGGACTGGTCAACTTCAAACCAGCAAGTCCAAATGTAAGAGAAGGTACTCACAAATGTTTTCCAGCCTGAGGGGAATCATGGAGGACAGCAAGGTAAGATGTTGAAGCCCCCTCCATTCTATGTTTCATTGATCATTGGAAACCAATTAGTACACAATTACATGATTGATTCCAGGGCAAGTAGTTCAGTAATGCCCAAGCAAATAGCTGATCAGTTAGGGCTTCAATATGAAGTCATATCCAAAGGGGTAGTGCAATTGGATGGGACAATAGTAACAACAGTTGGAGTGATAAAAAACTTGAGTCTTACTTTGCATGCATGCCCCAACGTTGTTGTTTTGCAAGATGTCTTGGTAATAGACCTTCCACCACTCTTTGCCCTATGTCTGTTAAGTTATTTCACAGCCAAGATTAGAGGGTACTTATCTGCTGATTGGTCACACATGTTATTCAGGACAAGATATGAAACCAAGGCCACAATCATATTTGAACCTATTACAAACTTTCACATTGAGCCCTACACTCACAGTCAAATCAAAACCAATTCTTCAGCATTTGATCAAGAAGATTATCCAAGCACTGATGAGGCTAACACCAAGGTTGGAAGCATCCAAAATTTGACTCTTGATGAATGGGAAAACAAGGTGCATGATTTTGATCCGTATCAAGAAATAGAAGAATCTGAGCTAGGAGTCTATTGCATGCATGAAGAAAATTAGCCTATCCCTAGCATCACCAAGCCAGACCATAAGGAAGACAATGAGGTATGGCAGTTGTTTTTTGATGGATCAAGGAGTGGACAAGGGGTAGGAGGGGGAGCTATGCTTGTTTCACCTCAAGGAGTTAAGTACTATTCAGCTTTTAGATTTCAGTTTGCATGCTCTAATAACACTGCTGAATATGAAGCCTTGATAGAAGGATTACATTGGTCAATCAAGAAAGGAATAAAAACCTTGTAAGTATTTGGTGACAGTGAGTTGATTGTCAACCAAGTCAAGGGGCAGTATGCTGCCAAGAATGAGCTGCTCAAGTGCTACAAAAATAGGGTGTCGGACCTCATTGAATATTTTGAGGGATTTGACATAAAATCTATTCCTAGAAAAGAGAACCAAACTGCTGACAGGCTTGCAGTAGTAGGAGAAGCCTTTGATGTTGTTGACAACATCAAAAAGGACATAGTACAACCAAACATTCATGTGATTGTAAGGCCTTCAGTGCCAAACAACAATGTAAGTTGGCAAGTGTTTGAAAATGATCAACAAATCATCCATTTCTTGCAAGAAGAGGTTGAGTTCTCAGCTAAAAATCAGGAAAATTTAGAACAGCAGTATGGTGACCAAGTGGTACAACTGAGAACTAACAAACTACCAAAGGGACTTATTACTTTGGAGTCCATTTTCAATCCTAATGATCAGTTTAGGAAGGAGAAAGAAAACATCCAAGTCAAGGGAGAAGATTCAGTGTCCATCTTGGTGGAAGAAGGAAAATCACTCTAGGTTGGTAAAGTGACAACTGAGCAAGAAAGGTATGAGTTCATGCAACTTTTTCAAGAATTCCCTGATGTGTTTGCTTGGAGCTATGAAGATTTGAAAGGTTTCAATCCCGAGTTAGCTCAACACACCATTGAATTGGATCCAAGTACTAAACCCATCAGGTAAAAACAAAGGCCAGTCAATCCACACATGGAGCCTCTCATGAGAAAAGAATTGAATAAGTTGATAGAATCAAGAATCATATTCCCTATCAAGCATTCTAGTTGGGTGGCCAACTTGGTTCCAGTTAGAAAGAAGAGTGGGGAAATCAGATTGTGTGTTGAATTCAGAGATTTGAATAGAGCATCTCTCAAGGATCATTATCCACTTCCTTCCATGGAGTAGATTTTACAAGTTGTTGCTAGCTCTGAGAGGTTTTCATTACTTGATGGCTATTCGGGGTACAATCAGATTATGGTGAAAGAAGAAGATCAGTTCAAGACAACCTTTACAACCAAATGGGGAACTTATGCATACAGGAAAATGCCATTTGGGCTGTCCAATGCTGGAGCTACTTTCCAAAGGGTAATGGACATGACGTTCAAGGATTTGATTAACAACATGGTGCTGATATATCTTGATGATATCACAATTTTTTCAAAAAATGCAGTAAACCATCTCTTTCATTTGAGACAAGTGTTCTAAAGGTGCAGAAGATTTGGAGTATCCTTGAATCCTAAAAAGTGTATTTTTCTAGCCCATGAAGGAAAGCTCCTTGGCCACATTGTCTCCAAAGAAGGATTAGCAATTGATCCAGAAAGAGTTGAAGCCATAAGAGCACTACCATTGCCAAGCCATAAGAAGGCCCTTCAAAGTTTCTTGGGGAGAATAAATTTCGTTCGAAGGTTTGTCCCAAATTTTGTAGCCCTAGTCAAGCCTATCACCAAGATGTTCAATAAAAGCATAGCTTTCAAATGGATAGCAGAAGGTAAGGAAGGTTTTGAAGCAATCAAAGAAGTCATCTCTCAAGCCCCAACTCTCATTAACCCAGATTTCTCCAAGGATTTCATCCTCTATGCATTTGGGGGTGATGATACTATTTCTGTAATTTTGGTACAACAGAACAAAGACAATGATGAGCAGCCAATTGCTTTCTTCAGCCAAATCCTGGAAGACTATGAGGTGAGATATTCTTTCATTGAGAAGTATGTTCTTGCAGTAATCAGGAGCTTGAAGAAATTCAAGCATCTAGTTTTAAACAACAAAGTTCAATTGCTGGTTTCTCATGCGGGAGTTAAAGACTTCCTCCTCAACAAAGAGCTAAATGAAAAGAGAGTAGATTGGATTACTCGTGTCATGGAGTATGAGATTGAGATCAAATTCACCAAGTTGGTCAGAGGAAAAGGGTTGTGTGAGCAGCTGGTCTTGAACAAACACAAGGAAGCATGCAATGAGAAGGAGGCTGTTTTGGCATTGCAAGACATCCATGAGCAAGGAAGCACTCAAAAGGAAAATGATGGTGTCCTCACTCCTTGCTGGACCTAAGACATAATGCACTTCCTAAGCATAGGTCTATGCCCTCCAGAGATGAACAAGACCAAAAGAAGACACTTCAGATTGCAGGCTGTCCCATATGCCCTTGTTGATGGTGTTTTGTTCAGAAAGGATGTGAATGGAGCGCTGCTGAGATGCATTGGTACAAACCAGATTCATAGGGTGTTGGAAGAGTTCCATGGTGGATCAGCTGGTGGTCATTTTGCACCAAGAGTGATAGCTCTAAAGATCATGAGGGCTGGCTATTATTGGCCCAAGATTTTCAGTGATTGTTATGCATGGAACAAGAGGTGCAAGAATTGTGCATTCTTCACGGGTAAGAAGAGGCTAGCTGCCCTTCCATTGCATCCAATTTCAGTTGACCAACCATTCATGCAATGGGGTTTGGAATTCATTGGAGTCATCAATCCAAATTCAAGTCAAGGACACAAATGGATTCTGACAACAACAAATTACTTCTCCAAATGGACTGAAGCAGTAGCACTCAAGGAAGCAAATGAATCTAGCATCCTAGACTTCTATGAGGGAATAACAACTAGATTTGGCATGCCTACTACAATAATATCAGATAATGCATTGGCATTCATTGGGTCCAAGGTAACTGAATGGGTTGTCAAGAATGGGATCTACCTAAGCACTTCATCAAACTATTACCCTCAGGGTAATGGTCAGGCTGAATCTACAAACAAGAACTTGTTAAGGATCATTAGGAGGACTCTTGATGAAAATCAGAGGTCTTGGCATACTAATTTGAAATCAGCCTTATGGGCTGATAGGATAACTCCTAAAAGATCTACAGGTAACTCCCCATTCAAGCTTGTTTATGGAAGAGAGGAAATTTTGCCCATGTCACTTGAGTTTCCAACATTGGAACTCATGAAACAGTTGGAGTTGTTGGAGTTTGAGCCCATGGAGGTTAGGTATGCAGAATTGATGGAGCTCCAAGAAATCAAAAATTAGGCATCCCAAGCAATGGAGAAGGATCAAGCTTTGATAAAGAAGACCTTTGATAGAAAGGCCAAGGATAGATCTTTCCAAGTTGGAGATCTAGTGTTAAAATGGGATGCAGACAGAGCAAAACCAGGGAGGCATTCAAAATTTGATGCCATTTGGAGCGGCCCATACATGGTCACAAAGTGTAAGGACAACAATGCCTTCCAATTTTCTTCATTAGATGGCCAAGAGTTACAGATTCTAGTCAATGGAATCCATCTAAAGCATTGCTACTGAAGGAAATTCTCCACCTTGTACATATTAGCTTAGGTTTTCATTCCTCCAAGTGCTTTGCACATTTTTTGTTGTAGATTATTTCTTTCCTAAGTGCTTTGGCACAAGCTTGCTATCCCAAGAAATGTGTTTTATAGGTCTTGCTCTAATCAGATGATGTTCCACCCTCCATCTTCCTCCTTGTAGTGTTCTAATCAGTTGGGGTACCAAGCAGAGAATTTGATGACCCCATGCCCAATGGATTGCTTCAGGAAACTGGTAACTTCATCCAGCAGGCAGATGACCCCTCTGAGTCGCCAAAATTGTTATCCAAAATGTTCCCCTTGCACATTTTGTGGCTAACTCCATTCATTCTTCCCTCCCTTCTGCCTCAGTCATAATTTTTTCCTTTTCAGGCACTCAAGACTTTCTGGAAATGGCACCATTGGATAGAGTTTTTTCAGCTTTCCAGAAAGGTAAAGTTTTCCTCCTAACTCCATTTATTTTTGAAGTTATGGCTTGGTAGAGTTTTTGTGGGAAATTTTCCCCTGAAAGGCCCGTAGCCAGTAATATGTTGCCACGTGTCCTTGGCAGTGGCGGAGGGCGGAGGTAAACTTGGAATTTTTCCAAGTGATTCGGCAAGTTTTCAAAAGGAATATTTTGCTCCGCAGGCCCGCTAACGAATTAGATCCTGCCACGTGTCCCAGGGGAAGAAATTAGGAAAATTTCCTAAGTATTGGTGCAACTAAAAATTTTCGGCCCCAAGGCCCGCACCCAACCACACTATGCCACGTGTCCTTAGGCTAAGAAGTGGCGGAGGGTGGAGATGAAGTTAAAATTTTGGTGAAATGTTTGGTGAGGACGCAAAGTCAAATTTTTCCTATAGGGTCCGCATCCAATGGCCTCATGCCACGTGTCTCAAGACCCGCGGACCCCGGAGGGAGATTTAAAATTTTTGTGAAGTGTTTTGGTTAGGTCAAAGGAAAATTATTGGCCTGTAGGCCTGTTGACCAGTCGGATCATGCCACGTGTTCAGGGGCGTCGGAGTTTCGGTTGCCGGGGAAACATTGGGATTTTTTCCAAATGTTAGCGCAAGGAGAAAGGTTTGCCCCAAAGACCCGCATCCAATGGAATCATGCTACGTGGCATCGGACTAGCGGAAGGTGTGGGAAATTTGGGAAATTTTCCCAAAGCAAAATCAAAGAAAAATTTCAAAGGGAAGGCCCGTCCCGCAAAATGCGAGCCAATGGGATCGTGCCACGTGTCCATATGGCGGCAAAAATGCAAGACAGGCCCGCAGGAAAAAACGGAAGGAGAAAGCCTGCAGCCAATGGAATTGTGCCACGTGGCACCTGGAACGGTGGAGCGCAGGGATTTTTTGGGAAATTTTCCCAAATGCAAAAAGTGGGAAAATTTCAAAATTTTCACCCGCCAATCCGTTTTGGTCCTGTTTTGCCCTAAATTTTCAAACGATCATAACTTTCGATCCAGAGCTCAGTTTTTTGCGTTCTTTATATCAACAGAAATCTGGTGAAATTATCTACAAGATTCTAGGCTCAATTTTATATTTTGATGGATTTTGGAGAGATAAAATTAAGAAACACCTCTGGCACGTGGTAATGGACAGAAATGACGTTTCAACCACCATTTTTAATGAAGAATGGCTCGCATTCTCTCCCAACATGGCGAAAAATGTCAGGGAATGGACCTATAAGGATGCCCATGCTATTTTATTATGTTTTTGGTTAGTGGTTGAAGCTCTCCCACGTTTTCCCGCGTTTGTCTCTCCTGGGGTCGTTTCTGGCATTGTAATACCCAGATTTGGCTCATTTTTTGGGGGTTGAACATTTTTCATGTATTGCAGGCTCCCTTTTTCACCTTAAAAAGTGATTTTGTGGAAAATTCGACCTTTTCCAAGACTGAAACCTATTTTTTGCCTCTCAGATGTTGTAATGCATGTGTTTTTGATGTTGGAAATGACAATGCAAGCTCTGTGAATGAGTTTTAATCCTCTGTTTGTGTTGTTTACTTCATTTCTGACCTTTCATTACATTTTATCAGTTTTTACATGATGTTTTATTGTATTTCTATGATTTGTGTTAATCTGTAGAAGTAGAAAATGTTCACCACTCCTTTGGTGCATCACCTTATTAGCATTAGTTTCAGTTTTTTTGGCATTCACTATCTCTGTCCCCTTGGAATTTAAAGTAGGATCTTGAATTTAAAACCTCTGTAACTTGCAAGTAACATACCTGATCAGAGGAGTTGAGAAACCAACCTCTAACCTGGAGATTCCTTTCCCATTTTACAAGTCCCACACTTGGGGAGAGGATTCAATGTTGTGCAATCACACTGGATGTCCAAAATGTCAAGCTAGAAATATGATCAACATCCAGGGGTGTTGCTGATTTGCACCAACAGGTGTTTAGACTACCAGAGAATTAAGGCCGAGCATCAACATCCAGATGGCCTTCTTTATCCTCATGCTATACCGGAATGGAAGTGGAACAATATTTCCATGGATTTCATTGTTGGGCTACCGATGTCGAGATATCACCACGACGCCATTATGGTCATGTTTTCACCGAATCACCTCACCCTTATGTTTACACAAGTGCATATACTTAAGCTTATGGTGTGATTAGATAACATGAGTGCTATCTCCAAGTTGTGAGACTTGCTACTTGAGATAGACCTCCAAAGAAAGTTGGTTCTTACTCCTAAACTACATGCCACAATCTACTCTAATGGAGGGTAAACTAATTATTCTAATCTAACTTTCCAAGGGACCAAGGAGAGAGAATGCATAAAATGAAATCCTACACTAAAGTGGTGATACACCAGAAAAGGAGGGTGTGAGAGTAGTCTTCCAATGTGTGAAAACTAGGAGTAAAGTGCATACTAGAAGGGGTGATAATAGTTCTCCACAATTTGAAAATGCATTCACAGCAATGTTTCATACATGCACAATAATAATAGATCCTTGCAAGAGCATAAAGATAGACACAATACACTTGTAATCAAGGTTGAAGGGGCAAGAAGAATGCAAGAAAACACAGCAGGGGAAGATGCATCCACAAATTTATATTTTATTGCTTCATGATGTGCACAATTCAATCTGTTACAAGATAAGGGCCTACATCACCATGCAAGGAGTCCACAACAAGGGCCTGTAGCACATTGGCTTCACAAAGCAATTTTGGTAGAGCTTTTCTACAAAACTCCCTCCCATTACAATGAGCCCAACACTTTAATTTATAGGAAAATGAGAAGAGAGAGAAGGGGAAAATAGAAATCCCAAAATATGTCCTTCAACCACTAGTAAGAGGCACTAAATGGAGTGAAATGATTATATGTTACTTGTAAAAGGCTCCCCATATTGTCCCAGGTGTTGCAACAGAGAAATAATGATGACCATGCCTCTTAATTGTACTCCCAACTACCAAATAAAACACTGTCCTAAACCCGACCATGTTTTATGAAAAATCCCCATCAATTTCTCATCAAATCCAAAATTTCTTGATTACTGTGCATCAGGATCATAGCCATGATTCCAACAGTACTAATTTTGTGTGATTTCGTTGAGAAATGCAAAATTTATGGTCTTCTGAGTGCGAGCAACTATTTTGGGTCTGACAGGCTTTTTTTGTCATCTGACGGGAATGAGCATTAACTGACTGGAGCCGAATCTATTTCTTTTATTTAAATATGTATACCCTCATTAAAATTAAGAAATCTAATTTTTGTGGTGTAGAGGACATCGTGCTTGTTCCAGAAAGTCTAATTTTGTGAAAATCGGAGCTCCGAGTCAAAAGTTATGGTTGTTTGAAGTTTCGGGAGTCAAACGTTGAATTTTCCTTTGAGTTGTGGGTATTGCGGAAAAATCAGGTCCACATGTCCCAGCTGTCCCAGACACATTCTTCCACATTGGCTGATTTGGGCTTCCTTGTCCCCTTTTGTGGCCTTTTCACCCTTTCGCATCCCACGCGTACTTTTGTCCCAATTGTCTCGGACGAAAATCTTCGTGCCACCCGCAATAAACTAACTTGTGGCAAATCAGCCAATTCGCATCTCGCGCGTACTTTCATCCCGACTGTCCCAGAACACACTGAATAAAAACTTCCACTTTTTCTGATTTTCATTGCCTATGGCCATTTTGGCTTTGCGCATCCTGTGCGTCCCAACATCCCAACTATCCCGCAGACCACCTAGGACAAAAAGTTCCGACCTAGCTGGTTCCTTTGTATTTTCGGCCCCAAACTTGGTACAACAAACCTTAGTACGATTCGTAGCCTTCAGACTCGTAATGCTTTAAAACAAGAATGTGACTTCATTTTTTGGATTTTTTCAATTTTTGCTAACTTGTTGGATTTTTTCTTGGATGGGGAAGTTAGAGAGATACCAAAGGGACCCTAAAACATGATTTTGGGCCTTGAATCGATCTACTTGCTTAGGACTGAAGAATCTGATGCATGTTATCAAATTTTACCTTGAGGGGTGAATTTTGGATAACAATTTTGGTGACCTAATGGGGTCATCTGCCTGCCAGATGAAGTATGGCTAGCTGCCTGTAGCAATCCATTGGGCATGGAGTTTGTCTGCTGCTCTTTCTCTTGATCTGAAATTTGAAAGTCTGTATCCTTGAGCCATTGAAACATTTGTTAATCTGATTCTCCCATGGCTGCAAATTCTTTTCCGGGAGCTCGATGAACTGTAAACATGCACACACTAGAAGCAATAGAACGTGTGTGCCAACACTTAGGGAAATAAAAACTATTCTAACAATAGTATAATGTGCATAAGCACTTGGAGGAATGGAAATTCTAAATTAATATTCACAAGGGTGAGAAACTCTCCTTCTAGTAGCAATGTTTGAGATAGATTCCATTGACCAAAATCTATAACTCTTCACCATCCAACTTAGCCAGCCGGAAGGCATTGCTACCTTTGCATTCAATGATCATATATGGGCCACTCCATATGGCATCAAACTTGGAATGCTTTCCCGGCTTTGCATGATCAACATCCCACTTCAGTACCAAATCTCCAGTTTGCAATATCATGGCCTTAGCTTTCTTGTCAAAACTCTTCTTGACCAATGCTTTATCTTTTTCCATGGTATGCATTGCATGTTCTCTCATTTCTTCTAATTCAATCAGCTCTGCATACCTGATTTCCATAGGCTCAAACTCAGCTAGTTCCAACTGTTTCATGAGTTCCAATGCTGCCAACTCGAGTGATATAGGTAGAACTGCTTCTTTCCCGTATACAAGCTTGTATGGAGAGCTTCCTGTAGACCTCTTGGGTGTGATCCTATTAGCCCATAGGGCTGATTTGAGCTTTGTGTGCCAAGTCCTCTGATTCTCATCAAGGGTTCTCCTTATGATTCTTAGTAGGTTCTTGTTTGTAGACTCGGCTTGATTATTACCCTGAGGGTAATAATTCGATGAAGTGTTGAGATACACACCATTTTGATAGCCCATTCAGTTATCTTTGTGCCAAGGAATGCCAATGTATTGTCTGATATAATAGTGACAAGGACACTAAACCTCATGACTATCCCTTCATAGAAATCCAAGATGTTGGATTCATTTGCCTCCTTGAGTGCCATTGCTTCAATCCACTTGGTGAAATAGTCTGTTGCCATAAGTATCCACTTATGGCCTTGACTTAAATTGGGATTGATAACCCCAATGAAGTCCAATCCCCATTGCATGAATGGCTGATCTACTGAAATTGGACGAAGGGGTAGTGCTGCTAACCTTTCCTTCCCTGTGAAGAATGCACATCTCTTGCATTTCTTGACCTATGAGTAGCAATCATTGAACACCGTAGGCCAATAGTAACCAACTTTCATGATTTTCAGAGTTGTTACTCGTGGAGTAAAGTGGCCTCCTACTTCCCCGTCATGGAACTCGTATAATATCTTCTAAACTTGACTTGTTCTAATGCATCTTAATAGAAAACCATTGATGTCCTTCTTGAACAAGATTCCATTAATGAGTACATACGGGATGGCTTGTAATCTAAAGTATCTCCTCTTTGCTTTGCTCATTTCTAGAGGGCACAAGCCTATTTGGAGATAATGCACCATATCTTGGGTCCAACATGGAATGTGTGCATCGTCAATTGGATGTTCTTGATCATTCCAGAGTAACAGGACATCATCCATTTCACCTTCTGATCCACCGGGTTGTTTGGAAGTAAGTAGCTCACACAAACCTTTACCATGAACCAACTTGGTCACTTTGATTTCAATATCATATTCCATCACCCGACTGATCCAGCCTACTCTCTTCTCATTCAAATCCTTGTTTAGGAGAAATTCCTTGACACACATGAGACACCAGTATTGAATCTTATTGTTTGAGACCAAGTGTCTGAACTTCTTCAAACTCCTGATGACAACAAGGACATGCTTTTCAATGAAAGAATATTTTACTTCGTAATCTTCCAAGATTTGACTGAAGAATGCTATGGGCTGTTCTGAACCTTCTCTATTCAGCTGTGTCAAGATAGTTGAGATTGTATCTGATCCTCCAAAAGCATACAACATGAAATCCTTTGAAAAGTCTGGGTTGATAAGAGTTGGAGCTTGTGATATTGCGTGCTTGATGTTCTCAAAACTCTCTTTGCCTTCTGCTGTCCATTTGAATGCAAAACTCTTCTTCAACATCATTGTTAAAGGCTTCACAAGAGTGGAAAAATTAGGCACAAATATGCGGACAAATTTTATCCTTCCCAAGAAGCTTTGAAGAGATTTCTTGTGGTGTGGCAATGGAAGTGTTCAGATGGCTTCAACCCTTTCAGGATCAATTGTTAGCCCTTCCCTTGAGACAATGTGGCCCAAAAATTTTCCCTTGTGTGCCAAGAATACACACTTCTTTGGATTCAATGACACTCTGAACCTTCTACACCTCTGAAACACTTGTCTGAGGTGAAAGAGATGGTCTGCTGCATTCTTTGAGAAGACAGTGATATCATCTAGGTATACCGGCACTATCTTGTTGATTAAGCCTTTGAACGCCATATCCATAGCTCGCTGAAATGTTGCTCCAGCATTTGACAGTCCAAATGTCATCTTCTTGTAAGCATATGTGCCCCATTTTGTAGTGAAGGCTATCTTGAATTGATCTTCTTCCTTCACCATTATCTAATTATAGCCTAAGTATCCATCTAGCAATGAAAACCTTTTTGAACTAGCTACAACCTGCAAGATTTGTTCCATTGATGGAAGTGGATAATGATCCTTGAGTGATGCTCTATTTAGATCATGAAAGTCCACACAAAATCTTATTTCTCCATTTCTCTTTCTTACTGGCACCAAGTTTGCAACCCAACTTGAGTGTTTGATAGGGAAGATGATACTAGCCTCAATAAGCTTGTTCAACTCTTTTCTCATGAGAGGTTCAATATGGGGATTCACTGGCCTTTGCTTCTACCTGATAGGCTTGAATTCTGGATCTAGCTCAATAGTATGTTGTGCCAACTTTGGGTTGAAACCTCTTAAATCCTTGTAAGTCCAAGCAAAGACATCTGGGAACTCTTGACAAAGCTGAACAAAATCAGATTTCTCTTGTGGGGTACTTACTTTTCCAATTTGTAATGTCTTGCCTTCATCTACTAAAATAGGCTCTGAATCTTCACCCTTTACCTGAATGTTCACTTTTTCCTTCCGAAACTAATCATTTGGGTTGGAGATTGACTCCAAGGTTATGAGGCCTTTTGGTAATTTGTTAGTTCTTAGCTGCACCACTTGGTCACCATACTGTTGCTCCAACTTGTCTTGATTTCTGGTGGAGAACTCAGCTTCTTCCTGTAGGAAATTAACAATTTGTTGATCATTCTCGAAGACTTGCCAACTTGTATTGTTATCCGAAACAACTGGTCTCACAACCACTTTGATATGAGGCTGAGATTTCTCACTTTTGATACTTTCTACAACATCAAATGTAGCTCCAATTACTGCCAATCTGTCTGCTGCTTCATTCTTCTTCCTTGGGATGGAATGGATGCTAAAAGCTTCAAAATATTCAATGAGATCCCATACTCGATTTTTGTAGTTCTTCAACAGATCATTCTTGGCAGCAGTTTGTCTTTTGACTTGGTTCCTAATTAGCTCACTATCACCAAATACCTCTAAATTCTCAATGCCTTTCTTCCTTACCCAGTGCAATCCGTGAATTAAGGCTTCATACTCAGCTGTGTTGTTTGAGCAAGAAAACTGGAAATGGAAGGCTGAGTAATACTTTGTACCTTGTGGTGAAATGAGCATAGCTCCTCCTCCTACACCTTGTCTACTCCTTGATCCATCAAAGAACAATTGCCATACTTCATTCTCGTCTTTGTGATCTGGCTTGGTGATGCTGGGGAGAGGTTGATTCTCTTCATGCAAACAATAAACTCCTAGCTCAGATTCCTCCATTTCTTTGTATGGATCAAATTCATGTCTTTTGTTTGCCCATTCATCAAGAGTCAAGTTTGGAATGCATCCGACCTTGGTGTCAGCTTCATGAGTGCTTGGATAATCCTCTTGATCGAATGCTAAACAATTTGCATTGATTGAACTTGGCGTATGGGGTTCTATGTGGAAATCTGCAATGGGCTTAGATCTGATAGTAGTCTTAGTTTCATATCTTGTTCTAAATAACATGTGTGACCAATCAGCAAAAAGATAGCCTCCAATTTTAGCTATGAAGTCTCTTGACAAACATAATGCAAAAAGTGGTGGCAAGTCTATGACTGACACATCTTGTAACACCATTACATTGGGACATGCGTGTAATGTGAGGCTCAAATATTTGATTACTCCAACCATTCTCACTGCTGTCCCATCCAATTACACTACACCCTTAGAGATGACTTCATATTGAAGACCTAACTGATTAGCTATTTGTTTTGGCATGACTGAGCTACTTGCTCCCGAGTCAATCATGCAATTATGTACCAACTTATCTCTTATGATCAATGAGACATAGAATGGAGGGGGCTTCAAAATTTTACCTTGTTGTCCTCCATGATTTCCTTCAGGCTGAGCTACATTGGTAAGAACTTTTTCTTGTTGATTGGGTGGCTGATTTGATGCTGACCAATTTACCATAACAGCCTGCAATAGGTCCCTTTGTCTTGGGATAGCCAATGACTCCCACATTGAGATGTTTACATTCATTTTCTTCATCTGCTCAATGATGTTGAATGGAGATGAGCCATCCCTTTTCTGCCCTTTGCCTAACACATTCTTCTCTAGCACCTGAGCTATTGCAACCAACGCTTGAGGTGGTTTAGAAGGTGGTTTGGGCTAACCCTGCACATTTAGAGCTGCACTTTGATTTCCAGCACCTTGTGGAATAATAGAGGGCTGTGGACCATTTGAGTTAGATGACTGTCCCTCCCCAATGTTTCTCTTCTTGGAGCGTGTATTGGCTGTTACACTTTGAGAAGGTATTTGATTTATACCGTAGAAATCTTCAGCCTACCAATTGACAAGTGTAGTTTGATTCAGAGATATCCCTTGCTGGGGTGCTTCCTGCTACTGATGTTCTTAATGGCTAGATTCTTGTGACCCACCAATGGTTTGCACCATCAGATCCTGATTTAATGCACCGTTAAAGCACATTGATTAGTTATGTGGTTGACTGCATGGGAAACACCAGTCATATTATTGAGCCATGTTATTTTACACTGGTACCAAAGCTCTAGATGTGGATGCAACATTGGGATTGTAAGGCTTGAATGTCCTATTAGCAGAATTTTTGACTTGATTATGATTTATAGTTTGAATGGGTGGCCTATTGGGCTGATATGGAGGTCTATTGGGTTGAGTTTGAGGCTGATATGATCTAACATTTTGAGTTTGCTGACTCTTTATTGTCACCAACTCATTACCCAAGTTTTGCAATTGCTTCATGACCTCTTGGAGTTCCTTAGAGTTGTTAGATGATGAGGTAGAGGCTTCAGTTGAATTCTGATTTCTTGAAGTAGGGATGCGAGCTAATATAGGTGCTTGACTAGTGTTTGGATTTTCTAATTCTGGGTACAGAGGCATGAGTGGCCTAGGTGTGATTTTGCAAGCCTGAATCAAACGGTTCTCAGCCCCTATGGAAAGGCTATAGGCTACAGGAAAAGTTGTGCCCCCCATTGAATGAATCATCAAATAAATATCAGAATTTAAATCCCTAAGAAAGTATAAGAAGGCACCTTCATCAGTGGGATTTACTACTGTTGGAATTCTATCCTAGATCTATTGGAATCTAAGGTTGAAGTCTGTTAATTTCTCATTTGGGGCTCTTTTGATCATCGTTAGTTTCTCCAACAAAGACAAGTTATCACCTTTCTCCCCAAATTGGTTGTGAAGAGCTATGCATAGCTGATTCCAATTATGGATAGAGCTTGTTGGGAGACTCCTGAACCATTGTGAAGCTTTCCCTTTGAATGAAGAGGCAAGAAGCTTGACTGTAATGTCCATCTCATGGATTTCGTGGATTGTACAGACATTCGCAATATCTTGGACACGATCACCAGGGGAATTCTGGTTCTCTCCAGTGAAGTATGGAATGCTCTTCAATGCAACAACTAGAATTGGGTTGTGTGCATTCAAGGGGAGTGGACTGCTACCAGTGAAGTTGACATATGGATTTGGTTGTGCCATCTTGATTGGTCGAAGAACTTTAGTTGACTGAACAAAAGGCCTTCTAGGTGGAGGTGTTGACAAGGTTCTATTTGGTGGAGATGGAGACCTTTGAGCTCTTCTTCCCCTTCTTTCTCTACCTGGAGATAGGTGTAGATAGACAAACAATCCTTCCTCCCTAGTTCTTGATCTAGTCTGTATTCTTCTCATAAATGTGCTAGGCTTGGACTGCTAAAACCAGTGGATTATGTCTCTTTGGGAGTCGCAAGATGTGTAATTTCAAAGCTCCTTCAAAGCTGGAAACTTACAACAAGTGCACATCAATCTTGTCGTAGTTAAGTGAAGACCTCTAAGGTCCCACCGGGCATGCCATAACTGTTATCACCAAATCACAACACCCTTATGTTTACACAAGTGCATATACTTGAACTCACGGTGTGATTGGATAACATGGGTACTATCTCCAAGTTGTGGGATTTGCTACTTGAGATAGACCTCCAAAGAAAGTTGGTTCTTGCTCCTAAACTACCTACCACAATCTACTCTAATGCAGGGTAAACTAACTATTCTAATCTAACTTTCCAAGGGACCAAGGAGAGAGAATGCATAAAATTCAAGCCTACACTAAAGCGGTGATACACCAGAAAAGGAGGGTGTGAGAGTAGTCTTCCAATGTGTGAAAACTAGGAGTAAAGTGCATACTAGAAGGGGTGATAATAGTTCTCCACAATTTGAAAATGCATTCACAATGATGTTTCATACATGCACAATAATAATATATCCTTGCAAGAGCATAAAGATAGACACAATACACTTGTAATTAAGGTTGAAGGGGCAAGAAGAATGCAAGAAAACACAGCAGGGGAAGATGCATCCACAAACTTATATTTTATTGCTTCATGATATGCATAGTTCAATTTGTTACAAGATAAGGGCCTGCATCACCATGCAAGGAGTCCACAACAAGGGCCTACAGCACATTGGCTTCACAAAGCAATTTTGGTAGAGCTTTGTTACAAAAATCTCTCCCTTTATAATGAGCCCAACACTTTAATTTATAGGAAAATGAGAAGAGAGAGAAGGGGAAAATGGAAATCCTGAAATCTATCCTTCAACCACTTGTAAGAGAAATTAAATGGAGTGAAATGATTGTATGTTACTTGCAAAAGGCTTCCCATATTGTTCCAAGTGCTGCAGCAGAGAAAGAATGATGACCATGCCTCTTAATTGCACTCCCAACTACAAAATAAAACACTGTCCTAAATCTGGCCACGTTTTATAAAAATTCCCCATCTATTTCTTATCAGATCAAAAATTTCTTAATTTTTGTGTTTTGGGCTCGGAGACATGATTCTAATGGTACTAATTTTGTGTGATTTCATTGAGAAATGCAAAATTTATGGCCTTCTGAGTGCGAGCAACTATTTTGGGTCTGGCACGCGTTTTCTGTCATCTGACAGGAATGAGCATTAATCGACTGGAGCTGAATATGTTTATTTTATTTAAATATATCTACCCTCATTAGAATTAAGAAATCTAATTTTTGTGGTGTAGAGGACGTCGTGCTCATTCCAGAAAGCCTAATTTTTTGAAAATTGGAGCTCAGAGTCAAAAGTTATGGCCGTTTGAAGTTTTGGGAGTCAAATGTTGACTTTTCCTTTGAGTTGCGGGTATTACAAAAAAATGGGGTCCACGTGTCCCGGTTGTCCTGAACACATTCTTCTGTATCAGTTGATTTGGGCTTCCTTGTGCCCCTTTGTGGCCTTTTTTCCCTTTTGCATCTCGCGTGTACATTTGTCCTGACTGTCCCGGACGAAAATCTCCGCACCACCCACAATAGACTGACTTGCGCCAAATCAGCCGATTTGTGTCCCGTGAGTACTTTCGTCATGGCTGTCCCACACCACACGGAACAAAAACTTCTACTTTTTCTAATTTTCACTACCTGCGGCCATTTTGGCTTTGCGCATCCTATGCTTCCCGACGTCCCAACTGTCTCGTGGACCGCCTGGGACAAAAAGTTCTGACTTAGCCAATTCCTTTGTATTTTCAGCCCTAAACTTAGTACGATGAACCTTAGTACGATCCGCACCAGTATGACCCACAACCTTCAGACCCAAAATTCTTTAAAACAAGCCCGCGACTTCATTTTTTGGACTTTTTCAAATTTTTTCTAACTTGTTGGGATTTTTCTTGGATGGGGAAGTTAGAGAGATACCAAAGGGACCCTAAAACAAGATTTTGGACTTGAATCAATCTACTTGCTCAGGACTGAATAATCTAATGCATGTTATCAAATTTTACCTTAAGGGGTGAATTTTGGAGAGCAAGTCATGGTTGATAAATTGACAAAAGTGGTTCACTTTTCTCCGGTGAAGACCACATATATAGCTAGAGCAGTGGCACGAGTATATTTGGATGAGATTTTTAGGTTGCACGAGATTACGTGGAAGATCATTTGTGACTACGATCCTCTGTACACTTCACATTTTTGGACTACCATGCAGTATATCCTCTGGATGAGAATCAACTTTAGCACAACATATCACCCTGAGACAGATGGACAAACTGAGAGGGTGAATCGGATTTTAGAGGAAATGCTTAGGATGTATTTGATGGATGAGCAGTCTAAATGGGAGGAGTACCTATACTTAGTGGAGTTTACCTACAATAATAGTTTTCAGAGTTCTATAGGCATGACTCCTTTTCAGAATTTGTATGGTAGAGAGTGCAGGACACCTCTTAGCTGGGACATGCTAGAGGAAACAGTTTCTCTTGGACTAGCTCTTTTATAGGACATGGAGTAGCAGGTGGTGTTGATCAGGAAGAGATTGCAAGAGTCACAGGACAGGCAGAAGATGAATGCAGATCAACATAGGATCGACTTTAGTTTTGATATGGGCATGAAGTTGTTCCTTCATGTCAGGCCACACAAGAGCCCTAACCATTATGGAAAAGGTTATAAGTTAGCTCCTAGATTCATTGGTCTTTTTGAGATCTTGGAGCGTATCGACCCTTTGGCCTACCGTCTAGCATTGCCACCCAGCGTGTCTCACATACATGATGTTTTTCATGTTTCAGTTCTCAGGAGATATATTACAGACCCTTCTCATGTATTAGATTAGACATCATTGCAAGTGTAGGATCAGGGGCAGGTGATGGTGGAGCCTGTTCGTATACTAGATCGCAGGACCCTGGGCCTTGGAGGTAGAGAGGTTGATCAGGTTCGGGTGCAGTGGGACATATATGATGAGATTGTAGCCTCATGGGAGGATGCCACCTTATTATGAGTTCAGTTTCCATGTTTGTTCCGATGACTTCCAGGAGGAACTCGGTCTAAAGGGAGGGGGATGTAGTGCCCACTTCCCGTTGACACCTTTTTAATGCTTATTTTGATACTGTTGTTTATGTTTTGGACACTATTATAGTTCTGATTTAGTATGATGTTAGACATTTGATCATGGATTATTGTTGATCTTGATTTGGTTATGATGCATGATGATTATTGGAGACACTCCTATGTGGATGATGATATACTATTTGACATGGATGTTTTATGGATGTTTTTTGGACATGTGATTTTGGATATTATGAGTAGATCTAGAAAATGGATGTTATATGATGATGATATAGTTGTTGATATAAATTGTATGTGATAATGTTAAATTACCTTGATGTTGTTGTGATTCACATATTTAGATGATTTTGTGATTATATTATATTCATTTTGGATGTTCTGATATGGCCACGAGGCCGAAGGAGGTATTTGTGTTTTGCAGGTTAATATCACAACAAACATGGGGGGGATTGGAGACCAACCACAATGGAATTCTAGGTGAATTCGACAAGGTCACCATGGCAACTTGTTTTATTGTGTTGTGTTTGTTGTTGTTAGGGATTCCCATGGGGGGATCACCTTTATATGTGACCATGGGTTTTGTGTAATTATTAATGTGGTTAATTTTTATTATTGTTGTATGTATTTTATTAGTAATGTGTCCCTTTCTTTTATGTAATGAAAATTGTGGTAGATTAATGTGAGAAATCATATGGTTAAAATTTAAATAAGTCAAATTGGGATATGGGAAAGTAATAATGGAAGTTGTTGGCTCTTTGTATTTAATATGTAAGGGATGTGTAAGTTTGTGTAAGAGTTGTGTAAGTCTGATTTTTGGAGTATGAAACACTCCACCTCCTTGGAAATTCGAATTTTTCCTTGGGGGCTATTTTTGGAGGCTTGTGGGACAAGTAAAACTTGTCCCATACCTCTCAATTTAATTTACCAACCATACCTATGGTTGGAAGGCTGATTTTAGACCTTTTTAATGCATTTTACTAATCATGTTGCAAGTTTTGATTGCACTCTCTTACATTTTATTTAATTTGCAGTCCTTTGGGGTGTGGGCTTTTTGGAGTGTGCAAGTAATTTGTCATATTTTCACCCACCTCTTTATTGTGCTTGGGAGAATGAAATTTTGTCTTTTGTGTTTGGAGTTGAGGATGTGTGATGTGGCATCCTACATGGATCCACATCATCCTCTTCTCTTCCCTCTTCTATAAAATTCAAACTCTTTTCTTGTTTTGGGTTGTTGAATCTTTTTGCATACTTCTTTGGGGGCGCATTTTTTGGTGTTTGGAGCTCTTGCTTTTGGAAGGAGTTTGGAGAAAATTTGCATGCTTCACATTTCTATTTTGGGACTGTGTTTTGGACATTGAAGCTTGTTGTTTGGAAACAAAAGCTACCATGGAGAGGTAGGAGTTTAACTCTTCTTTTATGCTATTATTTTCTTGTTGTGTTGTGTGAATGGTGAATGTTGTTATGTTTTTGTTGGCTATATGGGTAGACTACCATATGGATGGTGTAGGAGAAGGCTATGTGGAATCTATGTGGGGGGGCATAAGGAATGCCAGTGGCATCATATTTTGTGGAGGGATTTTGGGTTTGGGATCCACCATGGAAAATAAATAGCTTGCATTTCTTACTTTGTGGGGGGGCATAAGGAAATTTGTTGGGGGCATAAGGAGGGATTTTGGGGGGCATAAGGATATGTGTGGTGAAATTTATTGGTGGTTTGTTGCTGGTGGATGCCCAATTCCCATTGGGAGGCATAAGTAGCTTCCCCCATAGTCCTTGCTCCTTTGGCTTGCATGATCAAGCCTGAGTTCTATTTGAATGGTTACAAATGTAGTTGTAAACTACTATTTTTGTTTGGACTGTATTTTAATTTGAATGTGCATGACTGAAAGAATGTTGTGTGTTGTGGAAGCTAGTTATTGCCATGGGTTGAATTACACCTCTTATTGTATTGTGGTTGGGGCTCGGGGGCCAATGATGAAGGATGGCTTCTCCTTTCATTGGATGTCTTGGTTGGGTGGAGAGCATTGCCTTTCCCCCACTTTTGTTGTGATCAACTTGGAGAAAAAGAAAACTTGCATGTTGCTATTCTGGAGCAAAGGAAAATGTAGTTTTGATAGTCCTTTGTGAAATTAATTCATTTGTAACCTTTCCCACTTGAAGTGGATGAAATTGTAATATATATTTGTGAAGAAAAGATGTTGTAACTGATTGTGAAAGTTGTACATTCAAATGTGAAGGATAATTATATTTTGTTCTGTTTATTGGAAAGAAATAGAATTCTGTCATTTGCATTCAACATTGAAAGATGTAAAGTTTTATAATTGAAGTCAATAAATAATTGCAATATCTTCTCTCATATGCATTGTTGGATTGAATTCAATGTTTCATTGTATGGAAAAAGAGATAGTGAGATCTCTATTTGAAAAGAAGAAATGTACGTGGAAATAATGTTGTATTTTGTATCTTTGGAAATGTGTAAAATGGAAGTTAGTATTTGATTTTTTATTTAGAATGGATTGTTTAAGACAAACTGAATGTATTAGATTAGATTAGAAATGAAATGCCATACTTGCATGATGAAAAGTTAGATGGACCTCTTTTAATTTGATCTCCTTGTAAATTTTTAAAACTGACAAATAACTTTAATTAAAATGTACAGTTCAGACCTGCACATAATAATCAACTTGGAAATGATATAATTTAGCATGCTATGACATCAATGAATTCAAATTGACAAAGAACACTTAAGAAAGCAATTTAAATGTTGCAAAATCGAGCCCAATCCCTTTCACAGTCATTTTCTGTCAATTGTTGGAAAAATGTAATTGGAAATCAAACAAGTAAATTTACCTCACTAAAACATTCTAAATCCTTCCTAGAGTAATCCTCCATGTCTGTTTGGCATGTTGAGTGAAGGAGGAGATCAAATTGAATAAAATTTATAAGTTCAAAATTTACCAGTTTGCTATTTAAAATCCTGCAGATCATTTTTGTAAAATTGACCCCTTAAACTTTATCAAAATATAAAATTTATGTTCTCTATGTAAAGAGGGCATCGAGAGCTTTCTAGAAAGTCCTCATTTTCCCAAAAATGAGCTTTCTAGAAAAAGTTATGGCACTTTGAATTTTTCCTGCCTTGGTGGAAAAATTTGGGAAAATTTTCCCTGACAGGCTTGCGGCTTGAAAAATTCCCGTTAAAAATTCCTTAGAAAAAAAAAAATTTTTTGGGGAAATTTTTTTGAAATTTCCCCCACCGTAGCCTACAAGCCAATCAGAGGCTTCCACGTGGTAGTCATGGGGGTGGCAACAGGGTGGCGTGGCAACATTTTAGCAACTTGGGCTTTTTTTAAAATTTTGGGAAAATTTTACCTTTTTCCCCGCTGGCCTGCGACCAATTATAGGCTACCACGTGGCAGCATGGGGGTGAGAGTGGAGTGGGGAAACACTCGCAACTCTCTCCTTTAAATTTATTTTTTTTGGGAAAATTTTGCATAATTGCCTCGCGGCCCCGCACTCCCGCCCTCACCTTAGAGTGTTATCCTTCTCTGCTGACCCTGCCACCCGCGTGCGTCCCTCTACCCTTTCTCCCCTTGCGTTGAAATTTTCAAGTGCCACCGCCTGCACCTTCCCTGTTTTCTTGAGCGCCACGGGTGCGTGGGCACTATTTAAATTTTTTCCTCCCTTCAGGTGAATTTTTTTTCAAACCTCCACTACCTGCCCTTCCCTCATCCTTTCCGCCTTGGCTAAGAGCCTGACACGTGTCCTTAGAGGACCCACGGAGGTGTGGGAGAAATTTTGACTTTGCACCCACGTGGGGAAAATTTTCCAACACTGCCCCGTGACCCGCCAACCCAAGAAAAGGGCTTTCTTCCTCACTCGACACGTGTCCCCTTGGGGGAAAATTTGACCCCTAAAGTCCGCCTGGTCCATATCTAGAGTTTTACAAGGAGTTAGGAGGACTTCTTTATATAGTTGGAAAGGTGAGAAAATTTCCTATCCAATGGAATGATTTAGGGAAATTTTGAATGTGTTAAGTGTGAGAAAAATTAAGTTTAAACTCTGAGCATGTTAGAGAGTGGGTATGGTGTTAATTTACCCCTGATTCTAACTAAAACCTTTAGCCCTAAAATTTGGACCTTGTGACCTCTGAAAATTGTTATTAAATGAAAAGTGTGTTATAGTATTTTAGACTTGTTCCTAGAACCTATTAGTGACAACTATTGCCTTGCAACTTAGTTGTAGACACTTCTAATAAAAAAAATTATTCCATAATTTTCCTAACTAATCCTAGGTTGTTTCTTGGGTCTCAAGTGGGTTGTTTTAATGAGCATCACACTTGGTATCAGAGTAGTGGTTCAAAATTTGGGACCATTGGTTACACTAGAAAACTTGGACATGAAACTTAAACCTAGCACATTTTTTCTTAAATCTAAAGAAAAAATAACTTAGTTTAGAAATTGTGTATTTTAGTAAACATGGAAATTGAATAAAACCTAGAATAATGAACTAACTCTCACTTTGGTCTGTGCAGGAGGCACAGACAGGGGTGGGGGGAATTTTCACATAGACTCAGACTTACCACCACCAACACCACTAGATTAAGGTGTAACAACTATCCTACCCCAGATCTTGTAGAATCTTCAGGATGTCAATGCTACTCTATGCAGTGAAGGATTAGGAGGAGGACATGCAGCCAGTCATGACAGAGCCCCTTCCATTGAGGGTCAGGTATCTCCTCGACCAAGTGAGGAGCATAGAGGAGAGAACTCCCATGCAGAGTCAGCTAGAGTAGAGTCACCACCTAGGGGACAGGGTGACCAGAGTTTCAGAGCATAGAGAGAGGTCTTGGAGCCCTAGGCTTAGGGATGAGCATGCAGAGAGACCTAGAGGTCATCAGACCACATCTGTAGATCACATCAGGGAGATCCTGAAGCTTCATCCATCACATTACTTAGGTGATACAGGTGGATTTCAGGCAGAGGCCTGGCTAGTGAGCTTGAGTGGTTGCTTTAAGCTTTGTCCTTATTCTAGCAACATGAAAGCTTGTGTTGTGATCCATCTACTAAGGGATGGAGCAGGAGTATGGTGGAGGATAGAGGAGTAGAAGCTCCATGTAGATTCTAGAGATAGTGACCTGGGAGCTATTTGAGGAGAGATTTAGGAGTAGGTATTTGTCACGGAGGTTCATACAGTATAGAGGATCGACGAGTTCCATGACCTCCGACAGGCATCTCTTTCAGTAGCAGAGTATGAGAGTAGATTTCTGGATCTACTTCAGTATGTTGAGTATATGCAGGATGAGCAGGTGTGGATTCATAGGTTCATTCAGGGCTTGAATTTAGATATTGGAGGTGCAGTGTGGATCCACTACCCATAGACATTAGCTGAGGCCATTGAGAAGGCCTATATAGTAGAGGAGACTTGGGGGAAGACCCAACAGGCTAGAGACCGAGTCTAGAGCCGCATACAACAGATGTAGGACAATAGATCGAGGGGGTCAGTACCTCCTCCTTGTGGTGGCCAGGGTTCAGTACAGTCATCCTTTAGGCCACATAGCAGCAATAGCAGTAACAGTCCTGCCCACCTCATAGACCTCCATAGAGAGCTGATGCACAGAGAGGTCAGAGTATGGGGCCTCCTCCTAGGGGTCCCATCAAGACACAGGGTGGACCTAGAGCTCAGTCAGTGGGAGCTCACCAACAGAGACCTTAGCGGACCATAGTCAGATCATCAAGGATCCATGCCACAGACTTCCAGGGAACCTACTAGAGGTGCTACTCATTGGGGAGGATCAGGAGGATGTTTTGGTTATGGAGTTACTGGACACTTTTGGAGAGATTATTCCACAGAACCCTAACAACAAGGGTAAGACACATAGATCTCCAAGCCTATGGTTGGTGACATGGGATGTAGCCACAAGATTTATGTAGTGGTTGAGAACCACCAGGAAGAGCATCAGAGCACAGTCATTGAGACCACAGGTAGCATTGGTGGTATTCCTACCTCTGTATTGTTTGATTCTGGTTCTTCTGATTCTTTCATTGCACCATCTTTAGTAGAGTGATGCAAGCTGGTGGCAGTTAGGCAGGGTCATAGTTGGGATGTTGAGATGGCTTCTGGAGCCAAGATCTCTATAGACTCCTTAGTTAAGGAGTGTGTAGTGGATTTGGGACCTTTCACCACTACCTCAGATCTTTCTATCCTTCCTTTGGGCTCGTATGGAGTCATTTTGGGTATGGATTGGTTATCTACACACAGGGCCAGGATGGATTGTTACCACAAGACTATATCTTGTGTAGATGATTTGGGAGTTGGAGTTAGTGATTTCAGGGGTCAGGAGACCCGTTTCTATTCACACCATCTCCACTATGTAGCTTAAGCAGTGTGTGCGACGGGGTTGTCAGATGTATGTTGTTACAGTTAGTGATAGATTAGAGGATGGGTCTAGTGGACCATCGCTAGATGATCATCCCATTTTGAGAGAGTTTGCAGATGTCTTTCCAGGGGAGCTACCGGGGTTACCACCCCCACGTGAGATTGATTTTCATATAGATCTAGTTCCTGGAGCAGAGCCTATCTCACGAGCACCCTATCAGATGACCACCCCAAAGCTCTATGAGCTTAAGTTATAACTTGAGGGCCTTTTGGAGAAAGGCCTTATCCATCCTAGTGTATCCCCTTGGGGTGCACCGGTGATCTTTGTGAAGAAGAAGGATGGATCCTTGTGGTTGTGTATTGATTACCGCCAGCTGAATAAGGTAACGATCAAGAATCATTATCCCCTTCCTCGTATTGATGAATTGTTTGATCAGATTAAGGGAGCCACGGTTTTCTCTAAGATTGATCTTAATTCAGGCTACCATCAGCTAAGGATTTCAGAGGTAGACATTCATAAGACCAACTTCTGCACGTGATATGGGCACTATGAGTTCACAGTGGTGCCTTGTGGTTTGACTAATGACCCCATAGTGTTCATGAGTTTGATGAATGGGGTATTTAGGACCTTCTTAGATTTCTTCATGCTCATCTTCCTAGATGACATTTTGATATACTCACATATGTATGAGGATCACAAGGGGAACCTTTTCCAGGTTCTTCAGTGTCTTCAGTGAGTAAGCAGGTTTACGGGAACTTAGAAAAGTGTACTTTCTTTTAGAGAGAGGTGTAGTATTTTGGTCACATCATTTCTAGGGAAGGTATCGATCGTAGATCCTTCCAAGATTAGAGCCATTATGGATTTTCCATCACCCACTACAGTGACCGAGGTGTGTAACTTCATGTGTTTAGTAGGATATTATCAGGAGATTTTATTCAGGACTTCTCTCAGATTGCATGCACCCTATTACTTTCCTTCAGAGGAAAGGGAAGAATTTTGTTTGGTCAGAAAGATGTGAGTTATCCTTTAGGACATTGAAGGAGTGCCTCACTACAGCACCTATTCTTGCAGTGCCAGATCCACTGGGTGAGTTCTTTGTTTTCAAAAATGCTTCTTTAGTAGGGTTTTGAGGTGTGTTGATGCAGGAGGGTAGAGTAGTGGATTTTGAGTCTCACAAACTCAAAGATCACAAGCTCAGTTATCCGACTCATGATCTTGAGCTTTCGGTAGTATGTGCATGCTTTGGTTACATGGAGGAACTTTCTTCTTGGCAAGAGATTCATACTCAAGACAGATCACTTGAGTCTTCATCACCTCTTCATGCGTAGCCCAATCTCAATGCTCATCAGTATTGTTGGATAGAGTTGCTTTATGAGTATGATATGGAGATAGAGCATGCAAAGGGGAAGGATAATGTGGTAGCAGATGCTCTTAGCAAATAGAGACATGTGGTTATGGCCACCTCAGTGAGCACAGATTTGTAGAGTAGGATCCTTCAGCAGCTTCCTCTTGACAGCTTCTACATTGTAGTACGAGTAGAGATCGAGTCACAGAGACCCCTTGAGGGGAATTTTTTATGGTTTTTCCATAGAGATAGATGGTATTCTTAGGCACAAGAGGCTGGATATATATTGCTAGAGATGGAGGCTTGAGGCAAGGACATCTTGGTGGAGGCACATCATGCACCCTATTTAGCCCATCCCGGGGTGAAGAAGATGCACACCACCATGTTGAGATAGTTTTATCATTGGAGAGGAATTTATAGAGACATGGCCCAATTTGTGTCATGGTGTTTAGAGTGCCAGAGAGTTAAGGCTGAGCATCATCATCCCACTGGCCTTTCTTTTATCCTCATGCTATACCAGAATGGAAGTGGGACACCATTTCCATGGATTTCATTGTTGGGCTACCGATGTCGAGATATCACCATGACACCATTATGGTCATGGTTGATAAATTGACAAAAGTGGCTCACTTTTCTTTGGTGAAGACCACTTATATAGCTAGAGCAGTGGCACAAGTATATTTAGATGAGATTGTAAGGTTGCATAGGATTTCATGGAAGATCATTTATGACCGCGATCCTTTGTACACTTCAAATTTTTAGACTACCATGCAGTATGTCCTCGGGATGAGAATCAAATTCAGCACAACATATCACCTTGAGATAGATGGACAGACTAAGCGGGTGAATCCAATTTTAGAGGACATGCTCAGGATGTATGTGATAGATCAGTAGTCTAAATGGGAGGAGTACCTATACTTAGTGGAATTTTCCTACAATAATAGTTTCCAGAGTTCTATAGGCATGGCTCTTTTTCAAGATTTGTATGGTAGAGAGTGTAGGACACCTCTTAGCTAGGACAGGTTAGAGGATATAGTATCTCTCAGACCATCTCTTTTATAGGACATGGAGCAGAAGGTGGTGTTGATCAGGCAGAGATTATAGGAGGTAAAGGACAAGTAGAAGAATCATGTGGATCGGCATATGATCGACCGTAGTTTGATGTGGGCATGAAGGTGTTCCTTCGTGTCAGGCCACACAAGAACGCTATCTGTTATGGAAACGGTTCTAAGTTATCTCCTAGATTCATTGATCCTTTTGAGATCTTGGAGTGTATCGGCCTTTTGGCCTACTGTCTAGCATTACCACCTAGCTTGTCTCGTATACATGATTTTTTTCATGTTTTAGTTCTCAGGAGATATGTTGCAGATCCTTCTCATGTGTTAGATTGGACATTATTGTAGGTGCACAATCAGCGGTAGGTGATGGTGGAGCCCATTCTCATCCTAGATCATAGGACCCTTGGCCTTCAAGGTAGAGGGGTTGATCAGGTTTGGGTGTAGTGGGACAGATTTGATGAGACTGTAGCCTACATGGGAGGATGCTACCTTCATTACGAGTTCAATTTCCACATGTTTTTTCTAGATGACTTTTAGGAGGAATTTGAGTCTAAGGGGAGGGGGCTGTAGTGCCCACTTCCCTTTGACACCTTTTTAATGCTTATTTTGATACTGTTGTTTATGTTTTGGACACTATTATAGTTCTGATTTAGTATGATGTTAGACATTTGATCATAGATTATTGTTGATCTTGATTTGGTTATGATGCATGATGATTATTGGAGACACTCCTATGTGGATGATGATATACTATTTGGCATGGATGTTTTATGGATGTTTTTTGGACATGTGATTTTAGATATTATGAGTAGATCTAGAAAATGGATGTTATATGATGATGATATAGTTGTTGATATAAATTGTATGTGATAATATTAAATTACCTTGATGTTGTTGTGATTCACATATTTAGATGATTTTGTGATTATATTATATTCATTTTGGATGTTCTGATATGGCTGCGAGGCCAAAGGAGGTATTTGTGTTTTGCAGGTTAATATCACAACAAACATCGGGGGGATTGGAGACCAACCACAATGGAGTTTTAGCTGAATTCGACAAGGTCACCATGTCAACTTGTTTTATTGTGTTGTGTTTGTTATTGTTAGTAGGGATTCCCATGGGGGGGGATCACCTTTTTATGTGACCATGTGTTTTGTGTAATTATTAATGTGGTTAAGTTTTATTATTGTTGTATGTATTTTATTAGTAATGTGTCCCTTTCTTTTATGTAATGAAAATTGTGGTAGATTAATGTGAGAAATCATATGATTAAAATTTAAATAAGTCAAATTTTCTAGCACCACCCCGTGACCCGCCAACTCGGAAAATGGGTTTTCTTCCCCGCTCGACATGTGTCCCCTTGGGGGAAAATTTGACCCCTGAAGTCCGCTTGTCCATATCTAGAGTTCTACAAGGAGTTAGGAGGACTTTTGTATATCGTTGGAAAGGTGAGAAAATTTCCTATCCAATGGGAATGATTTCAGTAAATTTTTTATTGTGTTAAGTGTGAGAAAAATCAAGTTGAAACTATGAGCCTGTTAGAGAGTGGGTATGGTGTTAAAATTACCCTGTGAACCTAACTAAAACTTCTAACCCTAAAATTTAGACCTTGTGCCCTCTGAGAATTATAATAAAATAAAAGTATGTTCTAGTAATGTAGAATTGTTCTAGAAATTGATTGTGTCAACTGTTGTCTTGCAACCTGGTCGTAGACACTTCTAAAAAAATAAAAAAATAATGCCATAATTTTCCTAACTAACCCTAGGTTGTTTCTTGGGTCTCAAGTGGGTTGTTTTATCAGGAATCACACTTTGTATTAGAGCAGTGGTTCAAAATCTTGGACCATTGGTTACACTAGAAAACTTGGGATATGAAACTTAAACCTAGCACATTTTTAAAAAAAAATCTAAAATAATATAACTTAGTTTAGAAATTGTGTATTTTAGTAAACATGGAAATGGAATAAAAACTAGAATAATGAAATAACTCTCGCTTTGGTCTATGCAGGAGGTGTAGACAAGGCAGAGAGAATTTTTACATAGACTCAGACTTACCACAACCACCACCACCACTCGATTAGAGTGTAGAAACTATCCTACCCCAGATCTTGTAGACTCTTTAGGATGTCAATACCGCTCTACACATAAGATTAGGAGGAGGACATGTAGCTAGTCATGACAGAACCCCTTCCATTGAGGGTCAGGTATCTCCTTGACCCAATGAGGAGCATAGAGGAGAGAACTCCCATGTGGAGTCAGACAAAGCAGAGTCACCACCTAGGGGACAGGGTGACAGAGTTCCAGAGCATAGAGAGAAGTCTCGGAGCCCTATGCTTAGGGATGAGCATGCAGAGAGACCTAGAGGCCATCATACCACAACTACGGATCATATCAGGGAGATCCTGAAGCTTTGGCTATCATGTTACTTAGGTGATACAGGTGGATTTTAGGCAAAGGCCTGGCTAGTGAGCTTGAGCGGTTGCTTCAAGCTTTGTCCTTGTTTTAGCAACACAAAAGATTGTGTTGCGATCCATCTACTAAGGGATGGAGAAGGATAGAGGAGTAGAAGTTCGATGTAGATTCAGAGACAGTGACCTGGGAGCTATTTGAGGAGAGATTTAGGAGTAGGTATTTGACATGGAGGTTCATACAGTAGAGGATCGACAAATTCCATGACATTTGACAAGCATCTCTTTCTGTAGCAGAGTATGAGAGTAGATTTTTGGATCTACTCCAGTATGTTGAGTATATGTAGAATGAGAAAGTGTAGATTCACAGGTTCATTCGGGGCCTGAATTTAGATATTGGATGTGCAGTGCAGATCCACTACCCACAGACATTAGCTGAGGCCATCGAGAAGGCCTACATAATAGAGGATACTCGGGGGAAGACCCAACAAGCTAGAGATTGAGTCCAGAGCTGCATACAACGCATGTAGGATAGTAGATCGAGGGGATTAGTACCTCCTCCTCATGGTGGCTAGGGTTTAGCAAAATCATCCTTTAGGCCACAACATCAGTAGCAGTAGTCCCACCCACCTCATAGACCTCCATAGAGATGATGCATAGAGAGGTCGGACAATGGGGCCTCCTTCTAAGGGTCCCATCAGGACATAGGGTGGACCTAGAGCTCAGCCAACAGGAGCTTGCTAGTAGATACCTCAGTAGACCATAGCCAGATCATCGAGATCCATGCCATAGACTTCTAGGGAACCTACTGGAGGTGCTACTCATTGGGGAGGTTCATGAGGGTGTTTTGATTATGGAGTTACTAGATAATTTTACAGAGATTACCCACATAACCCTAATAACAAGGGTAAGACACATATCTCTGAGCCTATAGTTGGTGACATGGGATGTAGCCACAAGATTTATGTAGTGGTTGAGAACCACTAGGAAGAGCATCAAAGCGTATTCATTGAGACCACAGGTAGCATTGGTGGTATTCCCACCTCTGTATTGTTTGATTCTAGTTCTTTCATTGCACCATCTTTAGTAGAGCGATGTAGGCTAGTGGCAGTTAGGTAGGGTCATAGTTGGGATGTCCAAACGGCTTATGGAGCCAAGATCTTTGTAGACTCCTTAGTTAAGGAGTCTATAGTGGATTTAGGACCTTTCACCACTACCTCAGATCTCCGTATCCTTCCTTCAGGATCTTATGGAGTCATTTTGGGTATGGATTGGTTATCTGCACACAGGGCCAGGATGGATTATTATCAAAAGATATATCTTGTGTAGATTATTTGGGAGTTGAGTCGGTGATTTCAGGGGTTAGGAGACCCGTTTCTATTCGCACCATCTCTGCTATGCAACTTAAGAAATGTGTACGACAGGGTTATCAGATGCATGCCATCACATTCAGTGACATGTTAGAGGATGGGTCTAGTGGACCATCACTTGATGATCATCCCATTTTGAGGGAGTTTGCAGATGTCTTTGTAGGGGAGCTACCGGGGTTACTACCCCCACATGAGATTGATTTTCATATAGATCTAGTTCCTAGACCAGAGCCAATCTCATGGGCACCTTATCAGATGACCACCTCAGAGCTCTATGAGCTAAAGTTGCAGCTTGAGGGCCTTTTGGAGAAAGGCCTTATCCATCCTAGTTTATCCCCTTGGGGTGCACCAGTGATCTTTGTGAAGAAGAAGGATGGATCCTTGCAGTTGTGTATTGATTACTGCCAACTGAATAAGGTAACAATCAAGAATCATTATCCCCTTCCTCGTATTGATGACTTGTTTGATTAGATGAAGGGAACCACAATTTTCTCTAAGATTGGTCTTACATCAGGGTACCAAGAGATGAGGATTTTGGAGGTGGACATTCATAAGACCATCTTCCACATGAGATATGGGCACTATGAGTTCCCAGTGGTGCCTTTTGGTTTGACTAATGCCCCCACAGTGTTCATGAGTTTGATGAATGGGGTATTCAGGACCTTCTTAGATCACTTCATGCTCATATTCCTAGATGACATTTTGATATACTCACATACGCATGAGGAGCACGAGGGGCACCTTTTCCAGGTTCTTCAGTGTCTTCATGAACATCAACTTTATGGGAACTTGGAGAAGTGTGCTTTCTTTCAGATAGAGGTGCAATATCTAGGTCATATCATTTCTGGTGAAGGTATCATAGTTGATCCTTCCAAGATTAGAGCCATTATGGATTGGTCAATACCCACTACAGTAACCGAGGTGCGCATCTTCATGGGTTTAGTAGGATACTACTAGAGATTTGTTCAGGACTTCTCTCGGATTGTGCTCCCTGGCACTTCCCTTTAGAGGAAAGGGAAGAATTTTTTTTGGTCAGACATATTTGAGCAGGCCTTCAGGACACTAAAGGAGTGCGTCACTACAACACCTATTCTTGTAGTGCCAGATCCACAAGGTGAGTTCTTTGTTTGCACAGATGTTTCTTTAGCAGGGCTTGGAGTTGTGTTGATGCAGGGGGGTAGAGTAGTGGCTATGGAGTCTTGTAAACTCAAATATCATGAGCTCAATTATCTAACTCATGATCTTGAGCTTGCGGTAGTTGTGCATGCTTTGGTTAGATGGAGGTACTTTCTTCTTAGAAGGAGATTCACACTCAGGATAGATCACTTGAGTCTTCATCACCTCTTCACACAACCCAATCTCAACGCTCGTTAGTGGCATTGGATGGAGTTTCTTTGTGAGCATGATATGGAGATAGAGCATGTGAAGGGGAAGGAGAATGTGGTAATAGATGCTCTCAGTAGATGGAGACATCTGGTTATGGCCACCTCAGTGAGTACAAATTTACGGAGCAAGATCCTTCAGCAGGTTCCTCTTGACAACTTCTACATTGCAGTACGAGTAGAGATTGAGTCACAGAGACCCCTCGAGGAGAAGTTTGATGGTTTTTCCTTAGATACAGATGGTCTTCTCAGGCACAGAGGCTAGATATATGTTCCTAGAGATGGAGGCTTGAGGAAGCACATCTTGGTAGAGGCACATCGTGCACCCTATTCAGCCCATCATAGGGTGAAGAAGATGCATGCCACCTTGAGACAGTTGTATCATTGGAGAGGACTTCATAGAGAGATGGACCATTTTGTGTCATGGTGTTTAGAGTGCTAGAGAGTTAAGGTTGAGCATCATCATCTTGTTGGCCTTATTTATCCTCATGCTATACCAGAATGGAAGTGGGACACCATTTCCATGGATTTCATTGTTGGGATACCGATGTCGAGATATCACCACGACGCCATTATGCTCACTGTTGATAAATTGACAAAAGTGGCTCACTTTTCTCCGGTGAATACCACTTATACAGCTAGAGTAGTGGCACGAGTATATTTGGATGAGATTATCAGGTTACACGGGATTATGTGGAAGATCATTTGTGACCGCGATCATTTGTACACTTCACATTTTTGGACTACCATGCAGTATGTCCTCGGGACGAGAATCAACTTCAGCACAACATATCACCCTGAGACAAATGGATAGACTAAGAGGGTGAATCAGATTTTAGAGGACATGCTCAGGATGTATGTGATAGACCAGCAGTCTAAATGGGAGGAGTACCTATACTTAGTGGAGTTTGCCTATAATAATAGTTTTTAAGAGTTGTATAGGCATGGCTCCTTTTCAAGATTTGTATAGAAGAGAGTGCAGGACACCTCATAGCTAGGACAGGCTAGAGGATAGGGTTTCTCTTGGACCAATTCTTTTACAAGACATGGAGTAGTAGGTGGTGTTGATCAGGGAGAGATTGCAAGAGGCACAGGACATGCAAAAGAAGTATGTAAATCAACATAGGATCGACCGTAGTTTTGATGTGGGCATGAAGGTGTTCCTTTGTGTCAAGCCACACAAGATCCCTATCCGTTATGGAATAGGTTCTAAGTTAGCTCCTTGATTCATTTTTCCTTTGGAGATACACACCATTGTTAAAGTCTTCTATTCCTTGGTACATACCTAACCATTTGGGCCCGAACTTTCTTCCTTCACTAGTATTTTTGTCAATCTGACTGTCAAGTCTTAAGACTAGATCCCCTATGTGTATCTCTTGCTCATACACTTTCTTATTATACTGATGACACATCTTGTTAGCATAAACACGGTGATACTATTCATCCTAAAGGCGAGCTTCATCAAGGGTTTCTAGTTGAACCAGCCATGCCTCTCGATATACATCTTCATCTAGAATGCCTTGCAAAGATATTCAGAGGCTAGGAAACTCTACTTCAAGTGGTAAGACCAATTCAGATCCAAAGACTAAAGAATATGGGGTTGCCCCTATAGGTGTTCATACTGACATCCTATAGGCCCACAAGGCCATCACACTTGTTCTCCTTAACTATTTTGAGGAGAATGGAATTTAACGTTTTGTTTGTAGTCTCATATTGTCCATTAGCTTGAGGATAATACAAAGAGGCTATGTGGTGTGATATCTATAATTATGCACACAATTCTTGTACCTCCTCATTTTTGAATGGTGTGCCATTATCTGATATAACAACTTGTGGGACTCCATACCTATGGATGATCTGGTTTAGGATAAACTTGGAGATCTCATATCTAGGTACAGTAGTAAGAGGCATGACCTCAACCCACTTAGTAAAATACTCGGTAGTCATGATAATGAAATTGTGGCCATCTGAGGATGAGGGAGATAACTTCCCTATCAAATCAAGCCCCCAGGTAGAGAAGGGCCAAGGTGTTACTATAGGTTATAGAGCTTGTGCAAGAATGTGTATCTCATGTGAGAATTCATGACATTTCTGACACTTGCGGACATAATCTACTTGTCATGCTCTAAAGTGGGCCAGAAATAGCCCATGGGATGAATTTTGCGAGCCATCACATGCCCTCCAAAGTGACCACCACAAAATCCATTATGGGATTTGAAGAGGACTTTATCCAACTCTTCTTCAACAACACATCTCAACAACATATTGTCAAAGGCTATAAGATAGATAGCTTCTTCCACAATTACATATTTGGCATCTATAACACGAATCCCCTATATTTGCTGTGAGGTTACTCCTTTAGGATAAGATTGGTCCACAATGTGATTAAAAATATCAGTTTACCGTGGACACGACATAATGGGAGGATTGGTCTCTACGTAAAATACACGTTCATCCAAAAAATCTAGGTCTACTAGATCCCCATAGTCTATAGGAATGTATGCTAACCAATCTGCTATAATTTGTCCCTTGACAGACTTTTGGTTAAGGAAAGTGAGTTCAAACTCACCCATCAATGTAATGAAATGACCCACCTTCTTGGATAAGGAAACATGAGTTAAGAAAGTTCACAACTATTTTGATTTAACAATCACTCATGTTTCTTGATTAAGCATGTAATGCCTTAAGCTTTTTGTTGCAAACACTATGGCAAAACACACTTTCTCTTCCTGCGTATAACACATCTCATAATTTAGAAGAGTATGCATGATTAAATAAATGGCCCACTCATGGCCATCGTCATCCTCTTATGCCAACATGCACCCAATCGAGACATTAGTGGCTCGAGAGTATAAGATCAAAGGACAATAAGGTTTCAGTGACATGAGCGTAGGTGGTGACATAAGGAAGCACTTCAGTGACTCGAAGGCTTCATGACACTCTATTTTCCAAGTTTTTCTACATTAATTTTTAAGAAAACCATTGACGAGGTGTATGGAATATGTTAGATAAGGGATAAATCTACGTATTGCCCTGCGTTTTCCTAGAAAAGACCTAATGCTTGACTCGTCAATGGGAGGGGACATCTCCAAGACTGCCTAGATTTTCACTAGATCAACATCAATGCCTCACGATGAAATGATATATCCTAGAAATTTACGTCCCATTACTCCAAACATACATTTCTCAGGATTTAGTGTTACTCCATACTCGATCAAACATGAGAGAATGGTACGAAGCACTTCGGGATGACCGCCACGTTTTTTTCTTTGGCCAGTAGGTCATCAACATATGATTCCACAATATTATGAATAAGATCATGGAAGATATATGCCATTACCCGATGGTAAGTGGATCTGATATTATTTAGGCCGAAGGGCATGACTGCGTAACAGAAGGTTCCCCAGTGAGTTGTGAAGGTAGTTTTCGTTTGATCTTCCTCAGAGATCCTTATCTGGTTGCAACCAAAAAAACCGTCCATAAGAGACAACATCTCATATCTGGGCATTGTGTCGATGATGACGTTAATTTAAGGTAGTGGAAAATCATCCTTGGGACAAGCCTTGTTAATGTCCCTAAAGTCAAGAAAAATACATATTTTCCCATTATTTTTTAGAACTAGGACAATGTTTTAAACCCACATTGAATAATCAACTGGTTTGATAAACCCCACTTATAAGGAGTTTCATGACCTCCTCTTTAACCATTAAAGCCACCTTTGGCTTCATGGGTCTCACTTTTTGTTTCACGAGTTTAACATCGGGATTTGTAATAATATTGTGTACTAAAACATCGGGAGTGACCCCTGTCATTTCTTTGTAACTAAATGTAAAGGATTTTAAATGTTATCTAACCTTTGTATGTGCTTATACTTCTTCAGGAGAAAAAGAAGAACCAAGTTTGATGATTTTGGGTTCCTCCTCCGCCCCTATATTTATGTCAATCATTCTTTTGATTAAAGAGGCATTACCCTCTTCAAACTCAGGTGGAGCTGGAGGTAAGTCTAGCCCTTCCTCCTCAACTTCGTAGATCTCCAAGTCTTATGATGAAGAAGAGTTCATCGTGTGATCCCCAAAGTAAGAGGAAGGGTGAGGTATTAGGGAAAAACCTTTCTTATTATGTGTGGGATGGAGGTCGGTATAAGAATTGAGGTATTCTAAGATTGCCTTATTATTTTCTGTGAAATCCAACATGATTGGTTTGTTCTTAGTTTCGACATATGCCAAGATAGAATTGGCTGGCATCCTTCTTACTAGAGGTTCGGTTCGAATTGAAATGATAAACTTAGTTTGGTTTAAGACATCATTTGGAAAAAAGCATGAAGAAGAAGTGGCCATCAAAACAACCAAAAGGTTTTGCACTCATGGAATAACCTCTATAAATATAAAGTCAAAAAATTTGCAAAGCTCGAGAATGACAAACTTGTAGAGTTATATGTGCTCTTCTTAGGTCTCATAGACTTTTGAGACTTGATTAGTAATAATTTGTGAGTCACCTAAGACTTTAACGTTGTTTACACCCATCCTCTTGGCCACGATAAGACCAAAAAGTAGAGATTTATATTAATCTCCCTTTTTTGTGCTCTCAAAATTCAACTTAAAGGAAAAAGGCATGAACCTCCCATTAGGAGAAGTAAGGATCACACCTTCCCCAACACCAACGTGAAACTTCACACCGCCATAGTTGAGAGCCCAATAGTCATCAAGGAAGATGGAAGCTTGATATTTCTTAGAGTCTTCTTCCTTGAATTTCGAGACTTCAACCATGCAAACCTCATTAAAAACACTAGACGGAAGAGTGGTAATTCCAAGGGTGTGACCTATGCCAAGGAATTTAATGGGAGAACAATAGGTATACCATTCTCCAAAATATTAAAAATCTAACTGTAGTTTTTGTTGACACAGTTTCTACTACAATAACCTTGCTTTCACTAGAATCAACCCCTTTGATTGCCTTAGGGATTTCCAACTCGGTCATAGGAACAAGTTGGGACTCAAGATTTGAACCTTGATGCAAGTTTAACTGATTGGATAGGAGCTAAAATTCAGCATGAACCCGTGGTTTCTTATTTAGGTTGGCTAAATGGATATCAAATGGCTTCGGGTCACCTCGAGCCATGAAAACCTTACCTAGGTGTAAGAACATAACTTCTTGGAATAACATGGAAGGGATTGCCTTCATTCTATGAATCCATGGTCAACAAAGAATCATATTATAGTTAGCTTCCCGATATATAATATAAAATTTAGTCAATACAGTCTTGGGTCCAAGAGTGATCAGAATCACTATAGTTCCATTAGAAGTTTCTTTAAGGCTATCATAGTCTCTCAGTGTGTTTCATGTTGCAGAATAGTTCGTTTCTCCATAACATAGCTTATGAAGAAATGAGAAAGGTAATATATTAATGATAACACCATCGTTTATCATTACATGCTTAACATATTTGTTCTAGATCCAAACCTGGAGGTATAATGTAAGATCACCTCTTCGTACCAACTCAACATCAATAGGCATCTTGTTAATGTTGAATACAAATCTAACATCTCTCTCAGGATGCCCCAGGGGATAGACATCAAAGTATATATGATTTATTTGGGCCTCTAGAGGAGAGATAAAATGGATTAAATCACCAAGACCTAACACCTCCAATAAAGTATACCTATGCGCAAGAGAATTCTTTAACAAATCTAGGAAGGAAATGTGAGAAATGGTCTTTGTCAGGTCTGTGATTAAGTCATAGGCTCTGACTGGCTTAAGAGCTATTGATGTATCATATGACATAGAGGGATAAATGGGAAGAGGTCATGAAGAATAATCCCAGGTGTGGGTTGCTCTATTAACTTCAGGTTCAGTTTCCACCTCAACCAAGCTTATCATCTTAGTTTGATTTCTACCATCCAAAGGAGAAGCTAGTATAGGGTTCTACGACGTTGATGCTTCATGATCATTGTTCCTTATAGGAGTGCCCTCGTTAGTGCCATGAGGATTAAGTTTTCCATTTTTGGGACATGTTTGAAGGGGGCCTCTATAAACCCCAAGAGGAAAATTCTGGGGGGAAAGAAGCCCCATGTGAGTGTTTTGCGTTGGTGCCACGGGATTAGCCAAGAACATCTTAATAAAGAGTTTCCTTTGGTCCTCCGAAAGTTATTGTATAAATTTTGTGCAATTGCAACATATATGAGCATCATGTCCTCTAACCCTATGAAAACCACAATACAAATCAAGATCATAGTCGTGAGGTCTTTGATTCTAATCTTATGGCGGCCCATAGTTCCTGTTGTTATTTTGTCATTGGTTATTATAGTTGAAGTTTGGAGGCCTTTGGCCTTGGTTTTAATATTGGTTCAAATATCCACTTGGGTATTATACCAGGCCTTGGGCCTTGACCTGCTGAGGTGGGGGAGGAGGAGGGATAAAGTCCACTATATTAACAGAAGGAGTGAAATTGTTATTCCTTTGATTGTTGGTATTTGTATTGCTATTATTGTTATTTGTGTTGCTTGTGCTAACACCATTCGGCTTCCTAAATTGATCGGTGAAACCATCCATCGTAGCACTAAGGTTCTTGTTAAGGAATTTGGGTCCTTGATTGTTGTTATTTGAACTATTTGGGTAATTTGAATTACCTTTGTGAGGGAGTGATTAGTTTCCCATTCGAGCCATATATCTCTTTCGACCACTATAATCGCCACTTGGTCAATGCAGAGAGCCCCCTTTGAGACCTCCTCGTAGCTTCTAAGAGGAAAATTGTGCACTCCTTTTAAACTTTGATGGTAAACTCAAGGGGCTCTTGAGATATTAAAATATGCTCTTCTTAGGTCTCATAGAACTTTTGAGACTGATTAGTAAAAATTTGTGAGTCACACATAGACTTTAACGTTGTTACACCCATCCTACTTGGCCACGATAAGACCAAAAAGTAGAGATTTATATTAATCTCCCTTTTTTGTGCTCTCAAAATTCAACTTAAAGGAAAAAGGCATGAACCTCCCATTAGGAGAAGTAAGGATCACACCTTCCCCAACACCAACGTGAAACTTCACACCGTCATAGTTGAGAGCCCAATAGTCATCAAGGAAGATGGAAGCTTGATATTTCTTAGAGTCTTCTTCCTTGAATTTCGAGACTTCAACCATGCAAACCTCATTAAAAACACTAGACGGAAGAGTGGTAATTCCAAGGGTGTGACCTATGCCAAGGAATTTAATGGGAGAACAATAGGTATACCATTCTCCAAAATATTAAAAATCTAACTGTAGTTTTTGTTGACACAGTTTCTACTACAATAACCTTGCTTTCACTAGAATCAATCCCTTTGATTGCTTTAGGGATTTCCAACTCGGTCATAGGAACAAGTTGGGACTCAAGATTTGAACCTTGATGCAAGTTTAACTGATTGGATAGGAGCTAAAATTCAGCATGAACCCGTGGTTTCTTATTTAGGTTGGCTAAATGGATATCAAATGGCTTCGGGTCACCTCGAGCCATGAAAACCTTACCTAGGTGTAAGAACATAACTTCTTGGAATAACATGGAAGGGATTGCCTTCATTCTATGAATCCATGGTCAACAAAGAATCATATTATAGTTAGCTTCCCGATATATAATATAAAATTTAGTCAATACAGTCTTGGGTCCAAGAGTGATCGGAATCACTATAGTTCCATTAGAAGTTTCTTTAAGGCTATCATAGTCTCTCAGTGTGTTTCATGTTGCAGAATAGTTCGTTTCTCCATAACATAGCTTATGAAGAAATGAGAAAGGTAATATATTAATGATAACACCATCGTTTATCATTACATGCTTAACATATTTGTTCTAGATCCAAACCTGGAGGTATAATGTAAGATCACCTCTTCGTACCAACTCAACATCAATAGGCATCTTGTTAATGTTGAATACAAATCTAACATCTCTCTCAGGATGCCCCAGGGGATAGACATCAAAGTATATATGATTTATTTGGGCCTCTAGAGGAGAGATAAAATGGATTAAATCACCAAGACCTAACACCTCCAATAAAGTATACCTATGCGCAAGAGAATTCTTTAACAAATCTAGGAAGGAAATGTGAGAAATGGTCTTTGTCAGGTCTGTGATTAAGTCATAGGCTCTGACTGGCTTAAGAGCTATTGATGTATCATATGACATAGAGGGATAAATGGGAAGAGGTCATGAAGAATAATCCCAGGTGTGGGTTGCTCTATTAACTTCAGGTTCAGTTTCCACCTCAACCAAGCTTATCATCTTAGTTTGATTTCTACCATCCAAAGGAGAAGCTAGTATAGGGTTCTACGACGTTGATGCTTCATGATCATTGTTCCTTATAGGAGTGCCCTCGTTAGTGCCATGAGGATTAAGTTTTCCATTTTTGGGACATGTTTGAAGGGGGCCTCTATAAACCCCAAGAGGAAAATTCTGGGGGGAAAGAAGCCCCATGTGAGTGTTTTGCGTTGGTGCCACGGGATTAGCCAAGAACATCTTAATAAAGAGTTTCCTTTGGTCCTCCGAAAGTTATTGTATAAATTTTGTGCAATTGCAACATATATGAGCATCATGTCCTCTAACCCTATGAAAACCACAATACAAATCAAGATCATAGTCGTGAGGTCTTTGATTCTAATCTTATGGCGGCCCATAGTTCCTGTTGTTATTTTGTCATTGGTTATTATAGTTGAAGTTTGGAGGCCTTTGGCCTTGGTTTTAATATTGGTTCAAATATCCACTTGGGTATTATACCAGGCCTTGGGCCTTGACCTGCTGAGGTGGGGGAGGAGGAGGGATAAAGTCCACTATATTAACAGAAGGAGTGAAATTGTTATTCCTTTGATTGTTGGTATTTGTATTGCTATTATTGTTATTTGTGTTGCTTGTGCTAACACCATTCGGCTTCCTAAATTGATCGGTGAAACCATCCATCGTAGCACTAAGGTTCTTGTTAAGGAATTTGGGTCCTTTATTGTTGTTATTTGAACTATTTGGGTAATTTGAATTACCTTTGTGAGGGAGTGATTAGTTTCCCATTCGAGCCATATATCTTTCGACCACTATAATCGCCACTTGGTCAATGCAGAGAGCCCCCTTTGAGACCTCCTCGTAGCTTCTAAGAGGAAAATTGTGCACCTCCTTTTTACACTTTGTATGGTAAATTCAAGGGGCTCTTTGAGATATTAAAAATATGCACCCACTTTGTAGGAATCAACCATGGATGACACTTGAGGGAGAAGTGAAATCAGAATAGTAGGTTGGTAAGGAATAACAAAAGCATTTACGGGGGCATAAGGAACACCTTGAGGCTGAGCGTACAAGCCAAGAAAATAAAACATGTCCCCTTGTAGTGATTTATAATATATGTGAAGGTATGGGAGAACATTGTTTTGATACAGATTGGTGGGTGGGAAACTAGAGAGCGTCACATTACTGGTTGGAATGGCATTTGAGAACGCACTTAGGATTAAAACCTATGGAGGATATCCATATGAAGAATGAGAGGGCATACCTAACATGCCTGATCTAGTAAGGAGGTCTCCAGGGATAGGAACACTAATGTAGGCTGGAGGAGTTGAAGGTTCAGAAGTCACATGGCTATAATTCTAAAAGTGGTGGAGGAATTTGCCTTGCCCTACAAACTAGGTAGAATGAGAAGATTGGGTAAGATCTAGTTCCTTAACTCTATCCATCAATGTTTAAATCACATCACTTGTCACAGGTGTTGCATTTAACTTAGGAGAATTCTAAGTCTTGTTAGGGAGAAAAGGCACGTGATGTCCTACTATGAATTGATCCTTAGGATGCCACCCCTCTTTAGATTTATTTTTTATCGTAGGAGGAGGGGTAACAATGTTGTTATGAAGAATAACATCAATATACCCTTGCATCCTATCTAAGGATTGATCTATGGCATTAAGATGCTCGTTGCTTCAAGTGAGGAATACTAAGAACTCATCAATTGGTGAAAAATAGGAAGAAGTGGGATCAAACTACATGCTAAATTGAGGTATGGAAAAAATGTGTGAATAAGACCCCTATTCTCCTATGAACATCATATTATTGGAGTTACAAAAACCCTAGTTACGGGATATAATTTAGTTGATTAATATCCTCAATTCTAACCAATGAGCCATTATTGGCACCTTGAGGAGAAGGAGTGTGAGGTGAAGGTAAATTAGATGAGTAGTTATCAGCCCACCATGATAGTAAGGGTGGCTGTTGCATACCCATTTGGTAATTCTATGCTTAAAGACCCAAAATGTGTCTCCCGTATTCCTGACCTGACATATTTGGGGGGTGTATAAACACCCACAACATAACAAGAGATGAGAAATATGGATGAAAGAAGAGAAAGAAAAGAGGAAAAAAAGGAACCTGTCCTTCACGTCATGTTCACCAATTTTGTACGTCTAAGAATCAACATGTGACCCTAGGACACACTCGACCTCCCGAGGTCGTTCTGGGATAGTTGATATGATATGAAATATGGTTATGGAAAGGGTATCTAGGGTGAATGGGTGAAATGTACAAAAAAGGTAAAAAATGGATAACATGCGAGTCAAGGTAATTGAATTTCCTCTACGGGCACTATGAAAATCTTTTCTTCTAGGGAGATTAAGGCTTGCCTAACTTGGGTGGGTGAAATAGAACGATCAAGGAGGATGGACACATAAAGGCTCATGTCAATGTTAGTGTCCCTAAACACCCTTTCAATTGGTTATGGAATATGTGGGAAATATCCTATGTTTACCTTGTATAAGTCTTCAGATAAGGTCATGGAGGTGTGAGAGGAAACATATGGGTAGGACAAATGTGTGAATCATGATATCTAATTATGACCAGGTTGAATTTTCCATAACTCGTAAGCACTATCTACTTCAATGTTCAAAGTTGTCAATTGTGAAATAATAACAGGAGGAAGTGGGGTGGTTTAGAAAACAAGGTGTCTAAGGCCTTGGTCAACATCTGCCAATTATGGAGCTAGGTTTGGTTGTGGCACCATTGGATCACACACATAATATTTGGGTTGTATAGGGCCTTGGATGGTCATATGGACATGTAACTAGTTAGTTTTAAAAAATCAAAGCCAATTAATCAAAACACAAGAAGCAAACTTACTCTATTTGTTTTTTTTTTTTAATGATTTTAAATACAGGGAATAAAACAAACAAAAGCAAACTAATTAATCTAATCTAATCTAATGTTTTTGTATTTTTATGTTTACTAAAAAATAAATAAAATATATATAGATAAATGTAACTTCTTCTAATTAAATGAAATTTCTTATACTCTAAACAAATTAAACTAAACAATGAAATAACCAAATGTGGTTATTTCCCTGTTGCAGGGGATTTACTCTAATATAACAAAATAAATGATTTTCCTAATTTGTAGTTGTGGATATTTCCTCTTCTAATTCCACCTTAGAGTCACAGGAAGAATAAAAATCTTCTTAGAAGAAATTCTTCCCTTGAAACTTTACCAGTAAAATAGAAGCTTTCTAACTGAAGAAATGAAAAGCTATAGGTAAATGAATTGTACAGGATTAACAATACTGTGGCAAGAATTACCTCTGAATTCTTCCCAAGAAAATCTATAGGGATAAGCTGAGAGGAAATCCTCAATGGAATCTTTGCAAAAGAAACTATTGTAAATGATATTACAATTGTATCTTTCTAAACAAATGTATCTAACAAATTATAACTTTGAATCTATCTAAGCAAATGAAAGAAACCTCTAGGAATTTAATTACATGTCCAACCTAGAAATTTTGTACTGAGATAAATCCAGTTCTTGTAATGCCTTTTGATGTCCCCTCATTTTCTTTCCCAATGAGTGTTCAAATGTGTCCAAGGAACTGTGCTAGAAGTATGTAGATAGAATATGAGAGAGTGTCGGATCTAGTTGGTTTGCAAGTAATCTGGTAGTAATGCGAGCAAGAGAAAAGCAAGGCAATGGAACTGGTTTGCTTGTGTACTTTTTGGTGGGATTACGACAACATAATGATATGATTCCAAAATAAAATATTCCAACCAATGCTTCAAGAAGAAGCTTGAATCTTATAGAAAATAGGTCAAGAAGTGGTCTAGCCCACTTGGCAACCAAGGAATTCCACATCACTCAAATAAGGGGCAATTAACTCACAAATAACAACAAGAAAGGAAGGATAAGGCTGTATGCATCTAACAATCCTAAGAACAAGAAATTTGGTCAAGAAATGTGTGCTAAAAATGAGTTTGAAGGAAGTGAAACGTGTTGAAAACACGCTGGAAAAGGCTTGGGAGAAGACACAAAAAATTACAGGTCCGTGCAGACCGACGGTTACACAACCGTCATGGTAATTGTGTAACTATCACTCAAGGTAGACTGGTGGTTATGCAAGCACCGCTTAAGGCAGATCGATGGTTACACAACTGCCAGGGTGGTTGCATAACCTCCCGCGCAGTTCCCTAACTTAAAGTAAAAGGGGCATGGAAAATCAGCAAAAATGACAGAAGGAAAATGGGGAAAGCTAGAAAAAGGACAAGTAAGCTACAAAACATGCTTCAAATGAGGATTTGGACTTGAACATCATTGGAATTGATAATTTATCATCACTGGAGATTTTACCTATTCCGACAATGTAGCACCATGCAAAATTTAGGTGCATACAGTTCCCCATACTGAAATGTAATTTTTCAGATATTGAGCTACTTGGTTGTCGTGACTATGACCTAGACCATGCTTGGGCCAAAATTATTTATCACCATTATTACAGGATTTGTGTGTACATTTTATAAATAGCATATGTTGCTCAATACCAATAAACAATACCATTGGGGGATCCCTTTTCCATGTAGGAAGTTTATCTAAAGACCAACATATTATATATTCTATGGTGGTATGTCATTGTGACCATGTATGAGATCAAGAGTAACTAAAAATGATTATTCAAGGAACAAATGGAATTGGTAAATCATATCTAATCAAATATATTAGAAGTAGATTAAATACTCTCACTCAATAGATGGAAAAATCCCTTTATTTCTCCTTGCTCCTACAATAGTTGTTGCTTTCAACATACATGGTAGAACAATACATACTAGCCTTAGACTCCCAATTAGAAATGTTCATGCTTTGAAAGGAAAAAAATTGGCCATATTTCAAGAAGAAATGAAGCACGTACATTACATTCTCATAGATGAGATGAGTTTTATAGGGCCCAAAATCTTTAAAAATATCAATGATCGACTCCAGCAAGCATTTCCAACACATGCAACTTCACCATTTGGCGGTAGATCAATGATTCTTGTTAGTGATCTTTCTCAACTACTGTCTGTAAAGGACATACTTATATACGTCAGTAATATTGCATCATGTTTCTACCATCCACACATTATGTATTTGCTTACAACTTTATTTCATTTTTGAAATTTATAAATTATTTACATTTATCTCCGCTTACAGGAGTCAATTTACACCAATTTCAGGAAACATAATTGGAAGAAGACTTTGGGACACTTTCAACATTGTTATTACCTTAGACATAATATTTCACCAATAAGGAAATGATCCACACCAGATCATCTTCTGAAGGATGTTGAAAAACATTAGAAAGAGCATAAGGGCTTCTTCATGAAGTAGATAAATGCATGCTTCAACTAGGGCGTAAGGGCATCTTTTGATTCAGAAATTCATTTATAAGTAATAAACAATTTTTTAAAACTACATAGTAAGAAAATTCTTAAATCTTTATCCATACCCATTGCACAAATAATGTCTGAATATACAAGGCACTCAAGATTAGAAGATGCTGATGATGGCCAATTGGATAATGAAGTCCTTTTATGTATAGGTCAATGTGTTATGTTACTGTGTAATTCGTGCATTGAAGTAGGATTAACGAATGGTTATCTTTGTACTATACAAAACATTATATATACCATTGGCTCAAAACCACCCAAGTTGCTAATTTTTGTAATAGTAGAATTTGAAAACTATACTGGTCCTGCATGGGATCCAAGAATCCCAAAATTAGTTTCCATATTTCTCGTAATAAGAGGCAATCGCAAACAAGTTCCACTAAAAATGGCTTGGACACTTTCCATACATAAGTCTCAAGGATTAACTTTACCTAAAACAACAATAACTATTAGAGATGTGGAGATATTGGGATTGACTTTCAAAGCATTATCACAAGTTAAGTGTATTGAATCTATGAGAATATTTCCGCCATTCTCTTTTGAGTGCTACTCTAAAATCAAAACAACAAGGTATGTGAAACAAAGAATTTTTGAAGAGAAATGCCTGCACATGTTGACTTCAATTAGTAATAGTGGGTATATCTCTGCTAATTACAACTAAATTACATTTTTCCCATTGTTTTTAAGTAAAATGTCTATCATTTAATTAGATTACATGAATGCTTGTCAAACTAATTATAGAATACATTTTCCACCAATGTATGATATCAACAATCACTAAGGCTGAAGCCTTCCTTTGAAGTTGAAATACATGTTATCAACATGTACTTAAATCATATGTATTTACACTTTCATTCTATGTGCCTCCAAACTAGGATGCTACTAACACTATTAATTATTGTAGGATCTTCCAATGAAAATTGAGCTTCAATTCCTTCACGTATTCCATTAAATTCTTGTTTATTTTAATTGGCCATGATCCATAATTAATTATATATTTTTACAAAAAATCCATGATTTACATCATAGTTCCATATATCGCGTATTTATTACTTTCAATTATTGCTTCTATATGCCTATCGACCTCTCACAAACACCTTTGGATGATTTTTCTAGTTTTAATTACACTGATAAACCTCCCATGGAAGTCGAGGGAAGGGGAGAGGGAGTGACTATAATGGGGTGAGCTGTCCTAGTTGTTCCTAGAGGTTGCAAGTGTATGTTGTAGAAGTAGAAGATTTTACACTTATTTTGGATGTGGAATAATATATAGTGGTAGGTATGGGAAATGTGGACAATATTTTAAATGTTGTAAGACTTTTTTTTTTATGAATATTGATAAATTATGTATGATGAATTCATTTTCATGTATTTAGCAGTAAAAAGTTTGCAAGTGAATATTGAGATGGAATAATTAGATGTTAGGTTCTCATTTTTGAGCTAATTTCTTGGTCTTGTTTCTTGAGTGCTATTCACCTCGCCTTATATAATTTGTTTCCACTTAATGTCATGTAATACTCTATTTAAAGTAATGAATTTCAATATATTAATGTCTATAATGTTTAGAGAATTATTTTATATAATTTGATGTAGATTTAAATTTAACCTAATTGAAATGTGTTGTGGTTATTATAGTGTATTTGTTAATGTGAAATCCCTTTCCTTCCATATCTAGAGAGAAATGCCTGTGATTGTAATTTTGTGCTAATATAATCCATTGTATAGCTAGATATTATAAATTTTCAATTGAAAAGAATTTTTTCCTTAATCACACTCAAATCATTTTTGGTGTTGTTTTTTTTTATTTTTATCAATTATATATAGTTTTGGGTGTTACAAGGTTACCTTCCTCACATTACTGTCTTTTTATTTCTTTTGGAATAATTTAAGAAAACAAGAAAAACATATTCACGTAATAAAATAATATTTAATTTGTACTTAATATACAAAAAATAAATAATAATCACAAGTATGAACTATTTTCCTATCCTTAATTTTTTACGTCGAAGGCATTCCCCATGATGGTACCCATACATGTTCGTTTTCTTTTTTCTAAATTGTTCTATTATCTAAGTCCTTTTTAAGGAGAAATATGTGATGAGAACCAATTTTGAGTTTTATCTCTCATATATGGATTCGTCTTTCTGCAATGGGGTGATCAAGTATACAGTTGGTCTTATCACTGCTGTGAAGGTTCTTAAATTTCCGCATACTTTAGGTACATAAAAGACTGTATTTTGGTGCAAGGTCGGGACTTCAGATGTGTTTGGTAAGTGCGAGTATGGTGAGTACAATTTTTCTCTGAAGCCCAAAGGTTAGGTATCTCCGGATTTTTATGGCCTAACCTAAAAGTAGACTCTAAAGTTCCCTCGGAACTCTGATTCAGGTTATATCTTCCATAGTAAAAATGGATGGGTGTTATCTATTTTTGGGCCCTACTCGAGAATGTTCAAAAAATAATTTTTCCTCGGCATCTAAGAAAAGATCCTTACCTTACTTATAAAGTGAATAATATTTCAGAGCCTGGGGTCCAATTTGTTGTTGTTTGGCTTTGACATAATTTATGAGTTTTGTTTCGGACCCGGCCATTCGATTAAAGGTAGAAAAGAATAAAGAAACAAATTTTTACCAACTTCTGAGGGCAAACAAGGTGACAAAGGCCCACTTCTTTCTCCCATGATTTTGTGTTGCTATGTGTGATATATGAAGTTGCAGCCGTGAGGTGGAATGTCTATTTTGAGGGTGTTCTTGTTACAAGAAAATAAAAAAATGAAATGCAATACATACTTGAATGATTTTAAAGAAATGATATTTGCACACATCATACATTTTAAAAACATAAAGGCAACCCAGAGCAATAATTACAATGAACAAAATGGGGTTCTATTTTAGGGGCCCCTGCCCTTGAAAAAACATATACACGAACATATACATAGATGGATTTCTAAAAGAAAAAACATAAACATAATCCTTTGCAGGTGCATCTTTACCCGGAGGCATTGGAATATGTTTCAACAGGTCATCCCTGCACTAAATGAAATCATCATGAGCCACTGTGCTAAACATAAATTGGACATCGGTCACCAGATCCTGAGACATACCCATCTCCAGCAGTTCCTGAGTTCCTAACCATGGCCCATTCAACAATTGGGTGAACTCCATTCTCCTTTTAGGTGAGTTTACCCACTTAGAAAGGTAACATCCCCCTCTTATATATGCTTTGGTTCTCGTACCCGAGGAGAGATGAGATATGGGGAAATGAGGAATTCTGCTAGAAGAACACTCTCTCATGGTTCTTCTCTTCTTGAGAGGAAAAGATTGGGTGCTTATCATTGAATTTACCTTAGCAAGGGAAAACTCTAAGGCCATTAGATGCTTCACTGTTTCATTCTCTGGTGCACATAGGAGTTTCTCTTCCCCATTAATGTAGCCAAATTCTAACCAAACTTGATTTACTGCAAATAATATGAACTCCAAAGAAAATAGATCTCCTTCTTCGTTATCAAATAATGAATTACAATGTTTCCTAAATAGGAAAACAATTCCCAACTCGAGTTGCCAAGTAAACTATAACTAACTCTGACTAAATCTACTCTAGGTGGTAGAAATTACTATTTTTAGCAGTTTACTAGAACCTGCTATTCTTAGTAAGTTCACATGCTTATTCGTACGGGCACAGAAATTGCCACGCATCTTCTACATCCCTAAATTAGAGGAATTTACAACTTTCTAACTCATAATGCAACTAATAGACTAAAATTAACTAATGCCCAAAAATAGGAAAAAACTTAACTATAACTTAAATACTAATTTTCGGCCTTAAGATGGCGGATTTAGAGCCCAAAAATGTGCTGAAAATATGCCCCAACTGGTGGGGCTGATTTTTGTTGCGTTCGTATCATCGAAACATGTGGTTTCAGGGGAAAAAAGGACTCAAACGGACACCCGGAGCTCAAGTTATGACCTTGTCAAGTTCCTGCTAATTTTGGCACATCACCCATGTTGAGTTAGTAGAAGGCTGGGCATTGTGATTTCCATGGTTAAATTGAGGGGTTGGTAACAATCCCTATTCAAACACCAATGATCACCATTAATAGAAGGGCAGCAACAAAGCTAGTGGGATTTTAATTGTCTAGTATCCACCTAGTATTATGGGTGAACTATTTGGAAATGGAACACTTGAAAAATAAGGAATGAAGGGCACAATTTTGAGAGGCGGTGTAAGAAAGATGAAAGCATGTCCTCCAGAGAGGAAACATTGGGGGGGCTGTCCCTAGTATCTATTATGCTAAAGAGATGATGAATGAGGGCCTCATTTGGCCCAGTCAATTAGAAACACTCACCCAACTGGGTGAGCTCTCTAGGAAGAAGATTCAAATCTAGAGGTGAAGAAGACATGGAAGCAAGATGGTTGATCGAAAAATAGAAAGTAGAAGACTCTGAAAAATATAGGTGATGAATGGAAGGACTGGTGAACTGCTTAAATAGGCATGGTGCTGGACTGATGTGGCCAAGGACATCAATTTTCTATTAATGCCATACCCCATTCCAATTTACATATACGTGTGAGGTTTAAATAAATATCAACTATTTATGTGGCACGTGTCACCAGAGAGTGATTAAAGGCCCGTGCATTTCAAAAATGTCTTTCTCCTATTGTAAATTATCCACAGATTTAGAGATCCTGAAATTTAGACATGGATTTATCCTATTGTAAGAATATTTTCCTATCGTTTTTTAATTTGCAAAGACCTTGTTGTATCAATTATTGATAATGACAATTTTGTTCAATTTGCAAAGACCTTGTTGTATCAATTATTACTAATGACAATTTTGTGTAATTCTCTGTTATAGTCATATGGAGTTATAACTATTTGTGTGAACAAGGTTTATTGTTAGATCATATTAGAAATGAATAAATCTTTTCTCGCTATGATGAATAAACTCTTTGGAGGCCATATATCCTTCCTCAGCTGATGAGGATAGGTTGATGTGTTGCGAACCAGTGACAATTTGGCATTTTACAATAACTGCTATGAGTACTATCTTCATTTACTACATCTATTTGATGATTATGTATAAATTCCACTAATGGGGAATTCCTATGATTACCTTGAGTTCAGCTATAGATAGAAATTAAATTATATGTCAGAGTGGATCTTGATTGATGTAATCTATCTATTTTAGAATAGATTATCCTCTACAAAACTGGGGTATTTTGTGCCTTGTATTAAATTTTTAAGGACATCAGACACCATGTAATTATATTCTCCCTTTTATTGATACTATAATCTAGAGTTCTTCGAGTTTATAAATACCAACGACATATTGTATGGTATTATATGAATGTTAAAACTTGTTTCAATTAGGCTTCCTATATTATCTCTTGAGACTAGGAATGGGGTACAAACACTAATTACTGTCCCATTAATCATATTTATGAGGAGTAAGTATAATGGAGTCTTTGTTTCTCTCAAATTCTGTAGGTGTTTAATCATCAAGTCCTTTCCCTCTTCAACATTTTATTGTTTAATAGATACTACTCTGACCTATTTGTGTAAAAATCTAAGATGTATATCAAACTGCATTTATTTCTTGCAACACTGTCAAACGTAGCAGTCCCTACAAAAAATACCATGTAATTCTGAATTTCGATTCTTCATTCGCTATAATTTATGTCATGTTCAACATTCTGAATGTTCAATATACTATGTACTTTTGAATGTCTTGTGATTTGTGTCATGTTCAACATTCTGCAACTCGCTTCTTTCTTGCAACAATGCCAAAATTACCAGTCCCTATACTGGTAGTAGTACACTCTTATGCTACTACCTGCTCTAATTGTATAAAGTTCCACAAGAAAATAAGTTGGATCAAATGACATAAAGCAAGCTCGTGTTGATATAATTATTTCTACATTGGACATAATTATAGATAAATGACAAGAGTAATATGATTATTGGGTTTGTGTATAATTACGAATTTGAGATTATAAGATAGATCTCTGTTGGTTGTCTTTTGTTAGTAGTTTCTACATCATCTGTTTGTTGTGGACTATTTTATATTTAATGTGACACTGCCGCATGCTAGACATAATAGGAACTTATGGCCTTAAGTTTCAACCAAAATTTGATCACGTAACTTGTATATCATTTCAACCTTCAGGGTTAGTGGGACTTAACTCCATTTTCTGCATCCTCAATGACGGATCTTTAGAAAGTGGGAAACAAGTAATAATCTTTCCCATATAGTGAAAATATATGGTAGGGAACAATATTCAAGCACATGGAAGTGCATAAGCCATAAATAGTACTAAATAGAATAATGTATCCATCCTTGCTGTATGATTTTTCTTTGTAAAACATGTATTTATTTAGTTCTCTTTTGCACTCAATGCCATGTAAATTTGTATTAAAATTGCAGAAATATTCTTTTAATAATGATAAAATATTACAACATGAAACTGATCCAAAAATCTGTTCACTATTTCAAAAATTTGTCATGCTTTTCGTTACAAGAAGCAATTATCAGTTGATAGGGAAGTACATCACCAATATAAAGTCTACGTGATTATAAGTACGTAGGATAAAAAATAATCAATAATAGTGTTCCTTGTCTTTTAAAGATCTGGGTTAATTTATAACCAATAAAAAGGATTTTTTGAGGTAGTTCTTATTGAAATTAGGGACAAGGAAACCTAGATTTCAAGCAAAAAAAGAGCATGCACACCAGGAATATTAAAAAATATTTCAGTACTTGCAATAAATACTTAGACAACAAGCTCCAAATATAGAATAAAAAAATAAGAGATTATTCCTCTAACAAAAGAGAGAGATCGAAGTACTTAGCAAGATACCCACATATTTAATCTTTCCTTCTTCCACGAGTTTCTTCAGTTCACCCATTTATAGAAAAGCAGTCATAAGATTGTTATCAAACATTTATTTTTGTTTTGAGTTGGTAAGGTTCAAAACTCAAAGGTAAACCCATGCTTATTAATAGCCTTAGTTCGACTTCAAACTCAAAGCCATAGAGGTGCAAAACTATCTTCTAAAGCCATATAACCTTGATGAATCAGGTGAATTAGGTAATACATCTAATTGTAGATGAAATCACTTCAACCTTGATAACACATAATTCCCCATGAGTCCTCTCTATCATAGGGTCTGATTTTCTCAACGGATGAGCCAATTTTTAAGTAAACAATGACCAATTTTTCCTTTAACAACCCATATTTTTTTCATATTAATTCATTCCACTCGGAACCCTTAAAACAAATAAAAGTGTGCCCGAATTTCTGATACTAGTAGTAGTACACTCTTATGCTGCTGTCTGCTCTAATTGCATAAGGTTCCACAAGAAAACTAGTTGGATCAAATGACATCAAGAAAGCTTGTGTTGATATAATTTTGTCTACATTGGACAAAAGCATTGTGTGTAGTTCAGACCACGTGTAGATATAATTATGAATAAATGAAAAGAGTAATATTCTTATTGGGTTTGTGTTCTCTTTAAATTCTTTGCTTGCACGATCCCAGGTCATGTTGACATGGAAAAACATAAATGTAGGTCCAATATTAATCTTGTGATGAACTTCCACCTGGTTGGAGGATTGAACTAATATAACAATAAAAAGTATAGTAGTTGATTATTGTATTAATTTTGTGAAGTCAAGAATACCAGTAGTTGGGGATTGAAGCGAAATTTGTAACCAATTTTTAAAATTTGTTAGTAATTAAACAAAAGTGCAAATACATGCACTCAAAACTGTTCAAATATACGCAGAACAATAAGACCTATTTTTTACTCCTTTTTCGTTATTTTTACAAGGCTTCAAATTTGGCACCAACTAAGATCATATAAGGAAAGGCTTCTCTCTTTACACCAGTTTATTGCATAAAAATGCTTATGAACGAACTATGAATTATTATAGTCCATGAAACATAATTCACTGAGGCATTTTGTCAAACATCAACAAGCACCATAAGAATTTCTCTAAATAATGCAAATGTTTTCATGTTTCATAACAATTTTTCTAGAAAATCCCAAAATTTTGCAACACTCTGCTTTCCATGTTCCAAAATTCTGTAACACTCTGCTCTCCATATGCCAAATTTGAAAATTCAAAGTTTAGCAGAAACTGGGAGGATGTCAACATAGTTCTTGGGGTCAATCATCACATATACTGGCATGTTACATATTGCATTTTCTTTAAGATTCCCTAATAATTTTCAAAATAACAGTTTTTGTACATACAAAATATTGCTAAACCACGTGTGTACCTTGTCTGAGTTGGTAGCAAGAGTGATATCACCACACTCTCATGAAATTTTATACCTAGAATGGTTGTTAATCGGTAGTTGTGTTCTATTTCCTGTCTTAGAGGAACTTCCACCTTTGTTCCCACAAACAAAACATGTAACTGATTCTTTTCCTCTCCAGATTTTTTATGTCGGATATACTCTGTTTTTTGTACTTCGAGCAGGCTATGAAGGATCTCTATTTGTATATGAAAAATACTTATTGTCCCTTTGTCTCCTTTCAATATTTTCCCTTGTTTAATCATCACTTGGCCTCTCATTCCTTTGATATGGAATTGACGATACTCATAATGATTGACGTCTCTCAACTTCTCCTAAAGATTGAATCTTCAAGATATACATTTAAATGATTGAAGTATTTAAAGAAACAATTTATTTTTAGCTTCTTATTATGTAGAAATGTTGCCCTACCCTACTATGGTATGGCATCTAAGCTCCCTCTCTATAGATCTGCCCATGCCTATCAAGTTGACTTTTAAGTTTCCTACCTTTTTATGGTGAAGATTTTGTTTGTTTGGAAAAGTTTCAATGATGCTAACTTTGGAGTCTATATATCATTTTAGATAAATACTTTTCATCTTAATTAGTCGATTAGATTTTTGTTTAATTCTTTGTGTCTTTCTTTGTCTAAACAAGTTGTGTACCTCATATACATTGTCTTATTTCTAGATCCTTAGTATTCAGTTTTTCACATTTGAAAAAATATGAATTTTTTTTTTTTTTTTTTTTTTTTTTGTGTTATTGGTAGATAGATGCACATTTTTGAGCTTAGATTAGATGGATTTACCTAAATTTATATATTGATTGATGAATAAAAGTGAAAATATCCTCATGGATGTTAAAAGTTCTTTTTAGTTGTAGGATATTTTGATTAAATAGTATGTGTGAAGATTAGAAGAACTTAATTTCCCTTTTTATTGTTTATGACAACTCTTGAACTTCTTTCACTTTTCTACAAGTTAAGCTGCAACACCTAGTTGGGCAGTAATCTGATATTTTTGTTTCTCTTTCTCCTGCGATAAAGAAGAGAGTTTTTTCTCTAAAAGAACTTCAGGTGGGTTTCAATATTGAGTGAAGTATTTATTCATTTGTTTTGTTTCATTTGTTCTATTTATTGCATGTTATGAAGTAAAAAAATATTTTTCTCCAGTCCTTTTTTCGAAGTGACATGTGGGGACATGTGCCTTCATCAATGACAAGATTCGTTATGTGTGGAGGGGATCATTTCCCAATGATGCCATTTTGAAACACCTCAAGCTGGGCGTTAGAATGATCAACAACAAGGATTTTAAAGCTTCTCATCATAAATAAGAATATCTTGTTAGACTAATACACTTTTTTTCCCTCTCCAGTTTAATACGATGCAAACTAGAAACACAATTACCCTCCCTTTGGTGGGCTTGACAATAACTATGCCTCGCTTGCAAAGGGAGGAAGAGTTTAAACATCTTCAATGTTTTGTCAATGTTTTACATTGCAATCATCTGAAACAACCTAAAATAGTGATAACCGAGATGGTCTGAGATCGCCTTCACTTGTTGCCAACATCCCCAATTTTTCTCTCCAAATTCTAAACAATTGGACCACATTCACGAGGCTTCTACTTGGTTTATAATTCTAATGAAGATGCATTGAAATATGAACCACCCCAAAAATTGAGGAAAATGGGAATTACAATCGAGACATCTGCAACTACACAAAAATAAATTTGTTTATACGTGTTTTTTCAAACAATCTGTAACTCGTTTTAAATAATTCCATGTAATTATTTTGGTAGTATATAAGGAACATAGAATCAAAAATTTTAAAATACATGTTCCATTTTTTTTAAACCAACAACTTTGTATTTCTAATTTCTTTATCTAATTCCATATATTTATTGTGGCAATATATATGCAACATAGAATCAAACTTTTTAAAATACATTTTTAGTTTTTTCTAAATCAATAAGTATGTATTTCTAATTTCTTTATCATTATATCTCCAGACAAATACCTATAGTTTTGTTAGTTCAAGTGTACATATTGTTCTTATTGTTTTGCATTTTATTTACTTAACATAATAATTTGTAACTCATTTCAAGTAAATGCATGTATATATTGTGGCAGTACATATGGGACATACACTCTAATTTTTCAACATACATGTTCAATTTGTTCTTCTTACTATTGCTCAATTCTTGATGTAAACCAACAACAATGCATTTCTAATGTATATTTCATTATATATGCATACAAATATCTATAGTTTTAAAATGCAAAAAAAGAACTACGCAATTTATAGTTGTTTTCATCCAAAGCTTTGTACATTATATCACTTTTTGCATATTGAATTTTTGTAAGGGTTAGAATTTATGTTTGCGCTTTAAAAAAAATATAAATGAATAGGGAAACAAAATTTAGAGCTTCTCATTATTTGCAAATGCGTGTAAATAATGACCAATCCATTGTGAACGCATCCTTCATTTCATGTTTGACTACGCTACAAGTTTATATTTTCCACAATATATTTGCAGAACTCCCACTTTCTCGAGCATATTTTACATGCCATGGAAATAACTTTGACACATAAAGGCATTTCTCAATTAACCGAGGGCAGTTCCAATGTTGACCCTACATTTCAGTTACTGCACTTGTCGTCCCTACACTCTGTTCTCAACATGGGCACCCAACATCGTGTTAACATTTCTGATGGGCTACATTTCCAAACTGCACTTCTACCCTCCAAATTTGCAAGCTGTGTAACCAAAAAATCAATGCAAGAAGGATCCATTGCGTGTTTACACAAATCCCTCGTTAGAATGATAAAAAATGAAATGTAATATTCATCTCTTACTCAATTACCCATGTATATAATTCCCCTATAATAATTCTAATTTTTTTTCCATTTGTTTTTTCCCATCCCTTGCTAAATACTAATTTTTTCACAATTGTTTTTTCCATTACGTGACTGTTCTTATCATTGAAATGGATGTTGTTATCGAAAGACATATGCTAATTGGTGCTCCAACCCGACTATCGAAACATGTTGCACGTGGCAAGTAAAAGTCCATAATACCAACAAACGCTCTCCAAAATAGTCAGTTCCCGCAAACAGATCCAAGTGCAAACTAGGTTAACATGCATTTTTCAAGAACACCAACTCAAATAAGTGGATTGAATACATCTATTCGCATGTGGTCTATAGAGGGCCCTGCCATTGCAAAAATAAGCCTTCACGAATATCACAATCATAAATACTGCATTCTCATCAAAAGAAACACTTACACAATTTCCGTTAAATAATTACAAACCACATCAAAAGTAATTAACTATCCCTCCAAATTAAAAGTACATATACCGCTTGGCCTTCACATTGCATTGTACACATGCGATTGCTAGTTTATAAATTAATGATCATTACTTAAATTTTGTAAATAAATAACTTAATTTTAAATTAATAATATTGCCACACAATTTTAATGTAACTCCATTTATGGAATAATAAATTTAATGCATGAACTATATTAAAGCGGTAAGATATTGTTGCATGAAAATATTATTTTAAGAAAAAAAGACCTCAGTTTCATGCATGCTCTAAGCTCTTCCATTACTCACAACACAACAATTTCCATGCATACTCATTACCTACACCGATATGCTTTCCATTTCGTAGCTAAACGCCTAACTTGTGATGAAATCAGTAGTTCAAATAGGTACATACGACGAAATATGGAGGCCATCGAACCGCGGGTTTCTGACAGTGCTTGCCACGTCTCATGCAATGAAAATGACAGGTCTGTCAAATGTGTCCTCTCCATACTTGCTTTGGGTTTTTTACATTCGTCGTATGATTCGAGGTGTGGATGTTGACGGGGATGGCCAAATGGAAGGTAATTAATCCGCCTTTGGTGAAGGAAAATGAACAACTCTTGTGAAAGAAAATGTACCAGTTGAATCAAATCTGATTTTTTTTTTTGGCAATGAAAAATGTCACACAAGGGTTTATTGATATTCATGTTCACTTTTTGAATGTAATGTAAATATTGTTCTTCATTGAAACATTTTATTGTCTTAGATGTTGGTTATTATTTTGTATCTTAAATATTATATTAGTTTTAATTTTAACATTTGTAACAAAATTATATATTAACGGAATATTTTTTATATTTCCATTTTAAAATACAAAATAATGTTATTTATATATCGTTAATAAAGAAATATAATATTATTATATATTTATTTATGTACATGTGTGTATTGTAATATATTATATATAAATATATATAAAAATGATGATCATATTTAAAGTTTACATGTTGTATAAAATAATCATTTCAAGTATTTGCAAGTATTTTACGGCTATAATTGTGACAAATGTCTAGACAACTGAAAAATTTAAACCATAGTGGATATTGTATTACCCAATTCATTGATAACTTTCTAAAATAACTCTAATGCTGTGTTGCATACGTTCAAACATCAAATTTCATTCCCAACATATTGCAATGAATGGATCTTATTATATTGTACTATTGTTTATGTTGACATGCACCCCTAAAAGCTTTGAAGAAAATAAAATAAAAAATCTTGCTTTGGTGTTCTTTTCCAGTAATTTTTTTTTTGTTTCTATTGTTCTTTCGATGGTATTGCCTTTAGTTGTACCTCCATGACCTTGTGCTTTGTGTGGGAAACAAATTTGCACCATGGGTCTTGCCACCACTAGCTCTGCGAACAACATCCACAAAATCCACCTTCCATTAAGCCTTGATGGTAAATTTTTCCTTGTCATGAACTCCCATTTTAGCGTAGTTGCAGGGATGTCTGTGCATGTAAAAAAAGGCTGGGATGGAATAGTGTTCATTTTCAAACAAGTTATTCACTAATAGAAAATCATGAAAGAGAGACACTATCTCATAAGGTAGTTGCATGACCTCGAACAAATCCATGACATGTTATGAATGGCCTCGCCAACATGTCCCTTTGCATAATGCAAAAGCCTCATAAAGGAGGCAACATAGTTTCAAAAGTCCTATCTAAATCTGAACCTTAGCTCTACATAGGCCATTTAGGGACCAAAATGAGTCATGTCTAAGGGGACAAGCCTTGAGCCATTGTTTACGCTGTCCATATTCTCAATGACCTCAAAGGCTTTAACGAGTCTCCTTCACCAATGCCTAAATGTATGAAGCTTCATCATCCTTGAGTGTCTCATGTTTTTTCCCATACTCGTCACACCCTCCAACTCATCCTCACCATCTACCTTACCTTCTTTTTTAAAAGATAAAAAAATCAAGAAAATAGTCAATGTTGTCCTTAAAGTTGTGGATGTCCAGGCCCTTAAGTCAATTTTCCTATGCAACGAGACCTCCAAATTCAACTACTCCCCCATCCCATTGGCCAACATTCCCACTACATATCATCACCAAGAACATGACCATAGGAAAGCAGGAGACTAAACTAACCAACATTTGATTCCATACTTGCTTAGCTCTTTGGATTGAATAGTTGTTGTTCCCTCCTTTTCAAAATATTACTCCTGTGTTCTTCCTTCTATATATTCACTTAAGTACACTACATGGTTTATTTCCATCTCTCCCTTTGTTTTCACATCATCCTTTACACATGACACAATTTCTTCTTTTACGAATATCGACGTTTCCATTGCACCCTTTTGATGTGATTTTTAGTCATAAAATCATACGAACCTAAACCAACACCATCTCCTCACCACCTCTTCCCCACCACAAACACAAAAGTGGATGATGCCTATATAAAAACCACGTGTCAATACCAAATGGGACCAATTTTTTTAGTAAATTAGGTCATATATACACTGGGAAGTAGGGGACACAACGAAGGTTGTAAAAACTGCAGGATTGTCAAGAAATAAGATGCCTACAATGTAAAAAATTATGCCCTTGAATTTGATGTCCATTTAATCCTCATTTAATTGAGTTTGGAATTCAATTTTTTTCTATAACTATATTTTTCTTCCAAATGCACTGGAATGAATAGATTGAGGCTAATCATCACTATCCAATAACAAAGTTGTAGTTAAGGTGACGAGTTAATCAATGTGGAACTCTTTAATGGGTGAAACCATGTTACAAATGTAACATAAACACCTTGAAATTGATACATATGGGTGTTTTCATATGAATATATTTAAGATATATATACTAGTTTTAAGAATAATTACATCGACAAAGAATTTGACATTGTATTATGAAAAAATTGATTTTTATCTTAAATATGTAAATAAACACCTATAACACATGTATTGAATTAAAATGAGAGGGGAAGGAATTTATCTTATTTAATAATAAAAAAAAATCATCAAGAGGAGATTTATTGTAACAGGCAAAAAGGACCCAAAAACATTTGATGAATAAAGGACGTTATCTAATAGGTGGTATCTAGATAGTGTATTAGCTAGACCATGAAGATAACATTATGGAAAAATGTGAATGTTTTCTAAAAATAATATTAAAAAATATCCCAAACATGTCCTCTTTGTGGGACTAGGTGGCACGTTTAGAGTATATCCCCCTATCAGATGAAGTGAAATCTAAATGCTTCCCCTTATAGGAGTGAATGCTATTGTGACTTCCTACTTTTATAAGAGTATGTGGAATCTAAATGAATATAATGAGTGTCATGTAATCCCCACTTTGAATTTCTTTCATGAATACGTGAATCACCCATCTCAAAAGAAAGGGATTGAGTACATCGTGTGTACATAAGACTATACAATCATTGATGTTCAACAAAAATAGATATAAGCTTAAAAATTATTTATATTCAAAATAAGTTTCCCATGCAGCTCTATTATATGGTTAATATAGGTTATATGCACAAATTCGAGGGATAATTTTGTTGGCATTTTGGTCAATTTTCACAAAGGGCACATGCTCTTCTAAAAAGTGAGCGCACCCTTTATAAATCCATTCATGAACCTATTTTGAATAGGTTCAGGTATTTACAAAGAAAAAGGGCATACACACATTGTAATCAAAAGGGTGTGCACCTATTTTAGCTTAATTTTTTTAAAAAAGAAAACCTTTGAATATGTCATACATCCTTTTGACTACGAAGGGTGTATGCCCTTTATGGCCCTCCAAAAAAGGCCTAGTTACATTTTGTCTTACTTATGACTTGCAAAATGAGGTTTTGGAGCTCCAAAAAATATCATGTACTCCTTTTGGAGAGCTTTTACCCCATTTTACTTCATGTTATATACATTGATGACTCCATTATAAGATTTTAGTTTTTTAATTGATTGTTTTAGATAAATCAGTGTTGTTAAAATAGATTTTTTTGTTCATTTTGTTTTTCATAATTTTATCTTAATGGAGGCATATTTGGAGGAAATGTGGTTAGAATATATAAAATGTGTTACGCCCTTAATCCTAGGTCACATATTGGGATATGTATGGCCTACTTGTAGCTAACATAATCTCTTATCATGTCATATCACATTTATTTTTGTGTTTGTATGATTACTATGTTATCCTTGGTGCTTTGCATCACATAGTAGGGTATCTATAGGAGTTAGTAACTAATAGACAATCATCATATTGAACACTTCATTCTTATTGTAGGGTTTGGAGGTTTCCTCCTCGAAGTGGTAAAGTCATTCGAATTGCATATTGTTATCATTTATTTATATTTTAGTGTTGTTTGGTACTTTATTTCTACTAATATTTAAATTTATACAATTAATTTCATTACAAGTGGCACCGAAGCTTTGATTTGGGCTAAAGTTAGATCAAAACCCTAATTTTTAAATATTTGGCTATATCTCCCAAATAATGGTGAAATTATATACACGTTTTTAAATAGAGTGGAGAAATTAGCCAAGTAATGTTGTCTCCAATTTTTAAGATGTTTTGAATTGTTTTTCAAAATTTATATCCATTTTAGGATTTTTCATAAATTCGCTCCAATGAGTGCAATTTTTAGATTTTTTCTAAGCTTCTTGCATATTTAGAAATCTTGCAAAAAATAGCCATAGTTTGTTCCATGTTGTTTTGTATAATATTTTGATATCCTTATGAATAAACAAACCCTAACTCCTTACCCTAAGACACAACCTTAAATCCAAACAAAACCATGACAAGACCCCAAACAAGAGGAAAAGGTAAGGGTAACACTTGATTCAAAATACTTGAGATCTGGATTCAAAATGAGGACTTACTAAACCATCAAACCTAGGGATTTCCATAGTGTATTATATAATGAGTTAACTTGAGTATGATGTGTGTATTGTACAATTAGATATGGTGACAAACGAAGCCCTAGATAATGGATTAAAAAAATGAAATTAGAAATCATGTTAACCATTTCTAGTTTAAACCATAACCAAAACCTACCAAATCTCAACTAGGTCAATCAAAGCCTCTCATTAAAAAATTTTCCAATTCAACATAGCCACATCACTAATATAGTTCTAATTTAGGGGGTAAAAATATGATACTAAAGGCGAATAGTAGAAAATATGACGATAAGGCCCTAATCACATGGATAAACCAAATGGAGATTTTTTTGAGGTACATCAGGTTCCTAGTGGACAAGAAGTGGTACTAGCATCCTTATACTAAAACCAAAGCATTTAATTTGGTTATATAGGAGTGTGATATATAAAAAACGCATATGCTATGGTTTTTCTTAGCTCTTGCCTAGTAAAAGCCTGTGGCGCAGATTATGGCTGGAGGGTCTGCGTTTATTGGAAATATCATGTGGTTGTTAAGAAATGGGAACCGAATTTTAACCCTTATGTTACATATTTGTCTAAGTTACCTATTTGGATCAACCTTCCGGACTTACCCCTAGATTTTGGGAGCCAAAAGTCCTTATTAGCATTGCGAAAAGCTTGGGTAAGTTGATTTCTCTATATCCAATCACTAAGGCTAAATATAGACTTACTCTTGCCAAATTTTGTGTCAATATGGGTCAGATGCTATTATAGAAAGTAATATCAAACTCTTGACTCTAAGGGAGTTGGGTTGTGGTTTTTGGTAGATATTTGCTTATGATCCGTCTCCCTTTGCCTGAAGAAAATGAAAGCTGGTAGGTCATGATCATAGAAATTGTCCTCTTCAGAAGAAATTTTTTGATCCCATTGTCAGACCTCAAAGGACAACTAATAAGGAGACTATGGGAAGAGGCTGATTGGGAAAAAGGGAAAGAGTTGTAGAGAAGCCAAAGGATCATCTATTCCCATCCATGAGGCTGGTTATCAAAAAAGAAGTGAACCCCGGTTCATCATAATACCCCGGTAAGGAATGGTTGTTTTTGGTTTTCATGAAAATGTTTAATGAATTATGAAGATCTAGTTTTGGAAGAGGGTGGTTCACCGAAAATAGAGGAAGGGGCTAGCCATGATTTAGAAGGTAAGGATTTTTCTATGAAAGTGGCCTACGGACCTTTGCTGGATGAGGTTTCTTATACTGGTCAAAGTTCCTTTGGTCAGAGATAAGAAGAAGTCCTACCCATGTCTAATGTCTTCAGGATTCTAGCGGGACTAGGTTTGTGCTAATATTATGATCTGTCAGGCCTCTTCCCAAGACTCCAGTAAGAGTAAATAATAAACTTGTCACTCATGTAACTCTGAGTAATATTGGTCAAAGAACTCAACTCTTAAGGGTAGCAAAGTAATAAGGAATTAAGGGAGACTAACTTAGAGGGAAGTGGATACTGGTATTCAGAGTATTTTGGGGAAGTTGTTTCCTCGAAACACAAAATATTAAATGATACTCATGTCTTAGCACATATCTTTTTAGGGATGAATAATCATAGTAAACATTAGGAATGTTCAGGATTCTCAGGGGTAAAACCAACCAAGATATTTTCATGCTTCAAGGACCAAAATGAATATGGACAAATTTAAAGAGGTGGGGTTAGGTTTATTGGAAAGAAAGTTGTTGGGGAGGGTTAGTTCCCAGGAGCCAGAAGTTTGTCCTTGTGGGATTCCTAGAATTTGTGCAAGTGTTTTTATCCTATCTCCCCTGGTCATGGGGGTTTATGAGTGTCATGGAAAAGTGTCTCTAAAAAATCTTGGTTGTTTCTAGATTATGTTCCAATAAACTCAGTGAAAGAAGGAATTTCTAGAAGGATCTCTCGAGTTTTAGACAATTATTTAAAGATAAAGATTGGATTGTTGGAGGTTATTTCAATACCCCCCTTTCCTTTGGTGAAAAGAAAGGGGGCTCGATCTCTTATTATGAGAGTACGGAGGATTTAGTTGATTTCTTGGCTATTAATGGTCTGTTTGATTTAGATTTGGAAGGTTCCAAGTTTACTTGGGAAAACATGAGGATGGGACATGAGATCATACATATTAGATTGAATAGATTTGTGGTGAGTCATATTTGTATGATCAATCAACTATATTCTCTAAAAAATATCCCCAGAATCAGATCGAATCATAATCTGATTCTTCTTGTTTTGGGAATGAATGAATCAAAAAAATCTAGACCTTTCAGATTTGATAAGATGTGGTTAGATCACCCTGATATTTTCAATAGAATTTAAGAATGGTGGGATATTTAGGTTCTTGGGGTTGATAGTTTAGGTTGTGTTTTTTTTTAAACTAAGCAGATTAAAAAGTAACCTTAAAAAGATGGAATAAGGAAAATTTTGGAAATATTTTCAGGAAAAAATACAACTAAGTAGAATTGTTGAGGATTTAAGAAAATTGAGGAACGTCTGGAGAACGATGGTCTGAATGGAGTTCTCAAGGATCAAGAACCAAAACTCATGTATGAGTAAGGAGATCTTGCTAAAGAAGAGGTTATTAGAGACAAAAGTCTAGGGTAAAGTGACTTAAGGCGGGTGATTAGGAATAATAATTATTTCCATTTCCATGCCACTTCAGAGCTAATTCCCTTAGATTAATGAGATAAGACGTGAGAATCAGTGTGAGATCTACTCGGAAAGTAATGATATAAAGTTACTAGAATAACTTACTTCAAGGAGATTTTTAAGCAAGGGAGAGGGTGGAGAAGCTGGTTCAGAATAAGTCCTGGATCTTTTCCAGAATGTTATCACCCTCTTTAAAACGAAGATTATAATTAAGGAGTCCCTTGGAGGAGGAAAATTCAGTTTGTGGTCTTTGATATGGAACCGGAATAAATTTTGGCCCCGGATGGTTTCCCACCTTTTTCTTTAAAAATTCTGGGAGGTGGATTAAAGCACGAGGGGTCATTGAAATGGTCCAAGATTTTTCAACAATGGTATTTATGAGGGAAATGAAAACACTTTCTGGTCCTAGTGCCAAAAATTGCTATAGCTAAAGAGTTAAGGATTCGACATATAAAGCTTTATACACCAGTTATAAATTACTAACTAAATATAGGGGAGGGTGGGGATGGGGGATTAGATGGTTCTTCTAACTTCATTTCTTGAAATTCAAGGGGCTTTTGTTCTGGGAAGAAAATTACTAACAACATTACTGTGATTCAAGAAGCTATACATTCCATTGAAGATTTGTAGACTGACAAGGTTCTCAAGTTGGAATGCATACGCCTATGATAAGATAAACATGTCCTCCTCCAGGCTATCCTGTAAAGGTAAGTTTGATAATTTCTGGTAAAATATGCTAATGACTGTATTCCACTGAATAGTTATTCAGTTTTGGTACTGAAACCGGAAGGTTTTGCCAATGCAGGTAGAGGGTTGAGGACAAGGGTGATCCCCTGTTGCCTTCCTTTATGTTTATAATGGCTGAATGTTGAGTGAATCTGTCACTGTTATTCTTCTAATGTATCCAGGGTATTAAAATATCTAATGGTATCCCCTCTACTATCTCATCAATTTGTTGGATGAAAATTTATGATGGGTAAGGGCCTTATGTCTATGAGCCTCCAATTTTTAAGGTGGATATTATGCTATGAATTGTTTCACGACAAATGGTTAATTCATAAAGTGTTGTTTTTTTCATTAATGTGGAGAATCAGGTTTTCAAGTAGATAGATTTTAAACTCGAATCCTAGGGTGTAGGAGTAAGCATTTTAGGATTTTCTTTGGGTATCCCTGATCCAAAAGAAGAAGGAACATTTCCGTTTTTGAAGTTCTGATTTAGCAAGAGTAAAAGTAAAACTTTAATCTTGGAAGGGGTCTCTTACTTTCTTAGGTTGGTAAGACTCAATTACTCCAGAGCTCTCCCTTCAAGGTATTCCATTTATTGATGTCACTTTTCAAGCTCCCACATAAAATCATTGGGCCCTTAGAGAAATCTAGAAGATATTCCTTTGGAGGGAGCTTGGGAGAAGTTTAAATTACTATGATGGATTAGGAAAAAGTCAATAAACCAAGTTTTTTGGGGGTTTGGGGTTAAAAAAAAATATTTCCCTTATTGAATGAGGCCTTGATTGCTAGAGCTGGTGGAGGATGTAGAGGAGGAAGGTTCTTTGGGTGAAACATAAAGATGAAATATTTATGGAATATAGACAGAATGGAATCTTGTTTAATCAGACAATTTCCAAGAGGTTTCCTTTTGGAAATCTTTTTGGCCTCCTAAGAACTAAAGGAAATCTTTAACCAAAGGTACTATGTGGGAGAAGGAATGTTACTGAAGCAGTTTTTGAGACCTATGATAGTTTGATTAAGGATTTCCATAGTTAACTTATTAGAATATGAAAAGGAGTTTCTCAGTTTATGCGGAAATGGAAAATTCTGGAAGAGCTTCTGGATAGGAGGATTGTCAGGTGGGACATCATTGAATCCTCCTCCAAAATGTGATGGAGTATCCAACTCTTGGGCTCTCAACAAGAAATTAAGGGATTTCCATATCCCCAGTTTCCAGACCAAGGATATGGAAGCGAAAACATCATGGGAATTTTCTTGGTAAAATCTACCTATATGTTAAATTTCAAGGATGATCTACAAATGGATTATTAGGGTAGGCTTTGGGTGAAGGATCTTATCCCTAAAGTTAATATTTTTTCTGGTGGTATCAGAATAGATTTTGACGGGTAATCTCAAGAAAAGGGGAAATGAAGCATTCCCAATAGAGTTCGTTTTTTAGGCAAGAGGAGGAAAATGTCAACCATATCCTCTTTTATTGATCATTTTCTCATGATGTTTTCACTTCCATTCTGGATCTGTTTAATACCCAATGGATTTTCCCCTTAACTATTGAGGATTACTATTTTCAATGGGAGAGCCCCTTTTGTTTTCCCCATCTTGGTTGGGGCTGAAATATTTCCCTACATCATTTTGTTTGGGGTTTATGGCAAGGGAATGATGTATAGTCTAGGACCAGGAAAGATCTCTTTGGAAGTTAAAGAATTTTTTTGGTTGCAATCAAGGAAACTATCAAACTCTTTACGGAAGAAAAGAAACCTAACCAAAAAGGGAGCAGAAGAAAGTTGTTGATAAGTTCACCCTTAGACCGGTGGAAATTACAAAAAACCTAAAAGAAATCCTTTTAGACAGCCTTGAGGAAAATGTTGTTGTTAGCATTTTTACATAGGGCATATTATTGTATTTTAGGCATTGTCCTTTTATTTAATAATTGTGGAACAGTGCACTCTAGTCTAGTGACTTGCCTTCAATATTGTTAGTGGCTAACGATTCAATCTGGTATTAGTAGTAAGGACCTGGCATGTGGCGGGTCTTATTCATCTTTGTAGTTGGTGCATGCTCGGGTGTCATGTCTATCATCATGCGATGTACTATCTTAAAAATTACAGCTCTCGATTGTTTATGTAATCTGATTTCATGATCAATAATATTGTGAGGCTTTGTCCCTCTTTTTTTTGGTCAATGCAATCTTCAGGTAAGACAGCTGTCTGTGTCTATCACCCCTTTAGACAGAGATGGCATCGGCCTGACGTACGTGTTGTGTGAATTCGATATCTTCACACACGCTGATCCTTAGCCAGAGCATACCATTACACAATGTCCACACCTAGTTACCCTTTATTGAGTGTGTCCTTCGTTCCCTATCTGTGCATGTTGCATGATTCTCTCACTTCCACACTTTGCTACACCGCACCTTAAGGCGACAGAGTAGGACGCATTCTTAATTGCATTAGGGTCGATATGGCATCACCACTGGGAGACCCGATTATGTTATGCCATCACAGACGCTCACCATGTCTACACGTGTATGTAAGAACAACCGTCTGATTTGCATGCACATTCACAATGCCCTTCCATCCTTCCAAGCATCCCTCAACTAAAATTTGACTATCCACCTTATTGGAAGTAATTTTTTTTTTGATAGTCATTGGCATTCGCCAATTATGCCAACATAAATGGCGGAATATTGCAGATTTGGGCTTCTTTAAAAAAAAATCTTGAAAAAAAAAAAAGATTTGTGAAAAAAAAGAGATCTTAAAAAAAAGGAGAAAGATCTTGAAAAAAAATTGCAGATAAAAAAAAAGAGTGAAAAAAAAAAATCAGATCTGAAAGTGGAGGTGTGAAGAATTTGGGAGCAAAGGTTGAAGCAGTCCCGTCAACAAAATTCCAGCAGATAGCTCTTAGAAAAAAAGACGTAAATTTTTCATACAATTTCAGATTGATGTGCCTTTTTTTTGGAAATATAAAAAGGAGGTGCACAACTTTGCAGTTTACATCATCTTCAGATTCGGCCTCTACATGTGACAAAAAAACTGTACAAGTCGGATCAGTTTTTTTGAAAAAAAAAATCAGATCTAGCTGGTAAATTGGTAAGATCTCAAAGAAAAAGATTTCGATTCTTCTGAAATTTTGTGGGTTTCAAGAAAAATATTGTATAATGCTGTTGTCAAAATTTTAGAAAAACTTAGATCACAGTTTGTGAGAAAAGGTGAAAACAATATTCAGATTGTTTGTTTGGATCTTGAGAACAAACAGGTCAGCGGTTCAGTTCCCACTCTCTCCATATTTTTATTAAATTATTTTTTTTGGAAAATTTAGAGAAATTACTAAATTTTAGAAGATTTCCAAACTTAGAAGCTCACTAAACACATTTAGAGCCACTGTTAAATTTAGCGAAAAAACACCTATTGAGGGGTAAAAAAATATTTTTGGCCTAAATTATGTATTTTGTGATTCTAGACTCTTTTTTGTAAAGAGGGGGGACACAAAAACTTCATTTTAATGTAATTTTGGAGCATTTTGTATTAATCTTGGTGCATAAAGTGAAAAAAAGTGCAAATTTTTTATTTTATGTTTGGTTCTATCACACGAGATCTTTGATCTCATAGTAGCGTTTGGTATATACGGTGCCTCTAGGAAGTGCTTACGGGTGATACCGTCGTGACTACTACTGCACTTAATGCCTAATGCAGTTGCCTAAATGTCATCTGGGCATCGACCCTATAAAATTGACGGGGAGTAATAAGGACACAATACACACACATTTGAGCCCTCCCATTCGTTTGTGCTTGCACAAACCCCTCTCCGTATTGTCTACATACCACGTACTAAATTCTTTCACATGCGTTAACACCTCTTTCCGTACTGATGGGTATATTGAAAGGGTGATCTTCTTCCATGTACCGACGGGTATATCAGAAGGGAGCGTATATAGAAAGGTTTGGTATATCAGCCTGACAGTATAGTGAGAGGGAGAACCATAAACCCTGGAGTGATAAGAGCCTTACCCTTTGTCAAAAATTAAGAGTTTCAGAAATTGAGATTTCAGAAATGGGTGCACAAGCACCAAAGTTCTTCTTGCTAGATTCACAACTGCTTAGAGGAGACAACTATGCTACATGGAAACTGAAGATTAAGATGTTACTTGAGTTTGAAGACCTATAAACAGTTGTAGATGGAAAAACAAAAAGATCACTTGATGATGGAAGACAACAAGTTCAATTTGATAAGGCCAATCAAAAGGCCAAGTTGATCATCTTGTTTAGCGTAACAGATGATGGCAACCCCACATTAGAGATGCCACATCAGCCAAGGATGCATGAGATAAGTTGAGCACAGTCTATGAGGCAAAAAACAAGAATGCCATCCTCAACCTACTATCACAACTACATACTCTCAAGTTCAAGAACAATGAGAAGGTTGAAGTTTTTTTGAGACAAGTTGCTACTTTGAGGGCATCTCTATTGGCATTGGGAAAGAGATAAGTGATGAAAGACCTCGTACCAATTGTGTTTGCAAGCACTTCCTCCTTCCTAAATAATCTTTGTAATAACTATCAATGAGTGAACACACAGTCACCTTTGAGAAATTGGTCAATCTACTCCAACAAGAAGAGGCAATGAACAACAAAGATCATGAAGATGAGCAAACACTATCTTCCAATCATAAAGGAAAGGAGAAATTTTAGTCCAATCACAAGAAGTCCTAACAAAATCAAAGTCAAAAAAGGGACCAAAGTCAACGAGACAACACCAAGAAGTGTCCCATTTGCAATAGAGGGGGACATGAAATCAAAGATTGTTGGTACAATTCCTACAAAAGGGTCCATCAAGTAATTCAAAAACCAATAAACAACAAGGGTAACAATAATTCAATAAAGGGAAGTCAAACAAAAACAACAATCAAGGGCAGAAAAATAGTAATTGGCAAAGAAAACCCAAAAACAAGGGTACATACCGAAACATGCGGATGATTTAGATGAATAACACCACATGTATCTGCTCATTTGATGAAGAAAACCAAGTCCACACAAAGATATCTGGTATGTTGACTCGGGGGTTGCAACTCGACACATGACTGATGAAAGGATTGGTTCTACACACTACGTGACTCACCTAACAAGAACCATGTGTCATTAGGTGATGACTCATCATACAGTGTCAAGGGGATTGGAAACATTTCACTACCTCTTGGAAAACATGATTACAAAATCATAGATGTATTGTATGTATTTGGGTTGAACTAGAATTTTCTATTAGTTAGTCAACTCCTTGATCACAACTTGAAGTTGGATTTTGACAGTAATAATGGAGAAAAAGTGTTCTTGATAAGAGATAAGTCAAGAGGTTCCAAGATTGCAGCAAGAGCCTCCAATGTGGGACGCATGTTCCAACTTGATTTTGTCCACAAGAATGATCAAGCTCTAGTGGCCAAAGACACACAATCTACAGAACTATGGCATCACAAATATGGTCACATTAGTTTTGGCTATCTCCAAACACTTCAAAAGGGAAACATGGTGAAAGGATGCCTCTACACTCAAGCACAACACTGACAAGTGTCACAACTTACCTAGCTGGAAAGCAACACATAGTACCCTTCTAGAATAACACCATATAGAGCTAAGGGAGAAGCTTGATTTGGTGCACACCGATCTTTGCAGGACCATGCAACCAAGTCATTCTAGATGTCAATACTTCATGCTTTGTGTTGATGACTACTCAAGAAAGATGTGGATATATTGTCTAAGAAACATGAGTCAAGCCTTTGAGACATTTCTATAGTTCAAAGCACTTGTTGAGAATGAAGTTGGTCGCAAAGATCATACTCCTCTGCTCCAGATCGAGGGGGGGAATTCACAAGCAATGAGTTCAGACTACTTGGAAGCTCATGGGATTTGTTGATAAATGCCTCCTACTCACACACCATAGCAGAATGGTATAGTTGAGAGAAGGAATCATACTATCATGGAAATGGTGCGATGTATGATTTATGACTCAGGTTTAACAAAGACATTTTAGGTAGAAGCTGTAAGAACTCCAGTCTATTTGTTGAACAGAGTGCCCAAAGTAGCTCTTGAAGGAGTGACACCTCAAGAAGCATGGTCAAATCGGAAACCATTAATTGCACACCTAAGAGTATTTGGGTGTAAAGCTAGCATGCACATACCTAAGAAGAATAGGAACAAGTTGGATATGAAAGCTGAGAAACTGATATTCATTGGATACAGTGAAGAAGCACCTAGGTACATATTATGGGATCCGAAAGTAAAGAAAGTATACACAAGTAGGGATGTTAAGTTCTTTGAGAAGAAACAAGCAGATGCTCCACTTAATGACTCAACAAACATGCATAATACACCTCTTGTGAAGATAGAATTTGATGTTCCCATTGAAGACGATAGTGATGAATTGGATGATGGTGAAAACTTGGATCCACCACAAGCCAATGGAGCAGCTAAGAAGTTACCTAAATGGTATACTCAATTAATAAGAGATGCAAATTTGGATGAAGCACCTAGCACATCATTCAATCCTGGACCTAGAACTCGCAGTCAAGCTCGTGAAGAGGTAAATTATGCCCTAATGAGCAGAGTTGTTGAAACAATTGAGCCATCTACAGTTTAAGAAGCCCTACAATCAAAATCTTGGAAAGATGCCATGGATTTAGAGTATCAGTTAGTGATGAAGAACAACACATGGCAACTTATCGACCTTCCTCCTGGGAAGAAACCCATTGGATGCAGATGGATATTCAAGACTAAGTATAAATCAGATGGGACTATTGACAAGTATAAAGCAAGGCTTGTAGCAAAGGGGTATACACAACAAGAAGGCATTGATTATGAGGAGACATTTGCTCCCACAGCTAAGATCAAGATAATCAAGATGATCTTTGCTCTAGCTGCACAATTTGGTTGGAAAGTCCACCAAATGGATGTGAAAAGTTCCTTTCTTAATGGAGATTTGCAAGAAGAAAGTCTATAATGACTTAGCCAGAGGGTTATGTAATACCAGGAAAAGAGATGATGGTATGCAGACTCATAAAATATCTATATGGCCTAAACAGCAACCCCAGGAATGCTACATCAAAATTGATGAGCATCTCATAAGTCATGGATTCGAAAGGAATCCTTATGACCCCAATCTCTACCTCAAAAAGTAGGGGGGGAGATTGTCATTATGGTTGTTTATGTTGATGATCTAGTCATTACAGGAAGTTCTGTGAAGATGATCGATGCAGCAAAGAAGGATTTTAATCAATTGTTCAACATGACAGATCTCAGGCTCATGCACTATTGTCTTGGGTTGGAAGTATGGAAAAAAGAGAATCATATCTTTGTGTCACAATTGAAATACACCAAGACAACGCTCGGGAAATTTAGGATGATGGACTACACTCCTATTGCTACACCTATGGAAGCGAGACTTCAGTTATCTCATTCCGATCCATCACCACCGGTGAATGCAACTCTCTATCGGAAGTTGATCGGAAGTCTCATTTACCTGACATATACTAGACCAGATATCAACTTTGCAGTCAACTATTTATCACACTTCATGTAAGAATCGAAAATATGTCGTTGGAAAGCAACAAAGAGAATACTAAGATATCTAAATGGTACAGTTGACCTTGGTCTAGAGTACAAGAAGAACAACTTCTTCTTGACAGGATATTCATATTCAGATCATGCAGGAAACATGGATGATAGGAAGTCAACATCAGGCTTCATTTTCTTTATGGGATCTAGACCAATACCATGGGGAAGAAAGAAACAAAACTTTGTTTCTCGCTCTTCTACAAAAGCAGAGTATCGAGCTGCAGGTGAAGCTGTTTGTGAAGCAATATGGCTACGTCGAATACTGGAAGGAATTGGTCTACCACAACAGAAATCTACTCCAGTATATGTTGATAATGAAGGAGGTTCTGAGCTTGTTCGCAATCCAGTATTTCATGAGAGAACCAAGCATATTGAAGTACAGGTTCATTTCATATGCGAGCATGTCTTGAAGCACAACATACAACTCCAGTTCTATCCTACAGCTGAACAGAAGGCAGATGTTTTCACTAAGTCACATGCACGTGACAAATTCACACTGTTCAGAGAGTTCCTCTCCACTTCATTGGAACTATGTAAAATTAAGGGGGGGAATGGTTAGCATAATTTAGCATAGGCATATTTATTGCATTTTATTGCATTGTCTTTATTTAATAATGTCCAACATGTGCACTCTAGTCTAGTGACTTGCATTCAATATTGTTATGTTGGATAACATTTAATATTGGTATTAGTAGTAATTACATGTGCATGTGAGACGGGTCTTATCATCTCATAGTTTGTGCCTGATAGGGTGTCATGTCTATCCATATGAGGCTATCTAATATCTATAAATATTACAGCTCTTGCATTGTTATGTAATCTGATTTCATGATCAATAATATTTGTGAGGCTTCCGTCCCTCTTTGGTCATTGCAATCTTATTCTATTATTTGGTATTAGAGCTATACCATTATTATTAGTTGTTAAGTTAAATTTTGATGGGGCATGAAAAGGGAATTTGGGCCTAACTGGGCGAGGTGGAACTTTAAGAGATAGTGAAGGTGATTGGTTGCTTGTTTATGCTAGTCCATTAGGTTGGCAAACAAACAATATTGTGGAAGCTAGAGCTCTCTTTTGGGGTTTTTTTTGTTGGAAAAAGAAAAAGGTTTCAAGGACATCCAGATAGAGGGTTATTCACTCATCATTATTAATGCTCTTAACAATCAAGGTTCCATTAATTGGCCCTTAAGAAATATCCTCAATGATGTTAAGGAAACTTTAAAATATTTTGTAAAGGTTTTTTTGTCACCCTCAAAATCCCCCCCTCATTTTTTAAGTCAAATTCAAATATTTTGAGCTCCCTCCCTCTAGAAGTGTTCAAGTAAAGTTGGAAGTCTGAAAAGATAGAAATTCATGCTTTGAGTTTGTTTAAACTCTTCAGTCTGCATGTTTTGATAAATTTTCTATTTTCCTATCTGGACATGTGAAAAAAATTGGTTACTCAATTTAGTGTCCCTCACATTGTTTACCTTCTCAGGTAACCTAGGGCACGTTTACATCACCACTACCCCCTTGGGGTATTAGTCAATTTGTGATTTAAACACCTATCCTAAGTTTAATTCACCCCATTGTGTTTTACCCATGAGTAATTAAATATTAACTATTTAATTACACCTTTTTACATGTATCCCAACCACTTATCTACCCCATATCTATTTTATCCACATATCCCCCCTATTTCTCCTCCTCCCAAACCGAGCAGTGGGATATTTCCCATACTTGAGGTGAAAGGATCACTCTCATCTTCCCAGAAATTGCTCCTTTTGGCCATTTCGGGAGTCTGTTCCCCAATCGGTGCCGACCGGTACTCGGTCAATGCCGATTTTTTAGAACGGCGCCAATTTCATCTCGGTCGGTGCCGATTAAAAATAGGGGCTCAGAACTCAGTTTTGGTTAGACACAGGTTGTGAGTTAGACAAAGAGAGCGAGAGAGTTTCGAGCCTCTAGTTCTGAACATCATCTATCAAGTGAGAGAAAAATCCTGTCCAAATCAATCCCTGAGAGGAGCACCGTTACTCTGCCCTTACCACATCGATATCGTGAGTCTCCATTGATTTTCTGGTGACTCTGTTCCTGCATCCAGCACAGGTGGAGCCTTTCCAGTATCTCTACGACTTCTGTAGATCCAGCGGATGTTGACGATCTTGCCTTCGTTTTCCGTTTCCCAAGTTTTCTTGCAGTGTGTCTCGGATCGACGCCAATCTAAACAAGTCGACACCGATCTTAACTAGTCGACACCGATTTTAACCAGTCGACGCCGATTTTACATAACGATGCCGATCATCCTGCAGACAGGTAAAAGAAATCAGGTAACACAAATCCAGCATTGTTTTCACAGTTTCCTATTTTCTGTTGTTTTCTGTCTGCTGTTTAGATTCTGTTTATTACTTTGATCAGAAAATCTAGTCCTTTACGTACATCTTTTATCATGTATGCTTCTTTACTTAATTGAAAACGTGGACTGACATCCGCCGAGGGAGCTTATCGCTTCCCAGACCCGCTTCTTGGGCAGTCCACCTAAATATCTTTTAACGTGGTCTTTTTCTGTCAAGCATCGGTGTCTCACAGGTTTCTTGGATCTACTGTGCAGGATCACTCGTGTGCACCCGTCTTATCTACATCAGCTTCCTTATCCATCTACATCTTCGGATCTTATCCATCAGGTATCGATTTTATTTGAGTTTTTTAAGGTTTTTGTGTTTAGTTTGGTGCATTAACTTGGACAGGTAACAAGCGTGAAATTCTTGATCAACATTCTGGCACACCCGGTGGGACCCAACCAAAGTCCCTTATTGGTAAGTTCATCTCTTTTCTAGTTTTGAGCTTTGTTAGTTTTCTTCACTGATTTTTATCAGTTCTACTTAAGCATTTCCTTTCATCGTTTCAGTCTTGCTTCTTTCATTTCCGAATTTGCAAAGTTAGGTCTTTTCTTTTTTTTGCGAATCTCAATTCCAAATTCTATTTATAAAATTAGTAAATATTTCATTTGGATTTCAAGATTGCATGTTTGATCCATCTCTTTATGCAAAATTGTTATTTCTTTGAAATTTTTCTAGTCCCTTAAATAGAAATTTTTCATTTTGCTATTATTTGGATATATCTTTCTGGGTTGGTTTGTGTGTTTGCTTAACCTTTTCTTGCGGAGAACTTTGCTTGTTCATGGGATTGTTCGAGGGGAAGAGCTCAACAATGCGCTTTTTGAAGTCCACACACCTTGGAGAGCTAAATCTACAGGTATTTCTCTTTTACGGTGTTTTCCTTTTTTGTTAGGAACTAAAAAAAAAAAAGAGACTTTGTTTGTTTGTTTTCTATCACATTCGAACATTTCAATTTTGGTGCTTAAAAAGAATTTAATCACATTTGGGAAAGAATCTGTTTGACTTGTCTTCATCGAAATCAAACACTTCATTTTTAAGTGCTTAAAAAGAACTCTTTCTTTGTCATTTCTGCTGTATGTTTTTCATCTAGTTTTAATTAGGTTGGAAAATTGATCAAAATCGGTAGTGACACTATTTGATTTTTATTTTTCACCCTTGCACACAAAGCCAAAATCACTAGGTATAAAGCATTTAAACAAGAATTCCTCCCCTGGCCTCGCCTACTTGGAAGTGACATCCAAGAGGAAGAGCCTACGCGGTACTCGGGCCGCGTTATAAATTCACGGAAGTTCTGGTATATATTGGCAAAGCACCCGACTCCCTTATCGCAGCGGTGTGTGAAGTGTGGGGGTAGGCCCCTATATCAAGCCACGTACCATTCTTTTACTGAAGTGCCTTCGGGACTCCTCACCAAACATTCCCCAAACCATCCTTAGTTTGGCTATTTGAGTAGTTCCTGTTCTAAAAAGCCTTCCCTAACATTTTCTTTCTTAAAAGCATAAAAATTTAAAAGAGATAATCACCTACGCTGCTTGAATTGTCTGTGCATTAGTTAGGTCAATCTTATTTTTCTATATTTCTATTTGTTTATGACGGTCATCACTCGATTGCAATCTAGAAGAATGGCTCAACTGGCCCCTTCTTCCTCCGAGATCACCACTAGTGTAGATGTTTTGGCACCCCCCGGGTCTTCCTCGGGACCACTGTTAGTTGGTTCCCCATCCTGGTCATATAATCCTTTTTATCAGGCCAAAGCAACCCCATCACGTCCAGCTACCCCTAGTCCTTCAGAAATATCATCCGCTTCTGATATGGAGTATGTTCCTCATGGGGATCCTGAATTTCAGGTGCTCCTTGATCGCAATCCGGTAGCCCTTATGGACTACCTAGTACACAAGTCTATTCGAATATCTGATCAGGGACCACCAATCCAACAAGTTTATGATTATCCTCGTGAACCATCCCAGGCTTTTGTAGAATAGTTAGCATCCTTTTTTTCACCTCGAACCATGGAGGAGGGTGGCGCACCTGTGCCTCCTTTTTCTCTTCCACCGACCATGTCGACTAGTTCTCAAATAGTCTTGCCCATTCCCAATGCCATAGTTACCTTGACTATTCCACAACCTACTTCTGAGAAGTCCTCTTCTCTGGCTATAATGGGTGTGTCTGCGCACCCACAGATTGTTGTTAATTCTTCTATGCCATCCATTACGTCCAAGGGTCAGTACTTCTTTATGAGTCAACCTCCTTCAACGAGTCAGTTGGTTCCTGTTTCTCGTCCTCAGTTGGTTTTTCTTCCAATGTTCCAGCAACAGTGACCTTCACCCATCCTCTAGCATCAGCACCCTTAATAACTAATCCGGCAGTAAAAAGCCTCTTTCAGACCTTATTCCCCACCATGTCCAATCAAATCGACACCCATGGTCCTCAATCCATTCCGATTCAGTCAACAAGCATAGGAGTCCACCAATCACAGGCTCCGTCTGTCATCCAACCTTCTTTTTCTCAACCACTCGTCATCTCATAGCCTGTCTATACACAGGCTCCTTCACAACAAATACCACACCAGGCATCACCCAGAATGCCTGGTTACTCCTCTTATCATCCTATCAATCAACAGATGAATCCCCCGTTGACACCTCAACAACATCCACCATTTTCTTCTTATGTAGGACATGCCAACATGCCTCCTCCTCAATCTGACGTGGTCCAAATTCTTTTCAAGAAAATTGTAGACTTAGAAGCCTCCACCAAAGGGGCTCATCCTTCATACTCTTTTGAAGAAGTGTGTAATGAACCCATTCACCCATCAGTGGCTTTTAAGCCTTATCCCCCCCAATGGGAACTTCCTAAGTTCACAAAATTTCATAGTCAAGAGGACCCTCAACAGCATCTGCGAGCATTTAAACATGCTTGCTATCTTATAGTCCAGGATCAGGAGCTTATGCTCCGTACTTTCCCTATGTCTCTCGCAGGACCTGCTTTAGACTGGTATAATAACATTCCCCAACATTCCTTGTTTTCTTTCTCTCAATTGGCCTAGATGTTTGTTGAAAACTTTTCAATAAATATCGCACATAAGATCTCGATTACAGATCTTTATAACATTCGTCAATTCGATGATGAGTCTATTGCAGACTTTGTCACTCGTTGGAGAGGGATAATAAACCAATTGTCTTTCTCCCTTCCTCAATCCCAACAGATCGAGTTGTTTACTTGATCTTGTGCTAATCATATTTCTTCCACTTTAAGGATCCAGACCTTTCACACATTTGAAGAAGCCTTTACGATGGCACGCAAAATTGAGTCTCGTGCCATTGAATAAGGGAAGTTAAAACTTCACTCTAAATCTAAACCAGATTTCTCTCAGTTTACTAAATCAAACCCTTCCACTTCTAAAGACAAGAATCAGGGATCCACCAATGCTATTGTATTAAAAACATCACGAGTCGATAACACTTCTAATCAAACACCACGGAGAGACTCCTCATCTTCTCGAAAAGGATCCTCATCATCTCGATCTTTCACTTCATTGGGGGAATCATATGCTTCTATCCTGGAAAAAATGTTGGAAGTTCACATGATTGAACTTCCTCCCATTAGGAATATTGATGAAAGCCAAGAACGTCCATTCTGGTATAGGGAAAATGACTTCTGTCATTATCATAGAACCAAAGGTCATGACATTGAAAGATGTCAAACCTTCAAAAATCTTGTCCAGAAATTCATTGATAAAGGCGAGCTCATTCTGGATAACCCAAATGCTCCCCCAAATCAAGCGCTTGATGTTTTTAAACAACCTTTTCCCAATCATTCCCCGAACCATGATGCTTCAGAGTCTCAAAAACCAAACACTCATACTATCAGCGTCATTTCTACTGAAGAATCTTCTTCTAAACCTAAGCCATCTGTGAACACATGACCGAATCAGACCTTCTTCCACTTCGTTAATCATTGGGATTCCACCATCTTCAGATAGCTCGTCTTTGAATATTCCTACATTGTTAGATATGGATTCATCTCTCTCTGCTTCTTTGTCTGATCTTCCATCCATACCCGAGACAGTATCATCCTCATCTGTCTCATCGTCAGATATTCTTTCAATGCTCGAGGCAATTACATCCCTTCGAGTTTCCACCGCGGATACATCTACTTCTATTTCTCCCATTTTTGCTGTGACTATGCCATTGGTAAACATACCTATAGTTGTACCAACTTCGATGGAAGCATCTTTGATTTTGACTCTTCCCATTTCCTTTCCTACAGTAGCCTCACCCACAATTACTGTACCAGAAGTAGTTCCCTTGCAAGGAACTACTTCTTCATCACTCACTTCTTCCATCGCCGATGCTACTTTACCTATTAAGGGAAAATCTAAAGAAGTAGCACCAGCACCCACACTCTTAGACTGAGACAACTGAAATCTAACATTGCGTCATCAGTATCTCCCCATTTGCTTCCCCCGAAAAGGTTACAATCACCTTATGCGGTTGAAATTGTCACCATCCCTGAAAAAGGAAAGCCCATATTTCGAACCATCAAGACTCTTGGTGCTTTCCCACAAAAATATCTCTTTGCACCTCATAAAATATTGGATTTGTCCACTGAGAAGGCATCTTCTTCTACAAACTTATCAAAACCATCATCTTCTTCTACAACACATTCTTCACCAGCACCTCGAAAAGTGGACTTACCTACTAGAAAGACGTCACCTCTTTTATCAGAATCATCATCTTCGTTACCAAAAACCAGGGCACCCTCTGTTCCTCCAACCAAACCTACTTTGGGAGCTCCTCCCTCATCTAAATTGACATTATCTAAATCATCATTAGTTTCGACCAAGCAGCCTCCCTTATCTCTGAAGACCACAACACTTGTCACATCCTCATCATCTTCAAAATCTATTTTAGGGGCTCCTCCTCCATCGAAATCAATCATGTCTCACTTACTTCCATCTCAAATTCCCAAAGATGCTCCTCCAGATGTCCAAAAAAATAAGACGATCCCTAAAGAGACTGTCAAACCTAACATGCATGTTCTTTTACCTCGGCAGTCTATTAAAGTAAAAGAGGCACCTTCATCATCTCTGTCCTCATCTTTGTCTACCGGATTCTATACTGAAATCCTCCGCCAACTTATCCAATCTTCATCCATATCTCTTCCTCCGATTAAACCCTATAACCCTAAAGGAGTAAAACCTTCCTGGTTTAACTCTGATTTGATTTGTGCTTACCACCGTACTCCGGGTCATGACACCGAGGGATGTAAAGCTCTCCAATCCATCGTTAACAACCTCTTGGAAGAAAGTGATCTTTTGCTAGAAGAGGAGGAGGAACAGGTATCTCCTATCATCTTAGCTCCATCTGAGCCTTAACAGTCTATTCAAACCTCTACTTCTAGTGATTCCACTCTAGATGATCTTCGCCTTCTCAAATTGACACAATTCATATCGCCACTAGAACCCAACAGTATGATAATCCATCATCATCCACAACATCTCGACCATGGGTTGTCATTTCTACAGCCCCTGAAGGAGCTCTTCCTTCTTCATCAGCCTCGAGACCTCAGGTTTCTATTCGTGTTACACCTTGGGCTCAAATTCCCGTGTCAGTTGAGGAGAGTGTTATGAAACAACTCACCCAGGCTCCGGTCAAAATGTCTCTTTTTGACCTCATTCAATCTTCTCCGCAACATCGCCAGGCTCTAATTGATAATTTGCGTCGCATCGCTGTGAATTCAGATGAACCCCAGCCTTTCGAGATGGTTGTTGGATTGAATAGACCATCAACCACCATTTCTTTTGAAGATTCAGAAATTCCTTCCCTTTCTTCTGAGGATTTGGAGGCTCCCCTCTTTATCACGGTCCAAATCAACAACACTATGCTAAAACGCACTATGATTGACAGTGGTGCTGCACTCAACATCATCTCCTCACACACATTCGAGCAACTTAAGTTACCGAAGAACGTAGTGTCACCCCCGCCTTTCGCTCTTTGATCATTTAACGATCAGCTAGCAGTTACTTTAGGAACTGTGGTCCTGCCCATTCGAGTAGGTAAGAAGCTGCTTCACGAACTCTTTTACATTGTTGAAGGGAAATTCCACTACAATATGATCCTCAGACACTCCTGGATTCATGCAATGCATTGTGTCCCATCCACCCTCCATCGATGCTTAAAATATCAATATGAGGGAAAAATCTATACTCATCCAGGAGATCCTTTTCCTTCCGCACAATGCGACATGACCACAGGGTCTGCCCCTCTAAAGGAGAATGCTTGTTCTCCTGACAAGGCCTCATCCTCTTCCATACCTGCAACTAAACTACCAGACTTACAAAATCTAGAAGAGACATTGCAGCGTTTCTCACTAGGAGAGCTTCCTCTCCTTTCTTTTGATGCCCATCTCAAACCTAACGAGTATGGTAGACCAGACAAACAACCTGAATATCAGCCAGGTCTTGGTAGCATCATCACCATTGGTCTACCCAATCAACAGACTAATTTCATTTACGGTGGTCTTGATACACCTCACTATCACCCGGATTCTCCCCCTAGGGCCAAGCCCTATTCAGCAGGATTCGATTGTCTACAGAATCCCACGTTTGCAAAAACTTATTTATATCGATGCGCGTGGAAGGGCTTTGGCTTGGGAAAATATGAACAAGGTGTGCATGACCTCACATCCATTCCAACTCTCAAGCCACATCAAAAATTTGGTTTAGGATTTAAACCTCTTTCAAAAGCCACCATCACTATTCTCGATGAGCCTCTTCCTATTGAGGAACCATCTTCTCCCGCTAGGTCAGAAGCATCACTTGATGTGGATGATGCCATTTCCATCCCGTCTAACTTTTTTTTTTAGTCAATACCATTTCCTTAGGGCCACTAACCTATAAGACTAATGACAAGCCCGCTTCCATACCGTTAACTTTTCCTGAAATAGTTGGAGATGACTCTCCTACTATCAACACTGTCCACTGTGCGGATGATGATTCTGTCCTCACCTATCTAGGGGCAGAGGATTCCTATCTTCCTAAAACCATTCCTTCTGACACGTCTACGCTTCTCAACGAAGCCACTGTCGACCTTAATATAGGGACTTCTAAAGACCCTCGCATCATTAAGGTCGGCCAATCTCTTAATCCACAGGAGTTGGGAGACTTCACCACTTTTCTTTCCAACCATCGTCAAGCCTTTTCTTGGTCATATGAGGATATGCCAGGACTCGATCCCGATATCGTGGTCCACAATATCGTTACTCTTCCCGACATCAAACCGGTTAAACAAAAATTACGTAAAATGCACCCTAGAGTAGCCCTTCTTGTTAAAGAAGAGTTGCAGCGCTTGCTCTCGGCTAACTTCATCCAACCCATCGATTATCCACAATGGGTTTCCAATGTAGTACCAGTAACTAAAGCTACTGGGAAAATTTGAATTTGTACCGACTTCCGGGATCTTAATCTTGCTTGTCCAAAAGATGATTTTCCTCTACCTAATATCAACCAACTTGTGGATTTAACTGCGGGTCATGAGATGCTTTCTCTTATGGATGGTTTCTCTGGGTATAATCAAATTCTCATCGCACCAGAGGACCAACATAAGACTTCCTTCATAACTCCTTGGGGGACCTTTTGTTATCGTGTCATGCCTTTCGGTCTTAAGAATGCAGGAGCAACCTATTAGCGAGCAATGACCTACATCTTCCACGATCTCTTACACAAAACTATGGAAGATTACGTCGACGATATCCTCGGTAAATCCAAACACTGTCAGGATCATCTTTTCATTCTTGCACCTCTCTTTGAGAGGCTTATTCACTTTTGTCTTCGTCTAAATCCATCTAAGTGCGTGTTTGGCGTTCTCACTGGTAAACTCTTAGGCTTTATCATTTCTATTAGGGGTATTGAAGTAGACCCCACAAAAATAAAAGCTATCCTTGAGATGCCTCCCCCTTCTAGCTTAAAGAAACTCCGCAGTCTTCAAGGACGTCTTCAATCAGTGCGTCATTTTATCTCGCAACTGTCAGACCGTTGTCAGCCTTTTCATCATCTCCTTTGTAAGAACGTTCATTTTGAATGGGATGAGTGTTGCCAAAAAGCCTTTGATGATCTCAAAGTTTATCTTCTTTCTCCACCTGTGCTTACACCTCCACGTGAGGGGGAGCCTTTCTATCTTTATATCTTTTTGACTGACCATGCTCTGGGAGCCATGATCTCGCATTGGGACGCTTGTGGTAAAGAACAAGCTGTCTATTACATTAGTCGTACTCTCCATGAGTATGAAACCCGCTATTCTGAAGCTGAAAAGCTGTGTTGTGCTCTCTTCTTTACAACTTCTAAGCTTCGTCACTACCTCCTCAATCATAAAACTTACATTGTCACAAGTGTCAATCCACTCAAGACAATGCATGCAAAGCCTTATCACAATGATTGTATCACTCGTTGGCTCATGCTTATGACAGAATTTGATCTCGAATTTATCTCACAAAAATCTATCAAGGGTCAGGTCATTGCAGATCAATTAGCTGATGCTCCTCTTCCGGACACTCAAGTCCCTCTTGCTCAATTCCCTGATGAATATATCCAACAAATTGATTTTGGTCTGTCTCCATTTAAAGTAAAACTCTTCTTTGATGGATCCAAATGCCAGCAAGGGGGAGGTGCGGGTTTTGTGATGATTCCTCCTTGGGGTGTGCCCATCCCAGTCGCACACAAATTAAACTTTGAGTGCACCAATAATATGGCTGAATATGAAGCTCTTGTTTTGGGTCTTCAAAATGCCATTAATCTTGGTGCTTGCCATATCGACATCTTTGGTGACTCTGAACTCATCGTTAATCAAGTCACAGGTGTCTATCAATGCAAGAATGACATCCTTCAAAAATATCGTGATATCGTTCTCTGTCAACTCCAATCTTTCGATAAATTCACTATCCAAGCTATTCCTCATACTGCGAATTGATTCATAGATACAATGGCTTCATTAGCCTCGCTTATTCCACCTTTTACCGAGGACTCACGACTTTATGTGGCTGTGCAATGATTAGATCAACCATCTCATCTTAGGCAACTGACTTCAATCAATGCTATCACAACCAATACTCAGGATGAGTGGTATCAACAGATCATTGATTATCTATCTCATTCAGTGCTTCCTCCAGATCTAACTTCCAATGGTAGAAGATCTTTTACCCTACGTGCTAATCACTATACTATTCTAGGTGGGATCCTCTACAAATGCGGCTTTGATGGTATTTTGCTTCGGTGCCTCAAAACCCCTGAATCATCTAAAGCTATTCAGGAGGTCCATGACGATATCTATGGTGGACATTTTAGTGGTTTGGCCGTAGCTAAACAGCATCTTACGCTTAGGCTATTATTGGCCTTCTCTTAATCGAGATTGTTGCGAATACACTAAGAAATGTGTCAAATGCCAACAACATTCCAATCTTACGCATATCCCTAGTCAATCTTTGCAACCTGTAGCATATTTGTGGCCTTTTTCACAATGGGGTCTTGATCTCATTGGTCTTATCAATCCCCGTTCTTCATAGCGTCATCATTCTATCATTACTGCCACTGAGTACTTTACTAAGTGGGTGGAAGCTATTCCTCTTTCTTCAACCAAAGCTAAACCGATTGTTGACTTTGTTTATCAACACATCATTTGTCGCTTTGGTGTTCCACACAAAATCATCACAGACAACGGTAAGTCTTTCAAGAACGTTGATTTATAGAACCTATGCGACGCTTTCAATATCAAACTCAGCTTTTCTTCTCCATACTATCCCCAAGCTAATGGCCAGGCTGAGGCTTCCAATAAAACTTTGCGTAATATCCTTGCAAAGGTAACTAGTCGAGCTGGTAGGGATTGGAATTTACATATCCCTTTTGCTCTCTGGGCTTATCGGACTAGCATTCATACTCCTATTGGTGCTACTCCCTTCTCTCTAGTCTATGGGTCTGAGGTTGTTCTTCCTTTGGAAGTCCAAATCCCATCTCTCCGTGTTTCTCTGAGAGAATTTGTCTCTGATGAGGATTATCGTCAAAATCATCTAGCACAACTTGAATTATTAGATGAGTGGCATCTCAACACTCTTGAGCATCATCAAGTCTATCTTAAGCGTGTCAAATGTTATTATAACAAGCACTTGCAGCACCGTGACTACAAAGTTGGTGATCTTGTTCTTAAAGAAAACCAAAATATCACTACACAAGAAAGGAGTCAGCGTGGTAAGTTTGCTCCCAACTGGATGGGACCGTACGTCGTCACTCATAAATATGGGTCTAGGGCTTATCGTCTATCTTCCATGGATGGTGTACCTGAAATGGAACCTCTTAATGCCTTGCATCTAAGGCCCTTCTACTGTTAAAATCTATCTTACACAAATTTAGTCGCAAGACAAGATCTTTCATCCATCTAACAACTAGTCATATACTTTCGTGGTGATTCAAAACTATGTGGTTCTCCACGTATTGTCCTTTTTTTACCTTAAATATGAGTATCGCGGCTCTACTCATAGAATTTTTTCTTATGGATATGTTCCTCCTCATGGTAGGAATACCTTAATCACTGCTTCATCTGTCCCAAGTGTTTATCTTAATCGGATCTACTCGGGACATGAGTACGTGCTCTTTATACGTTTTCTTCCCCTCTATCTGATCTACCTAGGTCTAAACTCAGCTTCTTTCAAAAAGCTCAAAAGAAGAAGAAGAAGAAGAAGAAGAAGAAGAGATGCTATCCAAAAATCCTAAAAGATAGACTGATCCCTTGAAGGACAGCTATCCATGCATTACCAAATGAATCAAAATATATAGACCATGCCCTCCAAGGATGGCTATCATTAAAAAATTCAAAATACAGACCGCTCCCTTGAAGGACGACTATTTCTCAAAGGAATTCCCAAGGCTTCTCACATTGATCATCCTTTTAGTCAGTTTATACACTTTCTAGCATCACTGAAAGACTTCCCGTATTGATCAGTCTTTCCATATCTAGCAAACTTCCCACATTGATCAGTTTGATTTTCCGCCAAAAATAATGAAGCTGAGATATAAGACCTTTTGTCGATCATATGGAGAATCCTATTTTCCCAGTATGAGCATGTATTCTGTCCCTTGTAAATTTTGACAAAATACATACTTGCTTCCCCTTCCATTTACCTTCTAGATCTGGTTTGCGACTAGCTAGTGTCAGGTTTATTTTAACCTCATATATGGCCTTGTATGCATGGTCTTTTATTTTCCTATCAAAAGTCTCTATCTACGGTTGGTTAGGGGATTTGCTTATCATTCTTTTTCTTTTCTAGGGGTGTTTTCTTTATTTCCATTTAGCATTTCTTATTCATCCAGTTAAATTGACATTTAACATGTGAATTTAGTCAAAATTTAACATTTTTCTAATTTCATCTTATCTACTTTTCTTTTTTCCCAAAAGAAAATATATCATAGCATGTATTATCAACACATGTGAGTCTATCTATCTATTTTTCATCAAAATTCAATTAAAAAATCTTAAATATATCAAAATCTATCAATCACATCTATCCATCTATCATCTAAAATCACGTTCATCCAAGTTACATTACATCTATCTATATCTATTTCTCATGCAAATTTAATCCACATATCAATCGCATCAAATCACATCTATTTATATCCTCTACATCTATGTCTATTCAATCACATCTATTCAACATCTATCGGTCTATGTCTATATCCATCATAATGACGCTACATCTATCTATGTATATCAAAGTTAAGAGCATGAGAACAATCATATGAAAAAGGAAATGATGAATCTATATATATATACATGAGTATTTGTACAAAGAATGGGTGGATTTCAATCAAGCCATCTATATCATACATCAAAAATGCCTTCGAATCAAGGCTACATCAATACATTGATACAAAAATATATCTCAATCTCTAAATCGTAAAGTCCGACAGGTGGAAGACGCTATCTCCTCCACCCTCCTCTGGACCAGGCTGTCTCTCCTGGCCGCCGCCTATCGAACTCGAAGTGCCTGCTGCTGGGGGCCTACCTCTACCTCACCCTCTCCCAGTGTTCCCTCCCTCTGACACACCACTAGCTGTGGTTGTCACAGATCTCCTCCTCGCACCATAACGAGGCACCTCAGGGGCATGTTGTGCTAGAGTGTCCTCATAGTATCTCACCTCAGCGAGGAGAGACTGATATGTACTTAGGCTCACTGTACCAGGTGCTCGTAGTGTCGCTGGTGGTGCTGCTAGTGGTGGCCCTTCTATGGTCGTACCCTGTGTCCCAGACTCTGATATGGTACTTGTATCACCATATTTGGCCCTAAGGGCCTCCCTATGTCTATGATAGCGATCCCTCTACTGGATCACTGTATCTCGCTCCTGATGAGTTATATCCCTCTCCAATATCAGGGCATCCCTCTCCTCTGTCAGAGCTCTGATCTCCTCTAGGGCAACCTGATGTGTCTGCGGGTTGGATACACAACATGTGGTACTGTAATAGGCACAATTGTGGAAGAGCATGCAGTAACAAGCCTCATAGGTTTAGAAGCATCAAAAGCAGGTTCAGGCTCAAAGACTAGCAGATCAATGTCAGTGGGTACAAGAGAAACAAATGCAAGTGGACTAGGAGCATGGATATGGTTGTCCACAATATGATGGTGATGTTGTAGGCTAGCAAGTTTGTTCTGTAGGGAGTGTATTATTGTATCCTTATCGTGAATGAGTGATTGTAGAAGAGAATTTCACTTCTTGAGCGATCTATTTTCTTCCACAAATTTTACAATATCCTCTTGAAGTCCACATACTTCAGAGAAAAGCATATCATTCTCAGAATCCATGATAGGTAAAAATTTTAACTCCCAAAAATTTAGGACGTCGGGCTCAGCCAAAATTGCATCCATAATTGATTACAACACTCCTCCATATTTGGAACTTTATAATTATAGTGAAAGTCTTAAAATAAATAACTCCAATTGAAAGAGCATGAAAAAACAAGCACTTTTGCAAAAAACGGTACTCAAAACCGAGTTACCGATCAAAAGTTACAAGCTTTTTAATATTTTGCTCTGTTATTTATTTTAGTTGCCACTAAAACAAAGAAAATTGTTGTTGCCTTCACCACACAAATAAAATTAAAGGGGGCTGAAGTTAAGCACTTACTAGTAGGAATCACAAGTTTTAAGCCCTCATATGACCATACCATATGACCAAGGGCTAAGGATAACGATGATACCATGAAAGGAACGATAACCAGATTGTACCAAGCCAAGAACACAGATGCTAATCAAACACCACCATCATAAGATGAAAGCAATTCACCAAAATTGGACTTTACATAAAACCTTTGCAAACAAATGAGCAACAATACTCGTGGATCTTATTATTATGGAACTCAATGCAATACATTGAGAATGGGCCTTACTTATATAGGCAAGGAATAATAATCACAAAAACCAGTCAAGGTCGTAGATCAAGCCATGAAATGCTACAGGAAATAACTAGTCATCAAAGAACTAGTCAAGACTATAGATTTAGTAGAAAACTACTTTCGCATCAAGGATCTAGTCAATATCATATATCAAGGAAAAAACTAGTCAATACCATAGATCAAGGAAAGAACTATACCTAGACATTGGCTAGATAACAATCTCCTAATATCTAAATAAAATGAAATGGAAATATCCACACATATAAGTGGGTGAGGATAAATACAATAAAGGTAAATAAAGTACCTAAGTGAACATGAGCTAAGGTAAATACCTACTCTAACAAGCCCCACCAAACACAAAGGAAAAATTCAAAGTGGGGAAGCGGGTCAATGGAGAAATTTTTGTTTTTGAGCCTTTTTGTAAAAAGGGATAAAAGTCATAAAGTGACCCACAACCCTGATCATGCCAAGAGTGAAAAAGTCAAATGTTAAGCCTGCATCAAAAGAGTCAAAGCAGGGAGGTGGATCATCGGGGAGATTTGAGAATTTGAGCCTTGTTTTCATTAAAGGGGCTTAAAGTTAAAAAGTGACCCGCAGCCCCACCAAACACAAAGGAAAAAGTCAAATCTAGATGAGCCAATGAATTGGAAAGTCAAAGTGGGGAAGCAGGTCGGTGGAGCAGTTTGTGTTTTTGAGCCCACCTTGAAAAAAAGGTAAAATTATGAAAGCGACCCGCAACTTTGTCTCCACTCAAGTGAAGCCACGTGTCAAGACCATATCAGAAGCGGGTGAGTGGACCAAAAATGTAAAAAATTCTGAATCTCTATAAAGTCACAAAATGAAAAAGGAATTCTCCACGTCCGCTCCAATAAATTTCTCCCATGTGGACAGTGCTGGTTTAAAGTTTTAAAGGAAAGATGAATGGTTCAAATACAAAGTTACAAAATGAGTGTAACGATTGCATTATGAAAATTCTGGTTTTTTCCGCCATTGGCATTTCTTCGCGAATCAAGAATCTGAACAGACATGAATGACTAAAAAGATTATAAATCGTTTCTTTCTAACAAAGAAGAAGTTGTAACTATTTCTTTTAAGATATTTAATGGCTTCTTCATGCCATTGTATAGGGTTGGAAATTGATCTTGTAAACTCATGACTGCATTGTACTTAGAGAAAACAAAGGAGATATCCATTTTCTTCTACTTCCCTCCATTCTCAAACTTCTTCCATTCCCACATTATGTATAACTTATGTTTAAGCATCAATACAAGAAGGATTTTTTAGCCTCTTTAATGAGGAGATTTTAGAAAATTTGAGTTCAAAATATTATCTCGTCTTATTGCCATTTGCAGGGTTGTTTCTTCTCATGAATGTATGTGATGAATTTTCTAACTAGTGGGTGTAGGAATCTGATTTCCTACCTGTAACATTAGTTTCTCCTACCTTTTTTCTCATTCCCTTTCCCACTTTCAGAAAAAAATTTCTCTTGCAAGCATCTACAAGCTTTCCGTAGGGTCAGTGGAGTGCCCCTATTGGATCCTCGGTCAAAAGGCCACCACAAAAATCCACGCTTTCTCACACATGCATACACGATAGCTACACCGGTTAAGTAGAGGGACTTAGATTCCTAGAGCATTGGCAAGGAATTCATAAAATTGTCCACCTGACAAATTTCCTCACCAACAGGTTTCTTATAATCATACTTTGCATCAAGGGAATAAGTGTGTGGATAAGATGTCTAATTACGAAGATCTTAGTAATGATTATAATATCTAGGGTAAAGGATATGATTTACCCACAGACATTAATGAAACCATTATTAGAGATAGAGGGCAATAAGTTTGATGATGCTGACATGAGTGAGCTCCAGGTTTGTAAAAACTTACTTAATAAGTTGTATTCCTCAATTTGTGTTGGTGTGAAAGGGGGTCTAAATTTGAGAAGTGTTAGAAAACAAGGGAAGTTTGGTTTGGTGAAGATGGGTGGTGATAGAATCAAGGTTGAACCAGCTATCTAGAACATAAAAGCTTTTAATCAACATTTGTGGAACAAGCTTAAGATTGGGGGTTTTAATAATTTTATTGGTAAATTACATGGTCATGACCCTTCCCCGTCAAAGGATTTTGGAAAAGCTTGGAAAGAGGGAAATTTTAAGGACAGAGGTATGGAAATTGAGGTTTCAGATTCCACCATTGCCTTTGTGACGGAGATGAAAATGGACGGGCTAAAAACATTTAAGGATAAAACCCGCAGAGAGCATGAAATTGAGTTGTTCTTCGTGGGTAAGGAAAGGTGCTCTTTCTTTACTAATGGTATTTCTAGGTGATGTATCCCGGGAATATGGAGAGAATTTTTCCTTCAAATCATTGAAGTATATCACTCTGGAAGGTAAAATACTAAAAAATATATACTCATCATATGACCCTTCTGAATATGTTTCTCCATAAGGTCATGGTGAGCATTCCTTTCTTTCTGTTTATGTCTTTGACAAATTCTTTGACGATGTTCTAGTAGGAGAAGGTAGAGATGCCTTTGCATGAAGGGATCATCCTTCTGTTGTTTTAAAAATGCAGTTTTTTCCTACCTTATGAATTCTTGCTCTGAAAGATGAGGTGGATGCCTTATGATCTCACATCTTGCTTTTTGAATGCCTTACTAAGATGAAGGCTGAGTTCCCTGTAAAAATGTGGGGGAGGATTCTAAAAAAGAGAAGAGTGGAGGAAGGTTGTGGTGATGCGAGCACCTTGATCTCAAGAGGGTTGGGATCTGGTAATCATACAAGGGTTTCGAGGAGTAGAGTAGAAGGGTTCACCCATATTTAGAGGGGGTACTTTAGGTGATGAAGGAAACCAATGTTGGTTAAAGGGAAACCATGTTGGATGTCATTAATGTCTCTAAGAAAATTGTCTCAGCCCAGGTGAAGTCCAAACAGAAGGTTCTAGAGTTGAAGTATCAGGTCAAAAAGCTGAGTGATAGGTTGGAAGGGATGGAGGAAGGCATTAAAAGGAGGAATTTCAATTTGTGCATTAGTAGTTCTGAGGATGAGTTGGAGGAAGACATGAATGACAAGGGTGCTGAGATCAAGGGCAATCATGCTGGAAGTAGTGAAGTTTTTCCTAAAAATTAGCTGGGTTTTCTAGATGGTTGGCAGATTTTTGGCGAACTTCTACAGTTTTGAAGGTTTAGGGCCGGTTTCTTTTCTTTGATTTACTCTCTTTAGTTAAAGTCCTGATCTTCATTGTATGAGCTAAGCATGTTTAACTCATTTTGTGGACTTTTCTGTTTCTTTCTTGTTTGTTGGTTTTTTTCCTCCTTTGTAAGGATCCTGGGATCCGATCCCTATGTTTTACCTTATCTAATAAAAAATATAATAAAAAAGGGTCTTCAAGTTACTTGGTCAATTTTCACTCATGAACTCTAGCTATAATATAATAACAATGTTATAGAAAACTATTTTATCCAAATAACAAAGTTGTGACAAATGAGGAAACTCAAGGATTATATTTGACAGTTCCAAAATCTATCATTAAATGTGGATAGCTTATAAAATGATCATCTAAATGAAATTTTATTAGGTGACCTTAAGGATAACATCTAACTTGATTTTTTCCTACTTAATCTAAGTGTAATATCATAATCCATAATAGTTTCTCTTTGGGTAGAGGAAAGAGATCTCATTAAACAAAGGGATCTCACTACTCATTAGGAGAGTATGATTTTGACATAGCCATTTCTACAACCTACCCAATTTACTCCTCAACATATTGAAGATAAGTAAGCAAACGGTCTATATTACACTTGTGATAGAAAATGGATCAAGGGACATAAATGTACTAAGAAGAAATTGTTCTACATTAAAGGGCCCAATGAGGAAGAAGATGATGATGAAGAATTTAATGAAGAGGAAGAGATTTTGGATGTGTAGGTTGAATAATCCCAACCAACTATATTTTTCCCTGAAATTTTAGGCATTAACACCCCACAAACTCTTACGGTCATCGAATTTGTGAAGAAAAAAATGGTGACAATATTAATTGACTCTAGTAGTACTCATAATTCATCTATCATAATTTGGAATTATGCCTAAATTTATTTATTTACCCAACCTTTGAGTTTTAAGTCATGGTTACAAACAAAGGTAAAGTTGGTTATTTAATAAAGTGTCATAAGATTAAGCTATCCATGGGAGATTATTTTCTAGAGGGCCCCATTTATGCCATTTCAATGCGGGCATAGAAGAATGACACAATCAGACGGATTTAATAATGTAACTACCTCGTGGAACTAACAAGACATATTCTACACACACTTTATTCATAGTGGTTAATGCATTCTGAAGGGGGTCACACACTTATGATCTAGGTGGATGAAGGAAGATCTGCTCCAAATGGTACAGATCTACACCACATGTATAAAATCCAAAACAGAAATATCCAGATAGGAAGCTAAACCATTAAGATGTTATATCCCACCAGTGGAACTACAAATAATGCATCTGTATGAACATAAGTCTATCCACCTGTATTGGATATATAAGCCACATGTTGACCAAAGCTGAAATAGATCCATAGGGTAAAAGATATTTAGCTACACCCCTATATCCAGGAGGCCTGATACCACCCAATATTCAACCTTCCTTGGTACTTGTACGATGGAAAAGTGACATGTGAGCATGGGAATCTACAAGTACCTCTTCCTCATACCTGACCTCCCGAGGTCGTGTCGAGACAGCCGATGAATGTTGAATGTGAATAGATACAGACAAGCTAGTTAAGAAATCTTATATCCTCAATACGCAATAATGGAATCTGTGAATCTAAGGAGAAGAAGGCCCTCCTAACCTGAATTGGTGTAATGGATTGTTCAGATATAATAGTTTTTCAGAGGCTCTAATCAATGTCGAGCTCTACCGAGATCCTATTTCTTGGTTGTTGGATACGTGGGAAGTGACCTATGGGAGCTTCGTATATATTTCCAGACAAGGTCATGAAAAATGGTGATAGGAGGCTTAGTGGATTTGTAATGAACTATGGATGGTTTTCTGGTCTAGCCCAGAAAATATTAGATTGATTGGCTGTCTATGTTTAATTAAGGAGAACTGCACGTGTAATAATATCTGGTGGGAGTGGTGAGGATCTAAATACCAGCGTTCGTAAACCGGTGTCAATGTCTTAACTGATTTGTAGGCTCGTTGGGTTGTGGGACTTGGGATCACAACCGTGAGTTTGTGGTTGTTGTGGACCTGTTATGGTCATGTGAAGAATCAATCCCTTCTTCCAACTATCCAGTAATCATACACCTTTTCAGCCTCTATGTTTAGAACTAGAAGTTGTGTAATTTTCTCAGAATACCTTACAGGTGTTCTAGAAACTTGAATGCGTAAGCTAGTATCTATGTCAACAAGGAGGTCTCCTGCGTTAGGTTGTGGAACTAAAGGATCGCAACCAAATGTTTGTTCTCTTTTGAATCCTTGTACAGTCATTCGGATATTTTATCAAGGTAGTCTATAGTTAGGATAATTTGACCAAAACGTTTATGCCTTATCTTCTTCAATATTTAACCCTCTCAGTTGTTCACTAATTTCTTGTAGGTTTGTTGTTTCTCGAAAGACCTGTATTCTAAGGTCTTGATCTATATCAGCTAATGTTTTGGGTAGATTTGGTTGAGGCACTATCGGTTCAAATATATATTCTCTAGGCTCTCTTGGTCCTGTGATTGTCATACAAAATGATTCAACTTTTAACTAAAATTAATAAACTGATTACAAAGGATGTATTTACACTATGCAAGCATTCTTCTATTTTTGTATTTTTGATGACGTATTTTAATGAAATTAAAGAGCAGCTATTCTAGTATATTTAGAAAAATGAACAACTAATCTAGCAACAGAATTTAAAACAAACAAAGTAGCCTGGTGTGGCTATTTGCCTGTGCAGTTGTGATTTTATCCTAAATATCTAAGGAACTAATTATTTTAAATTGAAAGACTCTCTATCCTACCTCAGAAGTGAAGAATGAATCACAGTTTCTCAGAAACTATCAATCCCCACATCTTCCCTACGGCAATATCAGAGAGTGAACTTTTGACTGAAATAAAATAATTCACTACTCTATTTGATATGTTGTAACTAGAACTTTGATAGCTCAAACCTGGCATTTACAGAATAGTGGTAAATCCAGTTGTGTGTGATTTCGTCCCCTCAGTGTGATCTCCTCGTTCCTTCATGTCCTCATGAATCTAGAAAAGTGTGTATATGATAGTATCAACAGAAGATGGTATTCGAACAACGAAAGCTTTGGATATAGACCGAATATAATGCAAGTAAGAGAGGGATAGCGTAAGTGAATAGAGCTTGACTATGCAATTCTTAGTGGTATTTATTGTGAGAATACAACACAAGTGTACTGTTAGTGCAAAATCACAGCACCCCTGGATGTTGATCAGATTTCTAGGTTGATCACTCTAGCATCCAGTGTGATTGCACAACATTGAATCCTTCCTCCAAGTGTGGGTCTTGCAAGAATGAGAAAGGAATCTCCAGAGAAGGTTGGTTCCTGCTCCTAAACTACCTGCCACAAGCTATTCCAGTGCAGGAAAGCTAATCTAAACCTAATCTAACCATGCCAAGGGGATAGAGAGAGAGAAAAGGGAAAAATAGAAAAAGCCTACACTAAAACGGTGATTCACCAGAGAAGGAGAATGTTGGACATCTATCAAAACTGCCATGGAACAAGGAGAGGTGAGCAATGGGAAGGATGGACAGATGCATCACAGGCCCAAGGATAGATTTCACACAGAAAATGTCCCAAAACTCCATGAACACATCTCTAGACCTGCAATGAACATTCAAACTTGCACAAATACCTGCAATGAAGAGAGGCAAGAAGAAAACAAGTGAAAAACGAGCAAGGATGGACAGATGCATCACAAAACATGTTTTTGTTGCTTCAGAAGTTTGCACAGAACATCATTTCAATAGTAAAAGGCAAAAATGCCATTACAGAGCAAGGGAGGAGGTTTGAATTCCATTTTCAACCCTGGAGAAGAAAAGAAGGGAGGGCCGAGCAGAAAAAATGAACAACTTGTAATAATCCCTCCAAAATGAGCCAAATCTGGCTTTTACATTGCATGGGTCGAGCCCATGAGAGAGAAAACGTACAAAAATGTGGGAGCCCATTCCTCATTGACTACAAATGCATTAAATCAGCATGGAGGACCTTACAAACCCATACCCTATCATTTTGACCAAATGGGAGGAGAGTGCGACCCATTTTGTATTAAATTTGGTCTCTGAAATGTCACTTCTGGCCATGAACACGTACCAATTTTTTTTTGAATTTTCTCTCTCCAAACTGAACCAAAATTAGAGATTGACCATGGAATCCTATAGAGAATTTCATAATCTTTCCAATGATATAAATAACATGCAAATCCGAGCTTTGGATCAAAAGATATGTTGGTTTGAAGTTTTAGGGCAAAAACGTCCCAAAAAACGGATCGGCGGGCAAAAATTTAAATTTTTCCGCGCTCCGCTGGTCAGACGCCACGTGGCAAGTGCTGATTGGACGAGCAATTCTCTCTCCTCTACCTCCCATGGGTTTCCCTTGAAAATTTTGACTTTTCTTACACTTTGGAAAAGATTTCATTTTCCCCCCGCGCCCCGCCACTTGGGACACATGGCATCGTTTGGTTCGTCGACAGGGGCGCAGGGAAAAACTTTACCTTTTAGTTTTTCGGCCAAAAATTTTGCTAAATTTTCTAAGTCCTCCTCAAACTCTGCACTTCCCCCACCTTAGGACACATGTCCTGTGTCTATTGGCTCGGACCGACCCTTCAAACCTCACCCTTTGAACTTTTGGGCCCACAAACACTTAGTCGAAATTTTTATTGCACCTCCCTTTGTGACACGCGTCACATTCTGATTCGTCAGCGGCTTTTTTGGGTCTTCGTGTCCCTCACATATTTTTGGCCCGGATGTCCCAAACCGTTTGGGAAAAATTTCTCCGATCCGCCCGATTCGGGCTTCCCTGTCCCTCTTTGCGGCGAAGACACGTGGCACATTTCCATTCGCTCTCGGCTCTTTCGGCTCTCCGCGTCCCACGCGTACTTTTGGCCCAGATGTCCCGGACTGCCTGGGACAAATATCTCCGGCCCACCCGAAATGGACTGCCTTGCACCAAATCGGCTGATCTACGCCTTTCGCGTACTTTTGTCCCGGATGTTCCTCACTCTGCGAAACAAGACTTAGGCAATTTTCTTCATTCCTTCGGCCGATTCAGCTTTTCGCATCCCACGCGTACCTACGGCCCAGATGTCCCAATTTTTGCATGGACCGCCTGGAGGATTTTCGGCCGGTTCGCGCCCCGACGTTCCAACTGTCCCAAGGACCGCCTGGACTAGGACTTAGCCGATTTTCATGATTTTTTCTACCCCAAGCTTATTTTTTGCAACTTTTTCACCCTTTTTAGAACTTGCTCTTTTCTTCTTGGATAGGAGAGTTAGAAAAAAGCCGAGGGGACCCCAGCAACATGATTTTTTTCCTTGAATCAATCTATCTTGCTCGGGACTGAAGAATTTAATGCATGTTATCAAAATTACCCTGGGGGGTGAATTTTGGATAACATGTACCGATAGTTTCAGAATCTATCCTTGTGACAAAACAAAACTTGTAACTTTTAATGGATTCTAGTCTAGAAATGAAGCTATTCTAAACTAAACTGGTTGTATGGAGCAACAATGGAATAAGACTGAAACAAGAATATTGAAATGACCTCTAAAAGACCAACAATGGAGGAAAAACCTGAAATTGATAGAATTCTAAGCAAGAAATTCAAAACTAAATAATAGAATTGAGAAGATGAGGGGCCATTTACTTGAAAAAAAGTTGGCTATTTATAACTAATGCATTTACCAGAGGGTAACTCCCATTTGAACTCCTTTACTATAAATAAAGGAAAAACACTATTCATAGGGAGCAGAAAACATTAATACAAGCCAAAGTGGTTGAAGAAAGCATGTAAATTTGAAGATCTACGTTTGACACGATCATTAGAAGAATCTGGAAAATGTGCACAGGACCACCACCCAGGCAGGGCGGTGGTTTTGTCACTGAAGCCTAAAATGCAAGAAAATAGGGGGCAAAGTGTAAAACAAAGCATGTGGAGGCTGAGTGGGGCATGTGGGATATAAGCGTATACTTGGCGAGCCTTTATGGATTCCAAACACCTTGTAAGGAGACCTGTATCATCATTAGGGTATGTGTAACATCGTTCTGGCGGTGCAGTATCCTATAATTTTGGGTACGTACAGTACCCTTATCTGTAGAAGAGTAATCTTGAAAAAAGGTACATGAGATGTTGGAAGCATGTATTAGTCACCATATTGTAGTCGCTAAATCATGCACTTACTATGTACATATATCCTTTAAATACTTCATTTATATGTATGATTCCTAAGCAAGAGAACTACTCATTAACACCTCTTTACTTTGCTTTGACATTACTTTTATAATTTTCATCTTTATTGCTTGATGTTTCTAACTGAAAACTTATAATTTTTCACACTAGTTGAGATCTTACTTAGCTCTAATTTCACTATTTGACCTTTTATGCACCATGTACAGGACCATCAATTAGGGATAAGAGCACTCAGGTGCTATTGTCCCCTCTCGGGTGCCTGTGTCTTTACCTCTTTATCTCTTTTTCTGATCTTTCAAATGTTACTTCTTTCTTGTCTTCTTTTATCACTCTTGGTCGACCTTTCACTTGTTAATGATGAAACTTAAGCAAAGGAATTATATATATATACGTCTTATTTAACCTCATTAGGGGAACACACATTAAAAAAACACATACATCTTTAAGGAGCTAATATTTTCTATCTATTAGATCAAGGATTTTATTTTAGACTACATACTTCACTACGTAGGAGGGTTTATTCGGAATTCCATAACACGTTTTCATTTGGTAAAAAGTATTTGTATCCCGCTATCTCTTTGTACAACTGACACTAGGACATCCTAGCTCAAGGGACACTATTTCAGCCACACACACACACACGAACTACATAGAGTCTGAAATGTAGTGCAACCCTTAGTGATAATCACATTAGGGTGACCATCGAGGTTAGTCAAAATCAAACATTCACATTATTTTATTCATCTAATGTGTGCTTGAGTATTGTGTAGGTATCTAGGGTTTATTTTATAGGTTACATGTGTGACACACCTAATCTTGATTTGACACACAATGAACAAGGAGTGACACTAAGAGACACAAAAGGAAGAAAATCCTGAGCACTTTCACAGAGACCAACTCCTAGAATACATACTAGCACTTGGGTGGCCTTGTCCACTTCCAGGTGCTCTTGTCCTTGAGATTGTCACTTTCCAGAATCAGACACAAAGCTAATACAATCAAGACTCTTCCTTTCTAACCTATTCATTAGTGTAGAATCAATCCATACTTACAGTGGCAAGTTAATTCATTCTCCAAACCCTATATATCACTCTTGCTTGCATTTTCTTTGCATGATCTTGCTTGAATAATGTTATATCTATTTAATTAGTAGTTTCCTTATCTTAGATTTAAATTTTATTAAATCATTTGGTGAACCTGACACTATCTTCATGCCTTGGATCCATTTCCCCTTTTCTTATTCTTTTGAGATCATGGCTAATTCTTATACTTTCATCCCTACCTACATCTATTCCCTGAACATCATCCGATATAAATACATTCCTATTACTACGTAACATCCACCTCACTACACAAATGCATATGCCATTCCCTCTGACAATGTTGTCACCACCAACTACAATAAGGCACATTTGAATCTTCCTACCTCTATTCCTCCTCCTCTTAGTACACCACTTCCTCGACCTCTTGATCCATATACAAGCTATGATATCATTGAACAATTAAACAATAACCTAGCTAAGATATCCCTCTTTGATCTATTACACTAGGCTCCTAATTGTCATTGTACCTTAGAGGGTTCCCTTCACTTTATTCAAATCCAAAGTGATGACCCTCCAATAGTTTTTTTCCATCTCATGGATTATTTCAAGCATATTACTAATTCTATCACATTTTTTGATGAGGACAATACTGCCAAGTCTTCCACTAATTCTCCTCCTCTTCTTTTTATGGCTTGCATCTAGTATTTCCACATTAAGCACATACTTATCAATAATGGCTCTGCACTCAATATTTTTCCTTTATCACGACTTTCCCAACTCTATATTACTCATAGTGTAATTGAAAATTCTACTATTGCCATTTGTGTCTATGATACAACTACTTGTACATGCATCATTACTATCCCCTAGATTTGCAATTAGGACCCCACACTCTTTAAACCCTCTTTTATGTCATGAATGCACCATCAAAATACAATTTACTACTTGTTTGACCTTGGATACACGCTACAAAAGTTGTTCCTTCTACTCTCCATCGTTGTGTCAAGTTTACCTTTGATGGATATGAGTATACTATTACCACTAATCCTGAACCATTGAAATATTATTGCATGGACTCTGCCACCTCCATGGTCATTCCCATAGATAAACATATTCCCTTACACCATCTTGATACATATGATGTTGGTGAGTCTAGAAATTCTATTCCCATTCCTCCATGTTTTGTCACTCCTTCTATTTAGCATCCCTCTACTGATATCGTATCTTCTTCCATAACCACCCATACCCTTTCTACATCTAGTGCCAAAATCCTTGAAAATTATGAACAATACTTCCATATAGAAACTGATGATTTTGATGATGATTTTGTTAATACTGTTGAGCTCATTGATTATACCTTGCGTGCTTTGGATTTGACTCCCATGTATTTTGATGTGTCTTTATTTCATACTCACTATATTGCTACTGGTTTTGGTAAATATCATGTCAAATATATCCCCACCCAACCCACCAATACTGCCATGATCCATTATTCTAATACCATACATTCTCTAGAGCATATTTCCCCTGCAGTTCCTTACCTATCCAGTCATCTTGGTCACAATGTTACTATTATCTCTTCTCTTATGTAGTTTCCTCATTTTTATCACTTTACTTGCACATTATACATTGATCAAAAGTATTGGAAATATGTCCCTTATGATCCTACTTACACTAAAAATGTTTTCACTTATAATGGCCTCACCTAATTAGGCTTTACTCCCAATGATATCATCCCTTTGCTTACACCTCACTCTCAATATCAAGGCTATATCTTCCTTTTAGAATCTCTATGTCCACGTGTCTTCTACATGAAATTATGGGTCGTACTTAACCCTCATCCCTATCCCCTTAGTCTCAAACATTATTGGCTCGGTTACCTTGGTGGTACTATTGATTGACATAATAATCTTCTCACGTTTCTAGTTGCTTCCAAGTCTATTACCATTCGTAATTATTCATTCTCTAATTAATCTCCTAATGTGACATGATGGAATGTATTCAAGTGCTCCAGTACACCATTCACTGATGAAGAATACACTATGGGCATGTATGATCTCCATCTCTTGCGATTTTTCAATGGAAAAATAAAATGTTTTTCATATCATGAACCTCAACTAACCCTCTTTGGCTTTGTTCTAGGTTTAGATGATATTCTCGATGATCTCACATAAATCATTTTGGCATTCACACTTGGGGGCATCCTAATTCCCCCACACCACTCGATGATGCACTCTTGTTCTTGGTTCATACTTGATGCTGAGGGATTATTCACATGGACCTCACTTTTTATACACCACACCAGGGAACATCCTTATTCCTCCCTTCTCTCTGATTTTCTTTCACATATATACATTCAAAAATATAAAAACATTAGCTTAGATCTTGATTAGACAAATTCTTCCTTGCTTATACTACTCTATGTTGCACCTTTACTTAACATGTTACTACGGTTCATAGTATGCTTTATCATTTTTCATACACACATGTGTGTTCACATGGTATCTTGAGGTGAATGCATGTCACTTACAGGTTATTACATGATGTATGATGCTTGGCCCTGTCCATTACAAGTCCCACTGAGGCTCCTAGTGGCATCTACCTTTCCTCAATTACTATCAGGTTCTATCAGTGCTATATTTCACATTTTCATTCCTATATTTATATATCACATTGTCACATACTATTTATCTTTCCTAACATGCTAATGGGTGCTTCATGTGTAGCATTTTCCTTGTAGGACTCCTTCCAATCATGGTTATCTGATTTTCTTGTACCTTATTTGTCATTGTTTGTGGGATATGCCCTATGTTTTCTTGATTTTTTTGTTTCACAAGCCTTGATGGATCTGATTATCTTGTGACATCGTGAGTAGTGTCCTATGTATGCAACCAACTACTCCTTGATTCATTGTTTATTATTTTCCTATATGCCTTTATTGGCTACTATTTCAATGTGCATTGATTGTTTGTCACTAACACTTGTATGCTACAATTTTCCCCTTGTTTTGCTTGTGCAGTTGTAACTACCATGTGTAATCCCAATTCCCCATACATGATTCCTATATCAGATGTGCACATCAGTTTCAATCTTCCTTGTTTGAGCTCCATTTGCATTTGTTCATCTAACACACCTTTAAAAAGTGGGGGAAAACATTGGGTGAACCTTTTCACCCTCCTAACAGTTACATAACATAGTTATAGAAACAAAGGCACCAAGAATAGAACATAAATAAATTATAAAATGGGACCAAAAATAGAATCGGCCACAAAATTCAGCATGGACACAAGCACCTAGATTAGATAGGAACCCTTGGGTGCTAGTGTCCCACATGGGTGCTCCTATCTTAGGGAAAAAAAACAAGATTAGTTTTAGTAGTTTCACAGTCACATTTTTCTCTAGTTTCAATAGTTACACAACCAATTTCATATTATAATCAGTCACTAATAAGAACTAACTACTAATCCAAGAACAAAATTAGGAACTAAATAAGGGAATGAAACCTAGGGCATATGCAAGACAACGATATGCCTAGTGCCTTTGTGTCACTTGAGGCAAGTTACAAATCAGGTTTGTGATCATCTGCAGTGGCACTTATCCATAGGGAAGCGTTAACAGTTGGAGGTCAAAACAAACCACTCTCCTAATACACTTTCCCTTAGTGATGACATGATGCCTAAATATGAAGTTTAACTTCAGGATGCTCAAATCCTTAGTTTGGTGTCAAGATGAGTATGATGACAGATCCAGAAATCCTTTGACTATTCCAACCAGCTCCTAAGCATCGAGTCTACAACAAGGAACAAATTTCTATCCCTTTCTCTTTCAACACTCTAGGTGTACTCTAACCCCTTGGTTTAGCTTTTCCAATACACATTTCCATTTTTTACATATTTTCCAAGTTAAAGTTCAATTGCATTTACCAAGAGCATTGACTACACTTGTTTTCTTTTATAGGTCCTATCTATCCCAACGAAGGAAAATAAACATAAGAAACCATGAAGTAAATCTCAAGCACGCTTTGGAAAAGATGACATTCCAAGGAACTACACGCACACATCATTATCACTCCATGCATGTAAAGGTCACCCTTAGGATACTTATCCTTCCATATCCTTAGAATGTCAAGGTACACATCTTGCACTATCCCATTCGACACACTACAACTCTCATTCGACACACTATTGGGTAAAATATTCATTTGACTCTCTAAGGCATGTTTTTCTATTTTACTTTGTGCTAAAAAATCCTTATTCACCAACATAAAGTGGGGAAAAATGTAGTCACTAAATCACACACTTACTATGTACATATAGCCTCTAAATACTTCATTTATATGCATGATTCCTAAGCAAGAGAACTACTCATTAACACCTCTTTACTTTGCTTTTATCCTTTTCATCTTTATTGCTTGTTGGTTCTAATTGAAGACTTACCATTTTACACACTAGATGAAATTTTAGTCAGCCCCGATTTCATTATCTGACCTTTTGAGCACCATGTACAAGGTTTTCCACTAGGGTTAGGAATTCCTGGGCACTACTGCCCCTTATAGGTGTTTGTGTCCTCTTTACGTCTTTTTATAATCTTTAAAGTGTTACTTCTTTCTTTTCTTCTTTTATCACTCTTAGCCAACCTTTCACTTGTTAATGATGAAACTTAAGCAAAGGAATCATACATATACATGTCTTATTTAACCTCATTATGGGGGAAAGAATTCAAGAGACACATACATCTATAAGGAGCTAATATTTTCTATCTACTACATAAGGGATTGAATTTTGGACTCCATACTTCATTGTATAGGAGGGTGTATTATTAATTCCATACCACACATGTACATTTGGGAAAAAGTAGTTGTTGTCCACTATCTCTTTTTATGTCTGGAACTAGGGATTCCTAGCTCAAGGGAAACTATTTCAATCACACACACACACACACACACACACACACAAGAAATATATAGAGTATAAAATGTAGTGTAGTGCTTGGTGACAATCATATTGGGGTGACATCTGAGGTCATTCCAACTCAATAACTCTCATTATTTTATTCATATAATGTGTGCTTTTGTATTGTGCATGTATCTAGGGTTTATTTTGTAGGTTTTAGGTGCAACACAACAATATGATGTGAAACACAATGAACAAGGAGCGACACTAAGTGACACATAAGAAATCATATCCTGAGAACTTCCACAGACACCAGTGCCCATAATAGATGCTAATTCCTCGGTGGCCTTGTCCCCTTCTAGGAACACTTGTCTTTAAGATCGTAAATTTCCAAAATCAGAAACAAAGCTAATACAATATAATCTACCTCTCCACCTTGTTCATTAGTCCATAATAATTCCATACTTGCGATGGAAAACTAAGTCACTCTCTAAACATTATCTATCACTCTTTCTCACATTTCCTTTGCATGATCTTACTTGAATACTATTATATATATTCAATCAGCAATGTTTTTATCTTACATTTAAATTTTATTAAATCACATAGTTAGAGTGCTTACACTTCTCTAGTGGTGATGGTTTGAAAAAAGGATGAAGGTTGACACATGTGTTCATACTACAAGGAACTCAAAAAATACATAGTAAAAGATATGTTTCTTATTCCTGTCATTGAGGATTTGTTAGATGAGTTACATGGTGTTTTTATTTATAAACTTATATATTTAACTGGGATATCATCAAATTGGAATTTTTGGTGAAGATATTCATAACCACCATTCATGAAACGAGCCATTATGAAGTTATGTTAAGGAATTTTGGCATTATACATGCACCATGTAAATTCCAAAGTTTGATGAATTTAATCTTTAAGCCATTTTTTATGAATTTTTGTCTTGGTATTGTTTTATGATATCTTAATCTATAGTTGACATGGGAGGGACACTTACATCATGTTAATAAGGTTTTGGATAATCATTAACAACAAAACCTTTATGTTAAGCCCTCCAAGTGTGCTTTTGGAATCATAGAGGAAACATACTTGGGTCATAACATTTCTCATGAAGGTGTAAAAGTGGATCCTCATGTGCTACATGCCATAATGGAGTGGAATATTCCTAGAAACCTCAAAAATATTAGGGTCTATTTATGAATTATAGGTTACTATCACATATTTGTGAACAATTATTGTAAAGATTACAACTCTACTCAAAAATTTATTGAAAGAATAGTCCTTTCACTGGAATGAGGTAACATCCTAGGTATTTGAGACACTAAAGAAATCCATGTGTACCAATCCAATTTTGGATACCCCATATTTATCCAAAACCTTCATGGTCAAATGTGATCCGTTAGGGTGTTGAATAGGTGCAATACTCATGTAACAAGTCTACCCCATTGTATTTGAGAGTCATCAACTCAAATGTAATAACTTATTAAAAATAACTTATGAGAAGGAAATGATGGCTATTCTTCATGCAGTCAAACAATGAATACCATATCTCATTGTTCATCACTTCAAGGTGAAAATAGATCATGATAGTTTGAAATACTTCTTGGAGCAGTGAATATCATTTAAAGAACAACAAAAATGGGTCACAAAGATGTTAGGATATAATTTTGAGATCATTTACAAGAAAGGAAAGGAAAATTTGTTAGTTGATGTACTATCCAAGAGAGGTGAGTCCAAAAAAGCCTTGTTACATGTTATAGACACTTAAAATTGGCCATTTACCCTTTTAACACTTCTTATTACAATTTTGGTTATTGGATAAGACAAACATCCACATCGTATGACCATTAAGAGCACACTGTCATCTCTTTCCTAACTTACTCATTTTCATACACCTATGTGTCAACAAATTTTGAATGTTTATACATAAGTCTAGTGCTTAAACTCTACTTTTTAAAATGCAAAATTTATATTTCACTTAGCTACTCTCTATCCAAAACCATATAATTTAGTCAAGTTGTATAATATAGTCTTGTCTAACCTATACGATCCTGCATTGATACATTTCCTAGCTCTGATTTTGATGGCTATCATTTGTTAAGTTTTTTCATCTTCTCATCTCAAACTTATCATGATATTTTACCTTCAAAACCCTATATAGGTGATTTAACATCACCTTATTTACTCACTTGGAAATCACACACGCTTTTATTGAAACACTCATTTGTAACTCTCACAAAAAGCACTCAGGGCTCCCTAAATCTTTCCAAATTTGATGGAGATCCATTACGGAAGCCACCAATACAATTCTAAATCACTCAACTAGGAAAGAGAGTCTAGATTCCCTCAAATCAAAGCACACAAATTTCCCACTTCTAAGTCTTAGCAAGAGAACAATTCTATTAAGAATGATCGAACAGGTTCAAGTTGTCAACTAGTTGCATTCATATAAATGTTACATGATAAGTGTAAAAATGTGTGTGGTTTGAGGCCTCTTTGGAGTAGTGTTGATGTAGGTGGTGCATGAGGTGCACTTCAACCCAAACAATAACCTTTTTTCAAGGTATTATACCCATTTTTAGGGTTTTAAAATGATGTATCTGGTTACATATGATATTGACATTATGTGATGACTCAGGTTTGACAACAAAGTACATTTATAGGCCACCAAAGGAAACAGATCGTTATAGAACCCCAATCTTAGGGTGTATTAATATTGTAAATAAATGTTAGGAGTAGATTATAAATATTGACGATACCCTAGGTCCTACACTAGGACATTTTCAAGTCATAGTTTTTGGTGTGAATATTTTTTAGGATTTACATTCCTATATTCTTTAGTTTGTCTTCCTACATTCTTCATGTATAAATTTTTATAGCTAAGTTACTCCTCTTTTTTATATATTTGAGATTATATGCATGCATTGAAAGAATTAATATGTTAATCTGATGTTGTATAATTAATATTGGAAGTTAATTTATCAAAATAGCTCATAGTTTCATAACCTTTATATTCATTTTTATTGTTTTGTATTCTATAACAAATCTAATAAAATTTAAAAAGGTTGTAAAGATCTTGACGATCCAAAATTCTAAATCGAATATCTATTGTACAAAATCCTATCCACACTAGGAGTTCTCAGGCTCTACCACTATATGATTCTTTTCCTTATAGGGCTTATTCTCCTAATTTTGGGCACCTTCATTACTTTCCTTTTGACTCTACCATATACTTCCTTGAATATATAAAATTTCATCCTAAATGTAAGGGTATCATCTATGAAGCCTATCAACATGCTTTATTTCTTCTTAACACCTCCATCACTTAAATACGAGAACACATACAAAAAATATTTCATTAGACGAATCTATCTCCTTTACCTCTTTTACTTTACCCTCACATGATATCATTCATAATGAATTTATTTATATATTTAAGCCAAAATGAACACTAACTTGTTAAACATGTCCTAATTGATCATGGCTCGAGTATTAATATCTACAATGTTTCATTTCTTTTCCATCTAGGTATATCTACTAAACATTTATCGCATGCCCCTATTACTATTGTGATTGTACTAATACAAATAATCAAGTTCTCGACCAAATTACCCTACCCATTACTATCAATCCTAGGAAACTTGACACATTATGTTATGTTATCCCAAATAAGCACCATTATAACATCCTCCTAAGTGGGAAACCATGGGTACATGTTAGGGGTATCACAATTGTATTTATGGGTTTGTAGTTCACTCATCATGATTCTACTTTTATTTATCCATCAGACCCTAAACCTTTCAATTTTTTGCACAAAGGTAATTCACGCGTCTACCTTGTGCCCTCCACACTATGCTAAAGATATTACTTGAGTGAAATATCATGTCTCTCCCTCCACCATTTGATGCTGATGCAAGAAAACTTTGCATTATGAGTTTTTATCCTCATGCTTACTGCAACTATCATAGATGTATCAATTACCTTACTAATTGATATCTTAGGATAATGCCTATTATACAATATCTTATTGATGTAAATATCATCAGATGGGATGAACCCATTAATGATGTTACTAAATTCATGTCACTCACTACTCCACCTCCTTCCCAAAACTTTATTAATCCTATTTCAACAAAGCATCAGAATTATCAGGTGGTGCCACCACCAAATAATTATGGCCCCTCCTTTGATACTATTCACCCTATACCTTCTTGCACTCTACCTCTTATTTCTACTTCTACTATACCTATGACTATGGGTGAAACCCATGTTTAGGGTCATCAATCCAAGGCTGGTATCTAAATATAATATGCAATAGGAGAAAGAGATATTTGGTAAAGATCCCCTCTACCTGAAATATACACTTGTAGGAATTAAAAAGCATACTTGCAAGAATTAGAAACACACTTGCATGAATTAAGAAAACATTTTCATGAATTGGGAACATAGTTACAATAATTGAAACAAACTTGCATGAAATTAAATGTCACACTTGCAAGAAAAAAAATAAAACTTACAAGGAAGGGAAATTTCTGAATTGGAAAGAAATGATAAACACATAATACATCTACAGGTTCACAACAAACTGTATGCCAAAGGAATAATTACATGGTATGAATAAAAAGACAACAAAAAAACAATTACAGAATGGAAAAACAAACCTAATCATATAGATCCATCATCCTTAGAATGAGTGGCTAGGTCATTCCTCATAAGAGGATTTTAATTAACACTTATTTACAAATTGGATGGAACGAAACCTTAGAATGAATTGATAAAAAATAATGGAGATTACATTATCTGGTATGGAAGGTTGCATTTATAACTTCATGCTTCCAACCCAATCCTTATTTTAAAGCACACATCTCAATCAAATATTATCAAATAAGATTTACATCTATAAAAAAAAGATCAATCTCCACAAAATATTTAGAGAGCTTATCTAAATCTAACTAACAATCCAACTCTCTTATTTTATTGTTGAGAATCAAAATGAAAATTTATTCTTCCAATATATATTTTTAGAATGACTTGTAAAAATAGATAACAGTGCTTCTCAAACCACCCTTGGAGTTATGCTCACCTATATATCTCTAGTATTCATCTTCGAAGATCTGTTCAACTACGAAGCTATAATTTTCAACTCCGAAGCTATAATGTTCAACTTCAAAGCTATACTGTTCAAATCTAAAGATATAATGTTCAACTCTAGAGCCATAATGTTCAACTCTGAAGCTATAGTGGTATACTTCGAAGCCAAACTGGTAGACTCTGAAGCTAGGCTGGTAGACTCCGAAGTTAGACTGGTAGACTTCGAAGCCAAACTAAAATGACTATAACTTTTACATATGAACTCGAATCAAGATGATTATTTTTTGAACTTGCATAATTTTTTGAGTGGAAACTGAATATGGAATTAAATTTGGGTTTAGGTATTTATTGTTATATATTTTTTCAATTTTCCCCAAACTTGTACTAAGGAGCCGCTCATAGAATTGCTAGACATTTTTGGAGCTAGTATGATATGGAACTCTACAACTCTGAATCTTCTCCATTAATTGTTTTTGTATGTGTAATATTCATGCTCAGAATCATTTATATATTAGTATGGATTGCATATGCACAAAATGACATGTTTTTCCCAATAATAATAAGAAATAACTAACAAATACATACCAATAAAGTATAAAGAACAACCATGATATATACTCTCTATTTAATTCTAAATAAACCATAAGTTCAGAAATTACACTTAGATCCACTTTTTATATGCAACGAAAAATAATGTCAAATTTTGTATAAAATTGGCCATTTTTTGGGCTCATTATCCCTGATCCACCTTCGAACAAAGTTACAATATTTCCTGGGCCTAAGGCAGTTGGTTCATTTATTGAATAGAATCTTGATAGTATTTTAATGATGTTATACACCTTGGTACAAATAATCCTATACCTAGACAATATCAAGTTCTTGTCTAATCCTCATTGGATCTCTCACTTACGGTAAAGCGTCGCAAACCTAGGTGTACATTCAATAGTTTTATTCCATTTTAAACCTTTCCAACACCTTATTGATATGAATCTCCTGAGACAAATAAAATTCTTATTTTCTATGTCTACTGAATTTTCATACCAAAGAATTTTATTTGCAGCTAAATAATTCCTTCCCAAAAATATTTTCCCCAACATCCTTCATTGCAAATGTGTGAGTTAACCTTTCTATTAAGTAAACAAAAACGTAATGTCCTGCATAATAGATCCTTCAATAATCATATCATCCACATGTGAATCTAAAAAAAAAAATAGCCCTTCCATTTTCAAGCTTCTTGAAATAAACATAATGGTTAGATTCACATCTCATATAACCATGTTCATGCATAAAACTATCAAATCTCAAATACCATTGCCTTGGAGCTTGCTTGAGCCCATATAAGCTCTTTTTCAATAAACACATAGGTTTCTCCTTACCCTTGACTTTATTACCAAGAAGATGCTGCATATAAATCTCTTCTTCCAAATCACTATGAAGAAAATGTGTCTTTACATCAAGTTATTATAAATAAATATTTTAATGTAAATAAACTTAGAACAATATGTATAGATAGTCATCTTTACTACAAGAGAAAAAATCTCATCAAATTCAATATTTGATTTATGTGCAAACCATTTTACCATAAGCCTTTCCTTAATACCTTTTCATCCACCTTATTCTTCCTTTATTCTATAAACCCATTTGTTCTGTAATTTTTTCTTAAATACTGGACAAATTGACCAAATTCCATGTCTAATTTTGTTCCAAATATTCCATCTCCTCATCCATACCATGCTCCACTTGCTCGTGGGTATCTACCTACATTATTCTTCAAATATTTTTGGTTCACCATTATCATTCAATAATAAATAAGAATAAGGAAGGTGAAAATATTTTGGAAATACTTACCCGTTGTGACCTTCTCACTTAGAAATAGGGTGTCTGGGGTCATTTTGTGCTTGTTTCACATTCATGTGAATCTTTGTCATGACCGATGCTGCACCTAATTGAGGTTCTATAGCCGATCATGGTTCCTCTATTTTCTAATACTTTGGTGTGCCTTACCAACATCATTTCGAGGGGCATGCTTGTTCTAGTAGCTGTCTGTTCTAAACCTGATCCTGTCTTTGATGACAGTTAGACTGACTGACATCGGTTTCTGTAAAATCAACGTCAGTGTCTGTGGTGTCTATTTTAGGTCTGAAAGTTGTATTTTCTATTCAAAAATCCTCAACCTATTCATGTTTAGGCACCAAAATTTTTGATCCTATGTATATTCTCTTTTCATTCCAATCAATTTCATGACTCCTAACAATATTAGAATCTTCTAAATCCAAAAATTGATATCTGAAATCACTAGATCCATAACCAATGAAAGTGCATCTCTTAGATTTAGCATCCAACTTCTTCCTATTTTCCCTATCAACATGCATAAAATCTTTTGAAAAAACTCTAAGAAAATAAAAATCTACCTCTTTTCCATCCAAGACTTATTCTGGTATTCCACCATCCAATGTTGTTGTAGTTCCACGGTTGATCAAGTACACTATTGTAAAAATTGTTTAGGAAAAAAATTCAAAGGCACAATTGACATGTATCCTCATGCTTCTAGCACATTCCAAATGACTATTTTATTCATTCTTTCTGTAACTCCATTATCCTGTGAAGTTCTAGGAACTGTTCTTTCTCTTCATATTGGCTATTAACTGAACAAAAATAAATTGAAAGCCTTAGTGCAGTACTCACCACCAATGTCATATCTAAGGACACTTTAATTTTAAGCTATTTCATTTTCCACAAGGGATTTATACCTTTTAAAAGTCTCAAAAACATCAAATTTTGCACTTAATACAATAGATCCATACCTTCCTTGTGGCATCATTAATGAAAGTTACATAATATTGGGATCCTCCAATAGAAGCAACCTAAGCTGGTCATCCACACATATGAGTGTACAAGCTCCAATTTTTTATCCTATTTTGTTGACCCAAGGTAATTAAGAAATCTCACTCTCTTTTACTTTCCAAATATGCAATCCTCACTTGAATTCAAGATCTAATTGTTTCATATACTAATAGCTTACCATTAGCCTTTAATATCCGCATTCCTTTTTCAACTCATATGGCCTATTTGATTATGCCACATGGTTGCATTTAAAATGTAGTTGATAGAATAGAAAAGGAATTTGTTAGAGTAGGTATCGCTAACTTTGTGCTCATGTTCACCAAGGTACTACAAATTTATCTTTATTAATTTATCCTCAACCAAATTCATGTGTGTGGATAATTATTTTTATTAATTTAGACTTTAGGGGGATATAGCATCTAGTTGTAATAACATAGTTCTTTCCTTGATCTATGGATTACTTGACAGGTAATCCTTGAGTTCATTCTCCTAAATCTATGCTCCAAAAGTACCTTTAATGACTAGTTATTTGAAACTTGATTTATAGCTTGATCTTTAGATGCATTCTTGACTGGTTCTTAAGATTGTTATTCCTTACCTATGTAAGCAAGGGTTCAACCCATTCTCATTATATTTCTGTTAGAGTAGGTATTTACCTTAGCTCATGTTCACCTAGGTACATTATTTACCTTTATTGAAATATTTATCCTCACCCACTTATGTGTGTGGATATTTCTTTTCATTTATTTAGATATTAGGAGATATTATCTAGTTGTTAGGTATAGTTCTTTCCTTGATCTATGGTATTGACTAGTTCTTTCCTAGATCTATGGTATTGACTAGATCCTTGATGATCTAGTTCTCTCATAAATCTATGGACTTGACTAGTTCTTTGATGACTATCTTTCCATGATTTATGGCTATGATCTATATACCTTGACTGGTTCTTAGATTGTTATTCCTTGCCTATATAAGCAAGGCCCATTCTCATTGTATTTCATTGAGTCCATAATAATATATGATATTGACTCATTTGTTTGCAAAGGCATGTAAAGTTATTTGGGAATTACTTTCATCTTATTGATCGTGATGTTTGATTAGCATCTGTGTTCATGGCTTGGATGATCTGGTTATCGTTCCTTTTAGAGTATCAGAGCAGGAGATTGCTTTTGACATTTATCTGTATTTTAGATTTGAAGTGGGTTTTTTCTTCTATTTCAGGATCTTTCTCGTATTTTGGCATGCAATGGGCAGTTTTATGCAAAACAGAGTTTCTTTCCATTTTTTGGCAAGGTGGAAAAACCCTAAGATATGACATAACTTGACTATTTCAGGAGGCAGTCACTTTTTAGGAAACGAAGGTCATTTAAGAAATGTACGGAAATAGGCAGTAAGAAAAAAATTCCTTAGCCCTTGGTCATATGGTATGGTCAGATGAGGGCTTAAATCTTGTGATTCCTACTAGTAGGCACTTAACTCCAGCCCCCTTTCATTTTATTTGTGTGGTGAAGAAGAATTTTATTTCATTTTAGTGGCAACTAAAATAAATAGCATAGCATAAAATTGAAAAGATTATATCTTTTCATCGGTAACTCGGTTTTGATTGTCGTTTTTTGCAAAAGTGCTTTTTTTCATGATCTTTCCATTGGAAATATTTATTTTGAGAATCACACTATAATTATAAAGTGCCATATTGTAACACACACTCATTATAAAGTGCCAAAATATGGGGGGGCTCTTGTTGCATTGCTTGGGGGTCTTGTTGCATTGCTTGGTTCTTCCATTTCTTTTGGTGATTTTTTTAGGATGCATCTACTTCTACATTAGATCATGTTGAGACATTAACAACACATAATTACCACACATGGAAACCAAGAATGGAAACAATAATTAAGTGGAAAGGATTATGGGATTTAACTTCTTCAGAAAAACCAGTGTTCACTAGAGAATATGAGAAATTTCAGTACCAGTGAAAATTTGATGAGTGTATGGGTTTGATAGGAACTTATGTAAGTGACAGTATTTTGTTTCATTTGGAAAAATGTGACTCTCCTTTCAAAATATGGGAGAAATTGGAGGATTTATTTGGTAAGGTGGATCATATGAGAGCCATGCAACTTGAAATTGAGATCACCTCTCTTAATCCTAAAGATTTTCCAACAATTATAGACTATCTTACCAAGTTCAAGCATTTGTTGACACAGTTGAAGGGGAGTGGAAGAGATAAGAAATATGAAGAGTGTGTTTACTTGATTCTATCCAAGTTGAGAGGACCATTCCAAATTTTTGCTTCTACCTTTTTCTCTAGCATGGATGCCTTAGGTGACACATTCAAAATGCCTAACTTAGAAACATTTTGTGAAAGACTTACTAGGGAAGAATCCAAATTGTCTCGCCTTGAGTCTTCCACCTCTCAAAAGGCATTAGTTGCATCTAATCCTAAGGGAAAGGGAAAACCAAAAAGTAAAAACCAAATCCACACCTTCTCTATCTCAAAATGCTCCTAAACTGAAAGAAAATACTCAAAACCCAAGGATTTTTTTTAAATCTAAGAATAAGTCTAGCTGTTCATGCTCTTTTTGTGGGGGTAGTAATAATGAAGAACAAAGGTGTTATAAGTGAATCCAAGCCTTAGAGGATGCAGTCAAGAAACAAAAAAATTCTATCTCGACTCCACCTCCTTCTAATCAGCATGGAAAAGCACTTAATGTTGTTGGAAGATCTCAGTCACCACTTGCAGAAAATTGGGTTATAGATTCTGGTGCTTCTCATCACATGACTTCTTCCAAGGAGTCTTTTCTTTCTCTAGGTTTGAGTTCTACTTCCAAAATTGAGGTTGGAGATTCTTCCTTTCTTTCTGTTGAGGGAAAAGGTGATATACAACTTGATGGTGGTAATATCCAAGATGCACTATATGTTCCTAACATCACTACAAATTTTCTTTCTGTATATCAAATTTTTCATTCTGGTCAAGGGAAAATAGTGACTTTTACACCACATGGGGCAGAAGTAAGAACTTTTATGGAGCCTCATTCACTTATTTCTCATGGTATTGTTGATCATAGTTCTAGACTATATCACTTTGAGGGTTTTGATGACACTTCCTCTATAGGGACAGGATTGGTTTCTCATGTAGATTCAAAGAGTAAGATTTGGCATGAAATATTTGGACATCTCAATTATAGATATTTGAAGGAGTTGAGCACTCATTGTATGTTTGATGGTCTTCCTAGAATTTCTTGTCTTGAGGGAGTTTTTCATGGCTATGCATTAGGGAAACAACACCAAGATCCATTTCCTAAGAATTTTTCAAAGACATATTCTTCACCACTTGAGCTTGTGCATAGTGACTTGATGGTTTTTCCTACCCCATCTTTCAATGGAGCTAAGTATGCACTTACATTTATTGATAATTTCTCAAGGCATACTTGGGTTTATTTTCTCAAGTAAAAAAGTGATGTTTTTTCACACTTCAAAGTATTCAAGGCTTTGGTTGAGAAATAATCTTCTAGTTGCATAAAGAACCTTCGTATTGATAATGGGGGGAGTATTTCAGCAATGATTTTTCTAAATTTTGGGAAACTCAAGGAATTATTCACTAGCATTCTCTTCCTCATTCTCGACAACAGAATGGATTAGAAGAACAAAAGAAAGAAATTTGAAGGAAATGGATAACTGTATAATGCATTCTACATATTTACCTCCTATCTACTGGGTAGAAGCAGTTAATTGTGCTAACTACATTTATAATCACACACCACATAGAGCACTTGAGAATTTGACTCCAGAGGAAGCTTAGTCCAACACTAAGCCAAATGTCTCATTTTTTTGAGTCTTTAACAGCCATGCTTGGGCCTTTGTGTCAAAGAAGAAAATGAAATCTTTAGATAAGAAGAGTAAACCCTTGATCTTTATAGGGTATTTTGAGGACATGAAAGCTTATCAACTTTTAGATCCTAATACTCATGACACTCTTTTTTGAACACATGTTCAGTTTCATGAGGTTTTCACTCCTCATAATTCTTCATCTCCTTCCATTCCCTTCTTCTTCATCTCATCTTGAGGATCCTTTCTTTGAGAAGGTTGATGAGGAGGTTATAGATGTCATTGAGGATAATATTCCCACTGATGTTGTCACCATGCCTAAGTGGGCTCGTACTAGTGAGGCAACACAGTTTCATAGAGGATCTTCCACCCACTAGGCATCATCGCGCACATTCTTTCATGGACAGGCAGTTTCTGAGGATCCACAGTATTTTTCAAAGGCTCATCTGGGATCCAGCTGAGTACCCTTGGGATTTGGTATCTCTTCCTAAAGAAAGAAAGATGGTTAGGTGTAAGTGGGTATACCGAACCAAATGACACATGATGGGTCCATTGACAAGTATAAGGCTCGTCATGTTGCTAGAAGGGTTTTTCACAAGTCGAAGGTATTGATTTCTAAGGATCCACAGTGGATTTTGTAAAAGGATCATGGCCTGTATATAGAAGTGGGGTGATGAAATATATATGGCATCTGGATTTGTTTAGGATTCTTCTCTTGTTTGTAGACTTTGAAGGTCTCTCTACGGTCTCAAACAGGCCCCTCGGGCTTGGTATGAGAAGATGGATTCTTTTCTTCTATCTACTTGTTTTGTTTGTTGCCACTCCGATCATATAGTATATCTACAACATGTTGGTGAGGATATTGTGATACTTTTCTTGTATGTTTATGATTTGTTACTTACTAAAAATTCTTCTTCACACATTCAGATTATTCAGAGGGCTCTTTCTACACAGTTTGACATGACAAATCTTGGGTTATTGCATTATTTCCTTGGTTTGCAGATTTCTCAGACAGATTCAAGGATTCATTTGAGTCAGCAAAAGTACACCCATGATCTTCTTCAGCACTTTGATATGGCTGATTACAAGCCAATTCTATCTTTTTTTTAGTTTGGAGTTACTCTTACTTCCACATGTACCATACCACTTTTTTATCCTACATTTTATAGGAAGTTGGTATGCAGCCTTATGTACTTGACCCATACTCACCTTGATATTTCATTTGTAGTAGGGATTTTATCTCATTTTTCACATTATCCTCATAGTAGTCACTACCAAGATGCTAAAAGGATTTTTTCTATTTGTAGGGCACTTCCCACTTTAACCTACACTACACTAGCCTTTATCTGATAAATTCTCTTTATTTTCCTTGAACCAACAATCCTTCTTTGCATGTCCTTTGTTTCCACAACTCCAGCAAGTTATTCCTCTACCTCTAGATTTGGATCTTCCCATATTTGACTTTGATCTCCTATTATTATTTCTCTTGGATCTCTAATTTTTCTTTCCCATGCTTTCTAAATTCAAAGCATTTCTAGATGATGACTCTCTTATACTTTTCATGCATATTTATTCATTCAGGATTATACTAAACACATCATCAAACTTCAAAATATTATTAGCAGATGTTGTATTACTAACAACACATTACCAAGTTATCCCAACTATCTAGAAAAAAACATAAGAATAAAAGTGATTTAACTTCATCATCAAACAAAATATTAACTGATTTTAATTGATTTACAATCAAACATAAATCACTCAAGTGGCTTGATATAAATCCACCTTCTTGCACTTTTGAATTAAATAATTTCTTCATTAAATAATTTTTTTAAAGCACTTGATTTTTCATATAAATTAGTTAAAGATTTAATCAACTCTATCATGGTTGTTGCATTAGTAATATTCAAAGCTACAAATGCTTCTGTTATCCAAAATAAGCCCCTTGCTTATTTTTGACTAACTTTATTTCATTCCTTCCTTCCTTGTGCCTCAGTCAAATTTTTCCACTTTTCAGGCACTCAAAATTATCTGGAAATGGCTTCATCCAATAGATAATTTTCTCACCTTTCCAGAAAGGTAAAATTTTCCTTCTAACTCGTATTTTGCAAGTTATGGCTCGACGGAGTTTTTGAGGAAAATTTTCCCTGGGAAGGCCCCCAACCAATAGGAATGTGCTACGTGGTGGAAGAATGGTGGGTCAGTAGAGGTAGGTTAAAAAAAATCACCAAGGAGTGGGTGGGGCGCAAAGGAGAAATTTTACCCGTAAGCCCGCGGAGGAAAAGAAATGGCTTGAGGTCTGTGATAAATGAGGATGTGCCACGTGGCGGTGGAGGTTGGATCGGCGGGGGTAAGTTGAAATTTTTTCCAAAAATGGTGCAAAGAAAATTTTGGCCCAGAAGCCCTGCATCGAATGAGAATGTGCCACATGTCCATGAGGGTGGCGAGAGTCGGAGGGGTGGAGTAAATTTTGGCTTTTTTCCAAAATAGCAAAGGGAAAAAAAGAAAAAACTAACCCGCAAGCCCGCCAAGGAGAAGGAAAAGAAATTTGCAAAGGCCTGTGGACCAACCAGAGGGTGACACATATCTAGTTGTGGTGGGAGTTGGAGGCACGGAAATATTTGGTGAAATTTTCCAAAGTGTTAAAAATGGTGCAAAGGAAATTTTTTTTCCTGTAGGCCCACAGAGGAAAGAAAATTGATTCAGGCTTGCGTCAAATCAAAGTGTGCCATGTGGCAGCAGAGCGGCGGGGCACGGAGAAATTTTGGAATTTTTTCCAAAATTCAAAAAAGGTAAAATGGCCATTTGAACCCACAGATGAATGAGGAAGTGCCACATGGCAGTGGAGTGGTGGGGCACATAGATTTTTGGGTAATTTTTCCCAAATTCAAAAAAGGGGAAAAATTTTAGGTTTTGGTCCGCCGACCTGATTTTTGTCCAAGTTTTGCGCTAAATCTTCAGATGAGCATATATTTTGATCTAGAGCTCAGTTTTTCTCAATTTTGGTGTCATTAGAAAGCTATTGAAGTCCTCTTCATGATGGAATCTTCAATTTTGTTTTTTGGCAGAGTTTAGTGAGAGAAAAATTAAAAAAACCTTTGGCATGGGGAAAAGAGCAAAACTGACATTCAACCACCATTTTTAATGTAGGGTACCCATGTTATTTTGATTGATTTGGTTGGTGGTTGAATCATTCATTTGAATTTTTTCATGTTTCTCCTTCCTGAACTTAGGTTTTCATTGTTAAAAGCTAGATTTGGCTCATTTGTAAAGGGTTGGATGTTTTTTATGTTCTGCAGGCTCCCTCCTTCACCTTGGCAAGTGAATTTGTGGAATATCAGACCTTTTTTAGGACTATAACACGTTTTTTACCTCCTTGCTGTTGTAATGTACTGTATTTAAAAATGGAAATAACAATGCAAGCTCTGTGAATGAATTTTCAATCCTTTCTTGTGTTGTTTTCTCTATCCTGATCCTTCATTACAATTTTAGAAATTTGTGCATGATTTTTGTTGCATTTTTATAATCTGTGTCAATTTGTAGAAATAGATGTTCACCACTCCTTTGGTGTATCACCTTGTCAGTTTAGTTTTATCTTCTTTTCTTTCTATCCTTGTCTCCTTGGCAGAATTAGAGTAGAATTTTGAGTTAAACCTATAAAAATTTCACGCATACATCTAATTAGAGGAGTAGAGGAACCAACCTTCAATCTAGAGAGTCTTTTCCCATTTTTTCAAGTCCCACACTTGGGGAAAAGATTCCATGTTGTGCAATCACACTAAATGAGCCAATTCTCACTTACAGATCTGAAGGTCATTTAGGGGGTGTTGCTGATTTGCACTAATAGCTTCCAAGCTCAATCTTATAGATACTAGAGCCTTTCTATCAAGAATCTTCCATTCTTTTTCAGTCATTGATGTAGGCTTTGATTTCACATCCAACGGTAAATATAAATATTTCTAATATAGATAATCTTCCACTTACATCTTCCATAGTTGATAATTATGAATGTCAATTTTCTCCACTTTGTATTTGATATCTTCTACCATTGTTGTGCTCCTAGTTAATAAGAAATCCCTTTGTGAGTAAATATGTCAACACACAAAATCGTCAAACCAATATTTGATACATGTTTTTAGGGTTAGACAAAAATCATGTTGTATAAATATATGTTTAATTTAAGCATGCAAGTGATAATATGGAAATTATACCACAAGAAATATAAACAAGAGGATATTGAATAACATAAGATGTAACATGGTTCATCCAATGTGGGATACGTCCACCAAGAAACAACTAATCTATTATTATTTCTTCAAAGAGGAAATACATTGAATATTTTCAATCTTCCACACCTCTCACAGATGCAAAATATTTTTTCCTCACAAGCTTCTCTAAGCTTTCTCCAAGAAAACCTTCTTAAAATAATAATCAAATCTCTCCTTCTAATCCTATTTTTCTAAATTATAAGCATATAAAAAATTTAGGGAAACTTAGCTATGCATTTAAAACCCTACGATCACCTTTATTACAAAGGGTTAGATTTAATCCATGTCAAACATAAATTATGATCACACAAATAACCGACGCCGGTTTAATCTAGCCACTGACATTGGTTACGCAACCAACGTCGGTTCCTGTTGAGACCAACAAACTTGAAATGCATGCCATTTGTGAAGATATTTAGCTCCACAAATTAACATCTATAAGTCTAAAATCAACCATGTTTCAATAATATAACTAAAAATCTCACTCATGCTTGCAACCAAATTAAAATATATGTAACTCATATTCTTACAACATCAACCATGTATCTATCAAAAAACACTATACATATAGGTCATGTCATATCCATGTTATTTGGGTCATAAGTTTGGCACCTCATGCCAATACAATATATACCAAGAGTCATATTAAAAAATGATAATATCGAAGAAAATCTATCTAAACAATGTTTAAGAGAAGTGGGCACTACATAGAGGCCAAGAGAAGTGGATCATAGTTTGAATGATCTCTAGGATCAAAGTTTTAATTTCCTAAAATAATAAGAGGATTTGGTCTGTGCAGTTACAAATTTGTAGGGGAAATGATTATTTTTATTTTGTCTGGGAAGATGGTTGTACATGTAGCTTTGCTACCTCCACAATTATAAGGTTCTGGAAGTGGAGTTGAGTGGAGTGGAGTGTGAGAAGATAAATATGATGATTTAAATAACCAGGTTAATTAGTTATAAATTGTGAGAGGGTAATTAACCATTTATTTGAACAAATATTTAATTAAATTAGCTAATGGTATTAGTAATTAATTTAATTAATTCCATGGTGTAACAAATCTGTCATCCTTTCATCTGTACTTGCTCATTGTGAAATGGATTGTAACATTGACTTGTGATTTTCCTTGAGTTGTTGCTCCATAGAACTGAATAAATCATGTCACTAGATTAATGTTTATCTTAGTTGAGATTTGTGTGATTAATCATCCATTAGTCACAAGGTACTCTTGAATTGTCATGTTATTTATTTGATTCGTGAAATGAACTAGATGTTTGTAACTTGTGGAAAGTTTGATTTCTATTCTTGTAACCTTGGGTAAGCTGGTAATTTGGAGAATTATCCTATGTCAATAATAAATTATTATTATATTTATTATTGAGAATTGATTAAGAAAATACCTCAGATCGGTTTCATTGATCCAAGACATTCCCTTAATTTGATTTATAATTTTGATTAATGCAAGAGATTACAGTTGTTCATTTGTTTGTGGATTATCAAATCATACTAATTGATCTTGGTGACTTGTTCCAATTTTCCTATGATTCACCCATGTATTGAGGGATGGAAGGTGTTAAGAGCTAGTAGCACTAATCTGTTATAAAAACATCACCCAACTAGTAAGGTTCGGTTGTGGCAGTTATTAAGCCCAGACTATGACTACTGTTTTGTTAACATTTGAATTTCTATGGCCTAACCTAAGACCTAAGGCATATGAACTATATTGGTTTCTTGGGAAACTAACCTAAATGATCTATGCCTAATTATAATGTTGTTAATTTTAATATATGCCCTAACCTATGAAGGAAAGGTACTCAGATCCTAACTTGATGTTAACCCCAGTTGGCATTGGGAAGGGGGATGCATGGTCAATGATAAGTTGGTGGTTATCGCCACCCTTACATGTACTAGATATTTGATTTAATATTCATTAATGGTGGACACCGCCACTCCTTAGCGGTAATACAAATTCAAATTTTGTAGGTTGCTAAAAGTGACTCTATCAAGGTTTTTTGGTTAACTAAATATTTAAGAAGCTAACCTAGAGGAAGTTGGAGGAAGTCAGTAGGTTAGTGGGATGAACTGACCATCCTGGAAAGCATTGATGATTTAGAAAAAATGTTGCAAACTGCCTAGGGGAAAACATTCCAGATTTGAAAAAGGTAGTATTGTTTTTGGTTTTACATTTAGTCATTTTGTTCTCCTTCTCACTTTGCAAACAAAGGTTTGGGTGTTTGACTGGTTTTCAATTTTGGTTTGAATCTTTTCTTCTCTGTTTCATGGAGAGACTATATGGGAAGATTCCCATGGAAAGGTGGAATTTTTTTTTAGTAGATTTACTACTTCAACTATAGAAGCTATCATGGAATTAGAAGAAGGGTCTTGGGAGTTGGAGGAAGACTTTGGGAAGCTCTACTAGACATGATAGGTTCTAATCCCTTTAAAAAACTTTCTCTAATTAGTTCATAAAAATAATTTTTCTTATTAAAGAAATCATTTCAGGGTTTTGGATTTTTATTATTGCACAATAAATGGAATCCTTTTCTTGGCAAGTAGCTATTGGAATTGGGTTTTAGATCTTGTAACTATATGCTTACTTTATCATGGTTGAAATGTTGGTTTTCATCACATAACTATTTTGGATATGTTTGAATCAAAATCACCTTGACTGTGATGAAAGGAATGAATGGGAGATACGAGTTACATGTGCATATATATTAGTTAGAATGGTTTTTGTAGTGTGTTTTTGACTCTATTTATTATTCAAGGTCTATGGAACACATGTGTATAGCTTTAAAGAAAAGAAAACCCTGTGTTATGGGTCGAGTTGGAACTTGATCACTCAGTCAGGCTAGACTAGTATCATTTAATGATATGGTCATTTATCTGGGTCTATGTTGTATTCTGGTTTGAATACTCAAACCTTTATTACCTATAACTTTGGATTCAAAGAGATTTTATCCGGAACACCCTCATGTGGATGAGTTGTGATTTGAACCCATTTGGGTAAGATTTTTTCAATGGGTTTTGATATTTCTTGGATACTAGCTATCTGGCCTTACATCTTAGATCATTTGGGGATTATGCAGTACCATGTTTGACAGAATGGGATTTTGTTTTGTTCTCTTTCTTGGTGTCTGTCCCTTCTCTGAGTGATTGTTTTGTGTTGGATTAATGATAGGCTTGGATATTTTTTTGAGTTCATCTTTGAAAAGGCTCCAGTTGTAGTAGTATTCTCCATATCAAATCAGCAGAGTAGGATGACCACTGCATGTGCTAGGTGAATTCTTGTGCAGATTTATGGGTCTTAGTTTGTAGGGTACCATTATTCTAATGGTGTTGATTGTTCCTTATCTCTTTCTTGGATATTATAAAGTGGCCTTGTGATGTTTGACCTGTAGTTGTGACTATTTCAAACCAGGGAAGTTTAATATCTACTTGGGGGTTATTGTGAATTCTTCTGTGAACTATTATGATCTTTGGGAAGACTTCGAGTGTGCTAACAATATGTTGAACTATTATATCTTTTGATATATTTAATTTTTTATCACTATTTTTTTATTAATCTTAAATGATTAGGTTGGAGCCTTGGCACAGACCAATTGTATGGTTTATTAAAATTTCCTTTGAGTGTTAATCAAAATAATCTCTTCTTAATACTTGACCATACAAATATGATCAAGGATATCATATAGTTAGTTGAAAGGTTGTTGAATGTGAGCTTTCTTTACCCTGGTTGAGTCACTTCATTTCTCAGTCTGAATGATGTATTCGGTTAAGTATGATTCTTTATCAACCTTGTATGGAATACTTGTATTGAATTATCTCATTAATGATTATATGTGTTATATATTCGAATGACTTGCATGAACTCTAAATTTCTTGAAGCCAAGATGTTCTTGTTTAGATTACTTTTTTGATAAGTTAAGTTGGATTTGGGCCTTGAGAGTTTGCTACTATTATTTTTATACTCAGTAGTATAAATCTCGTCCAATCTTTAGATTGTTAGACTATTAGAATTGAATTCATTTTGAAATGTCATTGATTGGATTCGAGTAAAATGTTTTAATCATGTAGTATGGGCTACATGATTAAGTCCTTTTCACTCTTTCTTTCCTACCTACTATTATGTATACTTGGCTTTGCATTATTGGTGTGATATTGCTTAAGTGAGAATGTATACTTATATGGTTTTGGATTACTTGTTGGCTGAATATGGTTGAATGTTAAATTTGTTTGCTGATAGTCTTCTAGTTGATAGAAATCAGACTCGTTTGGATAGTTAGATGCTAGCATTGTAGGGTTTTGTGATACACTTGAGTATGGTACTTTTGAAGTGTTTAAACATGAAAATATCTTTCTGAACCCTTGACTAATTTATATTAATAAACAGTGTTCCTTTTCAAAGTTATTAGTTAGAACATATGGTTCCAAGCATTTAGTTCCTATCACGTTCAGTTCAAATGAATTGACATCTGCTAACACTCTTACAGATGAATTACAAAAAAAAAGAAAAGAGGGATTCTTATGGAAAGCTATATTTATTGTATTGATTGAAGAAATGTAGTTTGATGAAAAGACTATGTTTCCTTTACTGAACTATTATTGTGAATAAGTGTTTAAGACCTAAGGCTATATTTGTAAACTGTCGAAAGAACTTGAATTACTTATTGTCTACTTGAATTGACATCTTAAATTGGAAATAATTGAAGTGGTTGCTTGAATCATTCTCTCTTGACTAGATAAGTTGTGTGCAAATGATGTTTTCAATTTAAAGAGTTCTTTCACTTGGAAAGTAGGCTTATAGGGAATGAGATGTTATGTATTTCTTTACTTCTTGACATTGATTAATAATCTTGGGGAATTTATATGAAATGTTACCAACTTTATATTGCTATTATAAAGCAAGGAATATTATTGTTGATATTTAAATATGAGGAAAAAGGGGATATATATGAATCTTTTCCTTTGCGAATGACTTGTATGAAATTATTATTAAATGTTATAAATTTTAATTACTGAATTCATTTGAATAAGATAGTAATGAATAAGTTATATTTAAACAAGTTTAATGTCATGGAAATTAAGTTATGATTGACTATGCTTAATTAAAACATTATGATACTATATTAGTATGGTGGTTTTATGAGGAGCAATATAAAACAAAAGAAGGTTGCATGAATAAACATAAAGGGGTTTCGAAACTTTGGAATAAACACAAGAGTACTTAATCTAATTGAGTACATATAGGAACCAAACTTGTGAAAATGAATCTAATTGATTAAACTATAAGGCAATCTATTTATCCTAAATGATGATTATGTACAATAATGAAATGGAATTGTACTTAAGAAAAGATAGGAATGATAACATGGGGTTAGATGTATAATGTGAACTAACCTTTACAGTATTAAGAAAAAAGTTCTTCTTGCTGCAATAATGAAGTCAAAAATATGATACATATTTGACTTACGTGTGTAAAGTAATTATGTTAGGAAACCTTGATAAAGGGGGTTTTCCACTAATTGGTAATAGAATGAACCCTTCGAATAGACTATGAGGTGGATGCAAAATGTCCTTCCAAGATGAATTACACTTAGGGGATACAAGTTTAACTAAGTAATGACAGTTTGAATAGTTGAATGAATTAAAGGAAAGCAAATGTATGTTATGAGACTATTGTGGGTTGAATGCATAAAACTTGTTTGGAGTCATTAAAATGAACTTGAAAATTCTTATAAGTATGTTTGGACATATGTGGTTGCTTCCCTACAAAATACTTAATACGTTTATGAGATTTTTAGTCAACTAAAGGAGATTTCATACTCAAAGGAGATTAAGTAATGAGGGGAAATAAATCTACAGATCCTTTGTATTGATTAAGTAGAAACATAACATTCATTATTGGAATATTGATAGAACCCAAGTTAGTCCTTAGGAATAATACCTAAAGGATGAAAATAACTAGAGTGGGATTAACAAGATGCAAATTAAAAAAGATTAATGAACTTGTTAAGAAGGGAGGTTTAGATTTCTGGAACTTAATGGGTTATTGTAGCATAATCACTGCTGCACATTACCCATCTAATGATGGGGTCATTGGGTGGTTACTATGGAGTAGTAATTATGGTGCAATAATCTATTCAGCTCCTCTAATAGAGACCGTATCAGAATGGGATCTCAAATCATTGTTAAACACTAGGCAATGATGAGCCCATGGTCTGCAGCCAATGTCAACTTACTTTGACTATAGGTAATGAAGTTTACTCAAAGAAATGAGGGTCGATTCAAATACACTTGATGACCCTTAAGTACCATAATTGGACTATCTGAACTATCACATGTCATTTATCTCTTCTTAGCATCTAAGATGGAAATGGGAAGGAATGAAAGGAGTCAAGAAAGTCTAATCAAGATAGCAGTTTTAATGTGGTGAAAGACATATTCCTTCATGATGAGTATGTTGTCTTGGAATATAGGCATAGAAAACATGTCTAAAACCTTGGCCAAAGTATCGCAAGATGCTGGTTGTGTTGTTTTATATTCACTATACTAATATGCAGGATATAGGATGGGTACTCGTAATAAGTACCTAGATAAGCCCTTAGTCAATTACACTTGATGAGCCCTTAAATGAAAGAGGGAACCAAAATTATAATGAGTATACTGTGAAATTAAATATGAAAGATCAGTTCTATACTGAGTCATCATTGGAATGAAACAGGAGAGATCGGTTCTATATCGAGTCATCATTAAAATAAAATATGAGAGATTAGTTTTACATTGAGTCATAAACACTGCATATGGTTACTATTGTAGGATTGATTAACAGATTCAATGTGGTTATAAATTCTGAATTTAGAAAGAAGAATATTGATATATACAAAAATAAAAAAAATTTCCCCTACTTTTATAATCATGAAATAAGGATGTTACATCTTGGTATAAGAGCTGAAGGTTGTAGCTCTTGGACCTGTTTGATTCCACTTATAATAAAAATAAAATTATTTATTATAGAAATGGTAAGAATAAAGAGACGTGCTACAAATAACCCACCTCCGGGTGACGAAGTAGCTACAACTCAAAATATGGATGAAATCCTAGCTACCCTAGTGGACACAAGGAATAGGATTGTTGTTCTTGAAAAACAAGTGGATGGAAATAAAAATGAGACTGATAGTGAGTAGTTTTAGGGGAAGCCAAATGATGAGAAAAATGATGATGTTGAGGATCTTAATGCTACAAATGATAACGTTGTAGATAATGTTGGAAATAATGATAACAAGAATGTACCCAATTAACCTGAGAACAAGAGGGCTAGATTGGAAGATGAATTGACCAACGATATAAAGCAAATAAGCCCACAAAAATTTTATGGAACCACCCAGGGAAATGGGGATGAGAATTAGCTCAGCAAGATGGAGAAATATTTCATGATAAGAAATTTCTCTAAGGAAACCAAGGCTATATGGGGAGCTTATCAACTCTCTCATGAAGCATCTTCATGGTGGGATAGCTGCAAGGTTAAGCTTAGTGTTGATGAAAAAAACATCACATGGGACTAGTTCAAGGGTCATTTTAGGAAACGATGGCTGGACCAACAAGCAGATAAGCCCATAAAAATTTTATGGAACCACCCAGGGAAATGGGGATGAGAATTAGCTCACAAGATGGAGAAATATTTCATGATAAGAAATTTCTCTGAGGAAACCAAGGTTATATGGGGAGATTATCAACTCTCTCATGAAGCATCTTCATGGTGGGATAGCCGCAAGGTTGAGCTTAGTGTTGATGAAAAAAACATCACATGGGACTAGTTCAAGGGTCATTTTAGGAAACGATGGCTGCACCAACTCTACTGTGACTAGAAAATCATAGAGTTCCAAACCTTAACTCAAGGTAAACAGTCGGTAACGGAATATTGGGAGAAGTTCACCAATATTCTCAAATATGTACTAAAATATTGAACAAATGAAAAATTACGAATAAGGAAGTTCATCATGGGTCTATATCCTATCATAGGTGGTGAGGTTGATGTACATAGCCCTGCCACCATGGAAGAAGTGGCAGAAAAAACCATTTGGTAGGAACATAAACTGAAGGCAATTTATGCACATAAGGAAGAGAAATGTAAGAAAAATGGGAATGCTTCTTCATCTTTTCCACCGAAGAAGGGTACATAGAAGAAGTTTAGAAGAAAAGGTAAGCCTTTGGTTGCAAATAAAAAGAAAACAATAGTAGGGAAAGCTGCAACAAATAACAAGAATATTGGATAAAAGGGTAATCATGGAAAAAATAGTACTTTCAAGGCTGAGAATAAATATGAGCCTAAGAAATACACTATGCAAGTAATTTTCCTTTAAAGAAAAATGACAACAACTAACAACATAAGATACATGTTGTAGTAGCCGAAAAATAAGCTAAAAAGAAGGATACACCAATAGAAGTGTCAGACAAGCTATATGGCCTACCTGTAACTATACTCTTTGATACTGGTGCTTCTGAATTTTTTATTCCTAGCAAGTTAGTTACTAAATTAAAACATAAAGCTGGGTTTATGGAAAAACCATGGACTGTCCAGTATGGGAATAATGTTGTCCACACAGTTAGTAAGTGTCTTTTTGGTGCAGCCTTAGAATTTATGAGCTTCACAACTGAGGTAGACCTATATGTTGTACTTCTAGGGTATTATGACATAATAATTGGTGTGAAATGGTTTTCTGATCACAAGTCACTTGTAGAATAATTTTGGAAACATAGAAGGTGTTTGAGTGACCTGCAAAAATCAATAGACATTCAAGAAATAAAAAAGAAGCATAAAAGTTAGAGAAATATTAGCTATGTAGTTGAAAAAGGCCAAAAATAAGGGCTGCATGCTTTATGCAATAAAACTTTCAGATTCAACTGAAGAAGGTGGTGAATTTTTGGAAAGATATATGCTATTATGGAATTACAACAATTTGTTTTCAGAAGAGCTACCAGATCTTCCATCGAAAAGGAAGTTTGACTTCACTATTGAAATCAAACCGGGAACAAAACCTATTTCTAAGGCATCTTATCAAATGAATACCACTGAATTGGTAGATATTAAGGCACAGTTACATGAATTATTTTATAAAGGATTAGTAAAACTGAGTGTCTTGCCTTGGGGAGCACCGACGATCTTTGTTAAAAAGAAAGATGAAACCTTAAGACTTTGCATTGACTACATGATGTTGAACAATGCAACTATTAAGAATAGATATCCTCTTCCAAGAATAGATGATCTCTTCGATCAAATGTGTGGAGCATTGGTTTAGTCTAAAATAGATCTATGTTCTGGATACCATAAGTTAAGAATTAAGGAAGAAGATATTCATAAGACTTCTTTTAGACTGAGACATGGACATTATGAGTTCACTATTTTACCTTTTGGGTTAACTAATGCCCCTACAGACTTCATGAATTTGATGAATAACATCTTTCAATAATACTTGGACAAGTTTTTGCTTGTATTCTTGGACGATATTATCATCTATTCATGAAGCTTGGGGGAGCATAATGATCACTTAAAGATTATACTTGAGGTATAAAGGAAGATAAAATTGTACATAAAACTATCTAAGTGTTCTTTTTATGAAACTGAGGTACAATAATTGGGACATATAATAAATAAAGATGGAATCTTGGTTGATCCCTCAAAGATATAAAATATAATTGATTAGCCAATACCTAAGAATGTGCATGGGGTTAGAAGCTTCATGGGGCTTGTTTTAGTCATTTTTCTACCCACCTACTAACTTCTAATACCATGCGCACCGACCTATCACCCAACAGGCGCTGGGCACTCACCCTAGGCATGTGCAGGTGTCGAGCCCCTCCTTTATACAAACATTGTGAGAATATCTTTCCACTGTTAGAGGATTAGTTGCAGAGAAATGAATATTCATGTAAAAACACAACATAAAATATCATATCCTTATACCCAAGTATTTAATAACAAGAGAAACATCATGGCATGAAATAAAAGGATCATTTCTACCATAAAATACAAGGAAATAACAATATGGTTTGCACCCTTGAACTAGATATTCAGAACAAAGCCATATATTTATATTGATCATAATCTCAACAACCACATTACATTCAAAAGGGTCATATCAGATCAAATGTATCAAGACAGGGATCTAACCCATATATCAGAGGTCATAACTATGCTTTCTTTATTACAATTTTTTACAGACCCATCCCTTAGACATGATAACATTCTTGAAGTCCTCTAATGATAACCCCAAATCCTAGGGCCTAATATTTTCTACAGAGCTTCACTTTCCTCATACTACATGTCTTCCATCTATGCCTTCCTCAATGTCTCTATATCTGTTCCTCTACCCAAACATCTCTTTGTTATCACCGAATCACAGCACCCCTATGCATATATTTGAACTCAAAATGTGATTGGATAACATGGGTACTATCTCCAAGTTGTGGGACTTTCTACTTGAGACAGACCTCTAGAGAAAGCTGGTTCTTGCTCCTAAACTACCTGCCACAATCTACACTAATGCAGGATAAGCTAACTATTCTAATATAAATTTCCAAGGGACCAGGGAAAAAGAATGCATAAAATGAAAGCCTACACTAAAGCGGTGATACACCAGAAAAGGAGGGTGTGAGAGTAATCTCCAAATGTGTGAAATACAGAGGGAAAGTGCACACTAGAAGAGGCGATGACAGTTCTCCATAATCTAGCAAAATGCATTCACAACAATATTCCAAGCATACACAATGTTAGTGAATTCCTGCAAGAACATAATAATAGACACAATATTCTTGTAGAAAGATAAAAGGGGCAAGAAGAATGCAAGAAAACACAGCAGGGGAAGATACATCCACAAACTTTGTATTTTATTGCTTTCTGGTATGCACAGTTCAGTCTATTACAAGATAAGGGCCTGGATCACCATGCAAGGAGTCTACTACAAGGGCCTGCAACACACTAGCTTCAAAAAGTAATTTTGACAGAGCTTTGCTACCCAAAAACTCTCTCCTTTACAATGAGCCCAACACTCCAATTTTTATTTAGAAAAAATAAGAAGGAGAAGAGAAGGGAAAATGGAAATCCCGAAATCTGTCCTTCAACCACCTGTAAGAAGCATTAAATTGAGTGAAATGATTGTATATTACTTGCAAAAGGCTCTCCATACTATCCCATGTGCTGTAGCAGAGAAAGAATGATGACCATGCCTCTTAATTGCACTCCCAGCTACCAAATAAAACACTGTTCTGAACCTGGCCACGTTTTCTTAAAAAAATCAATTAATTTATGATCAAATCTAGAATTTCTTGATTTCTATGCATCGGACTCGGAACCACGATTCCAATGGTACTAATTTTGTGCAATTTTGTTGAGAAATGAAAAAGTTATGGCCTTCTGAGTGCGGGTAGCTATTTTGGGTCTGGCAGGCATTTTCTGTCATTTGACGGGAATGAACATTAACTGACTGGAGCTGAATATGTTTCTCTTAATTAAATATATATACCCTAATTAAAAATAAGAAATCCAGTTTCTGTGGCGTAGAGGACGTCGTGCTCATTCCAGAAAGTCCAATTTTGTGAAAATCGGAGCTCGGAGTCAAAAGTTATGGCCGTTTGAAGTTTTGCAGGTCAAACGTTGACTTTTCCTCTTCTGCTTTCACCTATTTCGCGCTTTCGTGTCCCACGCATCCCTCGCGTACTTTTGTCCCAGCTGGCACAGTGCTCCTTGTGCTGATTTTAGGTGAACCAGCCGGTTCGCGTCCATTTGTCCCGCTTGTCCCACTTTGTTTCGGACTGTTTGTGTTGATTTCGGGCGAACCGGCCGGTTCGGCCGGTTTGCGTCCATTTGTCCCGCTTGTCCCACTTTGTTTTGGACTATTTGTGTTGATTTCGGGAAAACCGTCTGGTTCACGCCCATTTGTCCCAAATGTCCCAAAGGTGACCCTCTCAGCAGTTAGCCAATTTTTTTCTCTTTTGGCCGGATCGGCTTTTTGCGCCCGCCGCGTACTTCTGGCCCGATTGTCCCAAATGCTATTTGGGCCGCCTCGAGGCTTTTTGGCCGATCCGCACATTTTTGTCCCAAATGTCCCAATTGCTCCTAGGACTAGGATTTAGCCGATTTTCACAATTTTTCCTGGATCAACCTACTTGCCTTCTGCAACCATTTTTCGCATTTTCTCAGAGCTTGCTCTTTCCTTCTTTGGCCAGGGGAGTTAGAAAAATATCTGAGGGAACCTCAGAAACATGATGTTTTCTCTGAATCAATCAATGTGCCTGGGACTTGAATATTCTGATGCATGTTATCAAATTACCCTGGGGGGTAAATTTTGGATAACAATTTGGCGACTCAGCGGGGTCATCTGCCTACTAGATGAGGAACGACTAGCTGTTTGAAGCAATCCATTGGGCATGGAGTCTGTTTGATAATCTCTCAGCTGATCTGAAATTTGAAAGCTTGTATCAATGAGCCATTTGACATTTGTTGAGCTGGTCTCCTCATGGCGACAAATTCTTTTCCAGGGACTTGATGAACTGCAAACATGCACATACTAGAAGCAATAGGACATGTGCAGAAGCACTTAGGGAAATAAAAACTACTCTAACAGCAGTACAATGTGCATAAGCACTTAGAGGAATGGAAAATCTAAATTAATATTTACAAGGGTGAGAAGATTTCTTTCTAGTAGCAACGTTTGAGATAGATCCCATTGACCAGAATCTGCAATTCTTCACCATCCAACTTAGCCAGTCGGAAAGCATTTGCTACCTTTGTATTCGATGATCATGTATGGGCCACTCCAGATGGCATCAAACTTGGAGTGCTTTCCTAGTTTTACATGATCAGCATCCCACTTCAGTACCAAATCTCCAGTTTGCAATATCCTGGCCTTAGCTTTCTTGTCAAAACTCTTTTTGACCAATGCTTTATCCTTTTCTATGGTCTGCATTGCGTGCTCTCTTGTCTCTTCTTTTTATAATTCCATCAGCTCTGCATACCTGATTTCCATAGGTTCAAACTCAGCCAGCTCCAACTGTTTCATGAGTTCCAATGCTGGCAACTCGAGTGATATGGGTAGAACTGCTTCCTTCCCGTACACAAGCTTGTATGGAGAGCTTCCTGTAGATCTCTTGGGCGTGATCCTATGAGCCCATAGGGCTGATTTGAGCTTTGCGTGCCAAGTCCTCTGATTCTCATCAAGAGTCCTCCTGATGATTCTTAGTAGATTCTTGTTTGTAGACTCGGCTTGGCCATTACCTTGAGGGTAATAGTTTGATGAAGTGCTGAGATACACATAATTTTTTACAGCCCACTCAGTGATCTTTGTGCCAAGGAATGCCAATGCATTATCTGATATGATAGTGGCAGGGGAACCAAACCTCGTGACTATCCCTTCATAGAAATCTAAGATATTAGATTCATTTGCCTCCTTGAGTGCCACTGCTTCAGTCCACTTGGTGAAATAGTCTGTTGCTGTTAGAATCCACTTGTGCCCTTGACTTGAATTTGGATTGATGACTCCAATGAAGTCCAGTCCCCATTGCATGAATGGCTGATTTACTGAAATTGGACAAAGGGGCAGTGTTGCTAACCTTTCTTTCCCCGTGAAGAATGCACATTTCCTGCATTTCTTGACCCATGAGTAGCAATCATTGAACACAGTAGGCCAATAGTAACCAGCTTTCATGATTTTGAGAGCTGTCACTCGTGGAGCAAAGTGGCCTCCTGCTTCCCCGTCATGGAACTCATGTAAGATCTTCTCAACTCGACCTGTTCCAATGCATCTTAATAGAACACCATTGATGTCCTTCTTAAACAAAACTCCGTCAACAAGCACATATGGAATGGCTTGTAATCTGAAGTATCTCCTCTTTGCTTTGCTCACTTCTAGGGGGCACAAGCCTGTTTGGAGGTAATGCACCAAGTCTTGAGTCCAACATGGGATGGGTGCATCATCAGCTGGTTGTTCTTGATCATTCTGTAGTAGCAGGACAACATCCTCTTAACTTTTTGGCTCGTCTGATTGTTTAGAAGCGAGCTGCTCACACAAGCCTTTGCCACGAACTAGCTTGGTCACTTTGATTTCAATATCATATTCCATCACCCGAGTGATCCAACCTGCTCTCTTATCATTTAAATCCTTGTTTAGGAGGAAGTCCTTGACACCAGCATGAGACACCAGTAGTTGAATCTTATTGTTTGAGACCAAATGTCTGAACTTCTTCAAGCTCCTGATGACAGCAAGGACATGCTTTTCGATATTGAAAGATATTTTATTCGTTTAATCTTCCCAAGTATTGACTGAGAATGATATGAGGCTGCTTACTGAAACCTTCCTAGTAGCAGTGTGGTCAAGAAATGAAGATTGGATATGATCCTCCAAATGTCCAATTTTGTGAAAATCGGAGCTCGGAGTCCAAAGTTATGGCCGTTTGAAGTTTTGCAGGTCAAACATTGACTTTTTCCTCTTCTGCTTTCACCTATGTCGCGCTTTCGTGTCCCAACCATCCTCACGTACTTTTTGTCGTCCACGAGCACATTGCTCCTTTGCTATTTTGCAGGTGAACCGTCCGGTTCGCGTCCATTTGTCCCCCGCTTGTCCACTTGTTTCGGACTGTTTGTGTTTGATTTCGGGCGAACCGTCCGGTTCGGCCGAGTTTTGCTTCATTTGGTCCCTCTTGTCCCACTTTGTTTTGGACTATTGTTTGATTGCCGGAAAACCGCTGTTCACCCCCATTTGGTCCCATGTCCAAAGGTGACCCTCTCAGCAGTTAGCCATTTTTTCTCTTTTTTGGCGGATCGGCTTTTTTGCGCCCGCCGCTACTTCGAGCTAGCCCGATTGTCCAATGCTATTTTGGGCCGCCTCGAGGCTTTTGGCCTATCGCCACATTTTTGTCCCAAATGTCCCAATGCTCCTAGGACTAGGATTTTTGAGAGCCGATTTCAAATTTTTCCTGGTCCAACCGACTTGCCGTCTGGCAAACATTTTTTTTCCGCATTTTTCTCAGAGCTTGCTCTTTTCCTTCTTTTGGCCATGGGGAGTTTAAAAAATACTGAGGGAACCCGCAAGAAACATGAGTTTTTCTCTGAATCAATCAATGTGCCTGGGACTTGAATATTCTGTGCATTTTATCAAATTTAACCCTGGGGGGTAAATTTTTGGATACATTTGGCGCTCACGGGGTCATCTGCCTACTGATGAGGAACGACTATCTATTGGAGCAATCCATTGGGCAGGGAGTCGGGTGATAATCTCCATCTTTATCTGAAATTTGAAAGTCTTGTATCATGAGCCATTTGACTTTGTTTTGCTGGTCCTCCTCATGCGAAATTCTTTGCCAGGGACTGGATGCACTCTGCAAACATGCAGCATACAGAAGTCAATAGGACATGTGGCAGAAGCACGTAGTAAATAACAACTACTCTAACAGCAGTACATTGTGCATAAGCACTTAAGGAATGGGGGACAAAATCTAAATGAATATTTGACAAGGGTTGAGAAGATTTTCTTTCTAGACAACGTTGGAGATAGATCCCATTGACCAGAATCTGCAATTCTTCACCATCCACGTAGCCAGTCTGAACCATTCTACCTTTTATTCGGATCCTGTATGACCACCCAGATGCATCCAAACTTGGAGTGCTTTCTAGTTTGCAACGAGTACATCCCACTTCAGTACCAAATCGCCAGTTTGCAATATCCTGGCGCTTAGCTTTTCTTGTCAAAACTCTTTTTTTTGACACAATGCTTAAAAATCCATTTCTCTATGGTCTGCATTGCGTGCTCTCTTGTCTCTTTCTAATTCCAGCAGCTCTGGCTTACCTATTTCCATAGTTCAACTCAGCCGCTCCACGCTTTCACATGAGTTCCAATGCTGGCAACCCTCGAGTGATTGGGTAGAACTGCTTCCTTCCCGTACACAGCGTGTTGGAAGCTTCCGTAGGCTCTGGGCTGCCCCAGAGGGTGATTTGACTTTGCGCTGCACGTCCTCTGATCCTCATCAAGAGTCCTCCTGATGATGCGTAGTAGATTCTTTGTTTGTAGACTCGGCTTGGCCATACCTAGGGGGGGGGGAGGGTAATAGTTTGATGAATGCTAATAACACAATTTTTTACAGCCAACTAAGGTGATCTTTGTGCCACGGAATGCCCATGCATTATCATATGATGTGGCAGGGAACCAAACCTCCTCGTGACTATCCCTTCATAGAAATCTAAGATATTCGAATTCATTTGCCTCCGTGAGTTCCACTTGCTCTTCAGTCCACTTGGTGAAATAGTCTGTTGCTGTTAGAATCCAACTTGTGCCCCTGACTTGAATTTGGGATATGACGCCAATGAGTCCAGTCCACATTCCTGAATGGCTGATTTACTGAAAGTTGGACAAAGGGCAATGTTGCTAACCTTTCTTCCCTGAAGAGCACATTCCTCCTTCCGTCATTTCTTGACCCAGAGTAGCAATCATGACACAACAGTAGCCAGAGTAACCAGCGTTCAGGATTGTTGAGAGCGGTTCACTCGTGGTAGCAATTGCCTCCTACTTTCCTGTCCATGAACTCATGTAGAGCTCTTCTCAACTCGACCTGTTCATGCATCTGACGAGGAACACCATGGGAGGTCCCTGCATAAACAAACTCCGTCAACAAGCAAGAGTGAATGGCGGGAAGCTCTGAAGTATCTCCGCTTGTGCGGGGGGGGGGGGCGCCGGCGCGGGGGCACAGCCGTTTGGGATGCACCATCTTTGAGGTCCAACATGGGATGGGTCCATCAGCATGGTTTGGCGGGATCATGTCGTAGTAGTAGGACAACTCTCTTATGCTCTTTTTTTTGGGGCCGGCGGAGGGGGGAGAAGCGAGCCTGCTCACAGCAGCCTTTGCCACGAACTAGCTTGGCACTTTGATTTCAATATCATATGCCTACCCGAGTATCCAACCTGCTCTCTTATCATTGCAATCCTTGTTTAGGAGGAGGAAGTCCTTGACACCAGCAGGAGACACCATTAGTTGAATCTTATTGTTTAGACCAAAGGTCGAACTTCTTCAAGCTGCCTGAATGGACATAGCAAGGACATGCGTTTTCGATGAAAGAATATTGTAGTGCGGGATCTTCCAAGGTTGACTGAAGCAATATAGGGCTGTTCTGACCTTCGCTAGGTAGCTTTGTCAAGATAAATGAGATGGTATATGATCCTACTCAAATCGACAACAATTCCTTTGAGAATCTGGGTTAAGAGTTGGCGAGCCGCGATATTGCCTGCTTGAGGTTGGTCAAAACTCTCTTTGGCCTTGCTGGCTGTCCATTGAATGCCAGACCTCTTCGTCACCATCATTTATTAGGGCTTGACAAAGAGTGGAAATAATTAGGCACAAATCTGCGGACAAAGTTTTCCTTCCTAAGAAGCTTTGTGGAATATGTCGTGGGTGTGAATGGAAGCGTTCATGGCTTCACACCCTCTCGGATCATTGTTACAAGCCCGTCCCTAGAGACAATTTGGCCCAACAGTTTGCACTTCGTGTGCCAAGAATAACACCTGCTTGGGATTCAACGACACGCCGAACTGCTACCCGCGAAATAATTGTCTGAGGGGAAGAGAGGGTTTGTTGCTACATTCTTGAGAAAGAGAGTGAGATCACTCTAGGTATATCACACTATCCTTGGTGGAATTAAGCCTTTGAATCCAATCCATAGCTCGCTAAATGTTGCTCCGGCATTGGACATCCAAATGGGGCAGCGTTCGTTGTAAGCAGTGGCCCCATGGGGAGTGAAGGCTAGGGGGGAATTGATCGCTCTGCTTTCATTGCAAACCAAGATCTGATTATAGCCTGAATATCCAGCGATCAATGAGACCCTTGCTGAACCAGCTACAACGACAATATCTGTGCCATTGGGGAAGGCGGGATGAATGTCCGTGAAGTGTGCGTATTGAGATCGCGGAAGTCCACACACAATCTATTTCGCCCTGTCTCTTTCGTTCCGGCCCCAAGGTTGCAAAACCCAACTTAGTTGTGGAGGGGGGAAGATACTGGCCGCATGAGCTTGCTTAACTCGGTGTCTCATGAGAGGCTCGATATGAGGATTTACTGGCTTTGCTTTGCCTGACAGGGCGTGGATTCCGGAGCCAACTCAATGTAATGTTGTGCCCAACTGGGGGTTGAAAACCGCGTAATCTGTGTAAGGTCCAAGCAAAGACATCGGGATTCCGTACAAAGCTGAACAAACTCAGATTTCCTTGTGAGACTTTTGGCCATTTGCAAGGTCTTGCCTCCTCTAACGAATAGTGGGTCGGAACTGCACCCTTGACCTACCTGAATGTTTGCTGTCTTTCTGCTCCTTCTGAACTGATCAGTCGGGTTGAGATTGACTCGAAGGTTATGAGGCCTTTAGGGGAATTTGGTTGAGTTCGCACGGCACCACTTGGGGTCACCATACTTGCTGCTCCAGCTTGTCGTGATTTCGCAGGGAAACTCACTTCTTTCTGGCAGGAAATTACAATCTGCTGATCATCTCCAAAGACGGGCAACGGTTGTGGTTATCTGGAATAGCTGGCTCCACCCACTTTGATATGAGGCTGATTTTTCTCACTTTTGATACTGTCTACAACATCACGCAGCCCCAGTGCCCCAAATATGCTTCAGCGGCGGTCAGGCTGGGGTGCGGGGGAAGGGAAAAGAAGGCTAAAGCTTCAAAATCTTCAATAAAGCCCTACGGATTGGTGAGGTCGTCACAGATCTGGGGGGCAAGCATTTTTGCCGGGGACGGGGTGATGCGCACGCACGATCACCAAAGACGGGGGAAAACAGTCCGAAGGTATGTGCTTCTTTGCCTATGCCGGCCAGGAAAATATAACTTCATACTCACTGTGTTTTTGAACAGGAAAACTGGGAAATGGAGGCTGAGTAGTACCTGTAGACCTGGTGGGGGGAAATGAGCAGAGCTCCGCTCGTCACCTTGTCGGCTCCTTGGACCCTCAAAGAACAGTGCCATAATTCATCTCTTGTCTTAGGTTCGGGCTTGGTGATGCTAGGAAGAGGTTATTCTCTTCATGTATTTGAAGAAACGCCTACTCAGATTCGTCGACGCGGGAGAAGAGGCAAAATCATGCCACCTGTGGCGGGCCCAGTCATCAAGATCAATCTGTAGTCTTCCTACCTGGTGTCACTTCAAAATCAATGCTTGGAGAAGCCTCCTGATCAGAGGGTAACAGTTGGGTTGATTTGGCTTGGAGTTAAGGCGCAATGGAAAGTTGACTAGAGGTTACAACCTAATTGGTGGGCTTGGGTTCCATATCTGTGCTAAACACAATGAAGAAGAAAGGAAAAGAGATAAAAGGACCATCAGAGGGTGGAAGCAGGAAAAAAGATGATGGATAAAAAAAAAGGGGGGAGATATGTATCAGGAGACGTACAGGGAGGGTCTAAAGAAAGTGGGGTGGAATAAGGTTTACAACCCTGCCTGCACGCGGTGGTTAGGCAAAATATCAGTAAAAGGTGAGAAGGACCGAAAAGGAGAAAGAAGGAGGGGGGAAGAAAGAAAATATGATCTCTCCGTAGGTTACTTCGGTAGAAGTATGATGATGAAGAAAGAAGCGAGGGTGTGAAGACTATCAAAAGAAGAGGGGTAGCAGGAAAGGATCAGAAGAGAAAGGAAAAGAGGCAAAACAATATGATGCACCCACTTAGCTGCCAGAGCTAGAAACAAGTCTTATCCGTGGTGATGGGCGGGACGCACGACGGGGTGCCTGTCTGGCCGCCATGGCTATGTGCCATATTTGCCGTGATTCAGGGGAGCAAGGGTGGTGAATACGCGAAGATCGATCCGCAGCAGGTGGATGAAAAACAGCAAGGTCAGAGGGGGAGGTCCTCGTATAAGGGTCTGCTCGTGTACCAAGGAGGGAACCAGCAGTGCTCGCTGGCAACTGGGAGCAAACGAAGCGAGTTCGTGGCACGTAAGAGGGGAGGGATGGGACAACCGGTTGGCAAGAGGGGAGGGAGAAGAGGCGGGACCCATGGAAAGAAGAGAGTAGGGCCGGCAGCGAGAAGGAGGGTGAATTGGGATAAGCACTCTTTGTGTAACCTTGGCCTGTACATCATTCCTTTGAGGGGCACAACACGGCATTTGAGGTGCCTAGGGGCCGTGTGAGAGTGCTCCTTGTAGGTTTGGAGCTAAGTTTGTGCTGCCCGCTTTGATTGGTAAAATGTTGTGGATTAACTACCCGGATCTAATGTGTTGTCTTCCCCAAATTTCCCTCTTTGACCTTGTGTTTGGCTGCAACACTGTTGAGGGGTATTTGATTCATATTCCACAGAAATCTTTGCCTGCACTTGACAAGAGTATTTTCGTTCGAGATGGTCCTTACTGCGGTGCGTCCTACTGCTGATCTCCTCGTGGATGACTCTTGCGACCCACCAATTGGTTTGCAACCATTAGAGCCTGATGTTAATGCATCCGGTAGACATGGATTGGTTTAGGTGCGGACGGCATGGGAAACACCATCATCACTCTGGGGCCATGTTATTTTGGACGGCACCAAAGCCTGATGCGATGCAACATTGGGGGGTGTAGGCGAAATGGTCTATTGGCAGGAGCCTTGCTTGATTCTGCTTTGCCCAAGCTGGATTGGGTGGTCTTTGAGGTTTGATATGGTTGCCTAGTTGGTTGACTTGATGCTGCTCTGGATTCTAAGACCTTTGAGCTTGCTGTCTCTTAGTGTACCAGCTCATTAGCCTAAATTTGGGGCACTTGGAGATGAAGTGTAAGCTTTCACTTGAAATTTGATTTCTCAGAGCGGAATAGGGAGCTAAACTATACTTGGTGCTCTCCAAACTTGGGTAAATGAATTGGGTGCCTTGGAGCTAGCTACCACTTTGAATAAGATAGTTTTTAAGCCCTATGGCAATGCTATAAAAGAGCCAGGTAAGGTGTGGCCTCCATAGATTGAATTACAACCCTAGAACTATCAGAATTCAAAGAGCTCTTAAGAATATTAATAGAAAGCCCCTTCTCTGTTTGGGCCGGACTGCCACTTGGAATCCTATCCCAAGACTTTTTGAAATCTGAGTTGAAGTCAGTCGCTGCTCTTGGTTGCTTCTCTTGATAGTTTTAATTGTTCTAAAGAACAGTGTCTCCTTCTCGCCAAACTACGCATGGAGACTAGGCACAATGATTCTCCAATTTGTGATAGAACCGAACCCGCTTCAAGGCTTCTGAACATGGCAATGCTTCCCTTTGACGATGAGCCACAAGTTTGACAGCCCCGCATTTCGTTTGATCTCATCTCATGGATTGCACAGACGTTCGCAGATGTTTTGACAGGATCACCAGGAGTTGTATGATTTTTCTCCAGTTAAAAATGGATGTTCTTCAATGCCTGCAATTGGAACTGAGTCTTGGCAGTGAGGGCAAGTGGGCTGCTGCCCGGGGAGTGGAACTGACAAGGATTTAGTGGTGTGCGCCATTTTGATTGGCCTGAGAACCCGTGTTGATGCGAGAAAAGGTCTACCAGGTGGAGGTGTAGACAAAGTTCCTCTTAGGTGGAGACGAATCTTTGAGTCTCTTCCCCTCTTTTCTTGCCCGGAGATAGATGCATAAACAAACAACCTCCCCCTAGGGCCTGGCCTGGGCTGTATTCTTCTCATAAATTGGTCAGGCTTGACTGCAGAACCAGAGGATTATCCTCTTTTGGAGTTGCCAGATGTGCGATTTTTAAAGCTCCGTCAAAGCTGGAACTACAACAAGTCACATCAATCTTGTTTGCAATGAAGTAAAGACCCTAACTCCACACCGGTCGTTCAGAAACGGGATCACTGAATCCCATCACCCCTGCGCAGGTATTATGTGGAGGAACTCCAGTTGTGATTGGATAACATGGTACTATCTCCATTGTTGGACTTGCTACTTGAGGACCGACCTCCCAGAGGAAGCTGGTTTCTTGCGCCTAAACTACCTGCACAATCTACTCTAATTCAGGACTAACTAACTTATTGAATATACAATGTTCCAAGGGACCAGGAAGAGAATGCATAAATGAAAGCCTACACTACAGCGGTGATACACCATAAGGAGGTGTGAGAGTCATCTCCAATGTGTGAAATACAGAGGGCAAGTGCACATTAGAAAGGCGATTGAACAGTATTCTCCATATCTAGCAAAATGCATTCCACACCTATTCCAAGCATACACATGTTGAGTGAATCCTGCAAGAACATAATCATAACACAATATGCTTGTAGAAAGAGAAAAGGGCACGAAGAATGCAAAAACACCGCGGGGGAAGATACATCCCCAACTTTGGTCTTTTATTGGCTTCCTTGTATGCACAGTTCATCATTCCCAGATAAGGGCCGGAATCACCATGCAAGAGTCCACTCCAAGGGCCTACAATACACTAGCTTCACAAAGCAATTTGACAGAGATTGGCCTAACCAACACGCTCTCCTTTACATGATCCTAACACTCCCAAGTTATCGAAAAATGAGAGGAGAAGAAAGAAAAGGAAATCCCGAACTCGGTCCTTCACCACCTGTCCGAAGCATTAAATTGAGTGAAATTTGTATATTACTTGCAAGAAGGCCTCCCCATACTGTCCCATTGCTGTCTCAGAGAAAGAATGATTACCATGCCTCTTATTGCACTTCCCGCTTACCAATAAACACTGTGCTGACCTGGCCACATTTTCTTAAAAAATCAATTAATTTATATCAAATCTATAATTTCTTGATATCGTGCAGCGGTCTCGAAACCAACGTTCCAACGACCCTTTTTGTGAAATTTCGTTGAGAAATGCAAAATTTTTATGGCCTCTAGTGCTGTTAGCTAATTTTTGGTCTGGCAGCAGGACGTTTTCTGTCATTTGACGGGATGAACATTACTGACGGACCGAATATGTTTCTCTAAGTAAAATATATCTAACCGCTTAAAATAATACATCCGTTTCTGTGGCATAGAGGACGTCGGCCTCGTTCCAGAAAGTCCCAATTTTGTGAAAATCGGAGCTCGAGTCCAAAAGTTTTATGGCCGTTTGAAGTTTCGCCGGTCAAACGTTGACTTGCCTCTTTTCTGCTTCGCCTATTTCGGGCTTTCGTGTCCCCACGCTTCTCTCGCGTACTGTTTTTTCCCGCTGGCCAGTGTTCCGTGTGCTGATTTTGGGTGCAACCGCCGTTCGCGTCCAATTTGTCCCGCTTTGTCCCACTTTGTTTTCGGACTGTTTGTGTTGTTTCGGGCTAAACCGGCCGTTCGCCGGTGTGCATCATTTGTCCTGCTGCCCACTTTGTGTCAGACTGGTTGTGTTGATTCAGGCGAACCGCTGGGTCGCGGCCCATTTGGCCCAATGTCCAAAGGTGACCCTCTCAGCAGTTGCCAATTTTTTTTTTCCTCTTTTGGCCGGATCGGCTTGGCGCGCCTGCCGCTTACTGCTGGCCCGGATGGCCCAAATGCTATTTGGGCCACTCGAGGCTTTTCGGCCGATCCGCACCTTGTTTGTCCCAAATGTCCCAATTGCGGCCTAGGACTAGGACTAAGCCGATTTGCACAATTGTTCCGGGAGCAACCGCGATATCCAATCTACCGGCAACATTTTGCGCATTGCTCAGAGCGGGCGGCCGCCTTCGTGGGCCGGGGAGGTTATGAAAAAATCTGCTGGAACCGCAGAAACATATTGTTTTGTCTGATCAATGCAATGGCCTGGGACTTGAAGCTGCTGAGGGAAGGTGATCAAAGGACCCTGGGGGGGAAAGGTTGGATACGCGCCTGCGGATAGTGACACCCCCACCGCCAGGCCTTGCTTCCGGACAGATCAGATGCAAGTGCGAGGTGGGCCTCCAATGAGGTATGCTTAGTCAAAATGACTGTAGTGCGCCTCCACTGTGGTGGAATGATGGGCGGCCCGAGAAGAGGCCAGTGTGGAATAAGGATTCCTTGACCACCATTCGCCAAGATCACCCGCTGAAAGATCACAACGAATTAGGTTAGGGGTGCGCGCGTGCAGCCCTAGGGGAGGTCAACATGGGGTCCTCAAGGGGGCCTGCTGAAAGGTGGAAGAGGGGGCGAAGGCCTGAGACCCGATGGAGTTGGGGCCTTGCCGGGCAGGGCCCCTGCGGTCTCCTAAACGCGAGTAAAACCTTATCAGTTGTGTGTGTCGCTTCTAAGGGGGAGGAAGTGTGGGGGGGTTGAGGGTTGGGGGGGAGGGGGAGGGTGGGGGGGTCTCTCCCCCAGGCACCCCCTTCTGCCGATTGGTCCTGCCGGCTCACAGTCGCGGTGGTAACTTGCCAATAGGTGAGGCCGACGACCGCAGACTAAATGGGTCTCCGGCCGCGAAACATACTAACTGAAAGAATAAAAGATGGTGGAACCTAAAAATTTGACAAGAAGTAAGAAAGGACAGATGAAGAATAAAAGAAAGAAGATTGTAAGACTTGCTACTACTGCTGCAAAAGGCTCCCACACATACGTTCCAGGTGGCTGTAGCAGAGAAAGAATGAGACCATGCTTTAATTGCACTCCAAGCTACCAAATAAAACACTGTTCTGAACCTGGCCACGTTTTTCTTAAAAAAATCAATTATTTTTATGATAAAATCTAGAATTTCTTGATATCTGTGCATTGGGCTTGGAACCATGATTCCAACGGTACCAATTTTGTGTGATTTTGTTGATAAATGCAAACTTTATGGCCTTCTGAGTGCGGGTAGCTATTTTTGGTTCTGGCAGGGATTTTCTGTCATTTGACGGGAATGAGCATTAACTGATTGGAGCTGAATATGTTTCTCTTAATTAAATATATCTACCCTCATTAAAAATCATAAATCCAGTTTCTGTGGCGTAGAGGACGTCGTGCTCGTTCCAGAAAGTCCAATTTTGTGAAAATCGGAGCTCGGAGTCAAAAGTTATGGCCGTTTGAAGTTTCGCAGGTCAAAACGTTGACTTTTCCTCTTCTGCCTTCGCCTATTTCGTGCTTTCGTGTCCCACGCGTCCCTCGCGTACTTTTTTTCCCAGCTGGCACAGTGTTCCTTGTGCTGATTTCGAGTGAACCCGGCCGGTTCGCGTCCATTTGTCCCCGCTTGTCCCACTTTGTTTCGGACTGTTTGTGTTGATTTCGGGCGAACCGGCCGGTTCGGCCGGTTTGCGTCCATTTGTCCCTGCTTGTCCCACTTTGTTTCAGACTGTTTGTGTTGATTTCAAGGCGAACCGGCTGGTTCGCGGCCCATTTGTCCCAAATGTCCCAAAGGTGACCCTCTCAGCAGTTAGCCAATTTTTTTCTCTTTTGGCCGGATCGGCTTTTCGCGCCTGCCGCGTACTTCTGGCCCGATTGTCCCAAATGCTATTTGGGCCACCTCGAGGTTTTTGTCCCAAATGTCCCAATTGCTCCTAGGACTAGGACTTAGCCGATTTTCACAATTTTTCCTGGATCAACCTACTTGCCTTCTGCAAACCATTTTTCGCATTTTCTCAGAGCTTGCTCCTTCCTTCTTTGGCCAGGGGAGTTATAAAAAATATCTGAGGGAACCTCAGAAACATGATGTTTGCTCTGAATCAATCAATGTGCCTGGGACTTGAATATTCTGATGTATGTTATCAAATTACCCTGGGGGGTAAATTTTGGATAACGCTCTTCTTATAGGGTTAACACCCACCGCCATGCCTTTCTTCAGGAGCAGATCAGATGCCAAGTGCTAATGTGGTCCTCCAATGATGTATGCTTATTCTACTGTAAGTTCTCCACTTTTTGTAATGATGTCTTCCTAGGAATATTCCATGTGTGGAATATTATTTCCTTGACCACCAAGTCTCCAGGATGACACTTTATCCACTTGGCATGCCTAGTTGGGTCACATTTTTCCTCAAGTGCCTTCTGAATGTTGAATATGGCTAAGTCCTTAGACCCTATGTATTGCCTTGCGTGCATGCCCTGCTTTCTCCTAAACTCTTATTAAAACCTTATCATATGCACTTCTCCCCATGCACCCTTCTTCCTATTGGTCCTGCATGCTCACAGTCTCTTTGGTACTTGCCAATATTTTGAGGCCTAACGTTACCTCATACTAAAATTGTTCTCCTTCCTCGGAAACATACTAATCCTTTAAAGAATAAATAATGGTGGAACCTAAAAAATTTGAACAAAGAAGTAAAGAAAGGAAGAATGAAGAATAAAAGAAATGAAAGAATTGAAGATCTTGCTACTGCTACAAGAGGAATGGGAACTCCTTTCTTATTGTCACCTCAATATTTTCCCAGGCATCTACTTCACCCTACACCTGCTGAAGTAGGTCACCCACTAGAGTGCTTACCTCCTCAAAACTTAGTTCATCACCCTTAGAATTCATTGTATCTACAATCCCTTCTAGCTTCTTGCTAAGGTAATCTAGCGCATCCATTCTATGAGTGGTCTGGGGATACAGTTCCTTAAGATGATTTTTAATCGATCCCTATAAGGATTTGATTGCTTCCCTACTAGGATCTTACCCCTCTCCACATTGTTTCCTTTATTCTTCTCTTGGTATTCCTTCAGAACCACCTCATGTGTACCAACTAGTATGCTTGCTACCCTATCTTTATTAGCGTAGTTATCATACACAACCTCAACCATCTGCGCGGTAGTATATATAGTGAAAAAGAGATCAGAATATCATGTCACTATTTCCCCAATATTCTGCTTATCTTCCTCCTTCTAGCATGCCAATGCATCTTCTATTAATTCTAGAGTGAGTGGCTGCCTCTCCATAGTAAGGATGTAGGTTAAGTCTTCCAAGCATTGCAAGATTGACTTGTATTTCTGCTCAGGTGGTGCTAGGTATGAGTGTTTCAAATTAATGGCATTTGTGATCATTTTAATATTCTTGTACACCTCACGCACCTTCACCTTTTCCTCCCTTAGTTCACACCTTAATTGTGTGCAGATCAACTCCTCCTACTTTAGAACATTGATCTTCTCAATGAGTTCCTCCATCTTCTTTTCCAGTTCTTCCTCTAGGAACCTTACCCTATCATTCCTTCCAAAGAGTATTGCTTCAATCTCTACTGACACCTTGTTGAGCACATTGTAGACCATATCATAGGATAAATGTTGAGTATTTGTTAGAGGGTTCACTCCCTTAGACTCTAGTACCTTCATCAATGCCCCTTTTTTGACATCAAACTTGGTCTCATTAACATGGGACTAGAAATCCCAAGATAAAATTTTCCTTATTTTTGGGTACATGCCTTCTTCTTCGAATGAAGACCATGTAAGGAGTTGGTCTGTAGGCACGGTGCTTTGGAAGCGTGCACACAGTTCCTTACTTGGATCATTGATGTAACCCATTCCTTGTTCCTGTGCTACTACCACACTCTTCCCTCCTATGTATGCTGCCCTTGGAAAGCTTACTGCTAAGCTGAGATCTCCACCCTTCCCTACACTCTCCTCCTTTATCTCTTTGAGTATTTCATCAGCGCTGTGCTCCACCTCCTACTCCATGAAGTCATTTATTATGCCTGCTACCTCCCTTTCTATGGCCTCTTCTATCTGCTCCTTGGTGAGGCTTGGGGTCCTTTGGTCCTTTATATTCAATTCCTCACTCTCCCCTTTTCCGTGAGCACCTTCCTCTTCCCAATCCTTTTATTCATTTCTCTTATCCTCGGAGTCATGCACATCATGCACAGGATAGTCAAGAGTCTCTTTATGCTCTTTATCATCTCTCTCACCTCTATAGGATTCAAGGCTCTCTGTTTCTTCTGAGTCCACCGTCTTCGCTACCTTCTACCTCTTCCTAACTGGTGATTCCAGTATAGAATACTCTTCCTTCTTTTCTTCTTCAGCAAGTGACTCCTTCCTTGGTGATTCTTCTTGTGCAGGAGGCTCTTCTTGCTCTGGTGCCTCTTCCTCAGGTGATATTTCCATTTCTTTAATGGGGGACTTCTTTCTCTATGCATATGTGCTCAGATTTGTGCCTGACTCCTGCACGGCCATAGATTGTGCTATTTGTACACTTGGTACCTTCTTCTCTGGCACCTCTTCTCTTTCCCTCTTCCTTGGCGTGACCTTCTTTATCATGGTGGATTCTTCTGGGATGGAGACATCACTCTCTAAGTAGGTGACCTTCACATACTTGGGCCTAATATGTAGGTATACCCTCACTATGGTCCTTTCAATAATTGGCAGTGTCACAGGTTTTGTCATGCACACCTCATGGGAGACATATTTATCCACATAAGCACACTTCTTGGGTTATAATAGATTTTTGTGTAGCTTGCGGTGGCCTTGGTCCACCTCGCTGAGGTCGAACCTTAGTCTTTTGGCCTTCTTGAAGCAATTGACCCCTTCTTGGAAATATTGTGTGATGAACAAGAAAGGTAGTTTACACCATTGGCTATTGGTCCCATATGCCAATGCATTAGTTCCTTTTAAATAGCGAACTCAACCTCTCCTTGCACTAGCACTGGAAATTGTTTAGGTATCCTCCATTCAGGCTAGAACACGTCACACATCCTCTTGTATCATTTCTCCATGTGTGCCTTGTGGGTGACCGTCATGGTGTCACAAGTGTATTTTTCAAATCTCTTTATGGGGGAAGGATCTTCACGTGGATATTCCCATACAAAATTCTCTGGCCCCATTGGGCACTCTAATTTTAGAGAAGACGATGGTGAGGAGGACATTGCCAAACATGATATTTTGTCCTTCATGCATGACACTGATGATTTCTTCTGTAATGAAGGAAGACAAGTTATAAATGGTTCCTTTTGAAATATTTTTGCACACATTCAACCAAGCCTTTTTTTATTTGTGTCCACCTCTATTTCCCACTTAACTTGGATACCAAGCATGTGGCTATCCTCATCACCGGGTTGGAGATATAAGAGATATCTAAATAACGCGAGCCCTTTTTATAATCATAAGCATGGAATGTCTCCTTAATGGCTTCCTTGTCCTCTAAGTCATCATCTAATAGCTCCCCTTCACATAAAAGGTTGGTAAACTTAGAGATTAGTTGAGGGGTTATGCGTATCCTTCAGCCTATGAAGTAGAAGTGGTCCTCATGCACACACGACATTAACCATTGGTACGCTCACTCGGGTTTGCTAAAGTAGGGCAACTCAGAAAGTTGCAAGAACCCAACCTTCTCTAATTTTACCTTCACTTCATCATTGTAGATTGACATTCCTTCTAGTGTACTTTTATCTATCAAGTGAACTAGTTACAATGCCATATCCTTCACTGTGGTGCTTGTGCAATGGTTGTAATCACTCATGGCCATATTCCTTATATGGGATACCCATTATTTTCCTAGCAACATGCCATCTAGGTATTGCATCTCCGCGTACCACTCCTCATTGAAACTAGTGGTGGTAGTCTATTTCCCTTTTCCTTTTCCCTTTTTTGGTGAGATGGCTGCCTTCTTTGGTGCCATCTTCTTATCAGGTTAAAAAAACTCTTCTTTGTACCTCTTCCTCTCTCTACTCAAATTTGTGGCTTTCCTTCATGAAAAATACCTTTACTCCCATGCCCTAGCTGTAGAACCCTAACCTAGACAATCCTTCCACAAGATGTTGTACCCTTCTGAAATATTCTTCCCTATGCCCGTGTACTCCTTCCACTCTAGTTCTCAAACCACACTAGTCATGCACTCAGATTCTCACAACTTTTCCTTCACACAAATTTTCTTCACAAATGCCCTAGTTTGCAAGAGCTCTTTGATATCGTAACTGCAAGGTGAACAATAATGTGCCCAACCTTATAATTATAGATTTTTCTCCTCTCCCACAATAAATGTTATGCCACCTACCTATGTACTTTTGCAATAAAGGTGACTTTTCCCACTAAGCCAACCTTAAGCGCTCTTACCCCCTCACCCAATCCTACGTGAAAAATCCTTACAACCTTTCGACATGCAAAAATCCTTACTAACCAAAGATCCTCATGTGTGCACTTGCAGTGCCGAAGGCACTTCTTCTGTCCTTAACCTGATTTTTGCCCTCGCCTACCTCGTATTGTTCCTACACTTCTCCTCCTTTGTACGTGGTATTTGTAAAGCTATCCTGACACCAAAATTCCTTATGTCCACCTTTTATACGCATGCTCTTCTACACTATGCACTTTTTATCCTTCAATTTGGGCCATCGAAACACAACTTCTACTACTAGATTTCCATTTTACTTCGCATTACTCCACCCCACACAAAAACAGATGTGCGGTCCTCTACACATACAAAGCCTTCTAAAAATAATAAGTGGCTACCGACACACAAGGTGCACAAAAAAACAACAAAAATAAAGGAACAAACAATGAGAAAGGGAAACACAAAGAAAGGAAATGCATAAAAGGAAATCCTAGGGTAAATGGCAATACTGCCTTATTTATAAAGACAAGGAAGCCTTATTTATAGTAGGGCTTCAACCTAATACCATTGAAATGGTTTAGTAACCATGTTCCATCTAGCACTTGTAACTGGCAAGCACCTGAATCAAGGATGTACGAGATGATATATGGCCCTAACCAATGGAATTTCAGTTTTCCAGGATGGCGTAAAAATTTGGAGTCATAAAGCAAGACCATCTGCCCAACCTCGAATTGTTTGTTTTTAATATGGAGATCATGCCATGATTTTTTTCATGCCTTTTCAGTCTTCTCAATCCATCTAACAAGTGATCACATTTCGTCCATCTACATTAACTTCTCCAAGTGCTCTTAAATTGATTGTTCATCAGCTAACCCTCTTGCATGCGCAATATGCATCGATGGTAGTATAAATTCAACCGGTAAAACAACCTCCATGCCAAACACAACTGAAATGGCGTGGCTTTGTTCAATCTCTTGTAGGTTGTCTTGTATGCCCATAGAATGGCATATACCTTGTCATCCCAATATTATCTTCCCACATCATAAATTTTAGTTAACGTGTGACTCAATTTTTTTTTAAATGACTTAGCAGTTCCATTAGATTGAGGGTGATAAGGGGTTGTCTTAAGATGGGCCACCATGAACTCTGCCAATAAAATCCTAACTGTTTCATTCAAAAAATGTGTACCCCTTTCACTAGTCAAGCTTAAAGGACATACATACATGCTGCTTGTGTTCTCCCATAAGAATATAGTAGCTGTTAGTGCTGTATTGTCCCTTATAGGTGCTACCTCCACTTTCCTTATTAAGTAATCAATGCAAGTGATGATATAGTGTGAACTAGTCCTTCACACGACAAGTGAAATTGATCCTACAAAGTCAATGGCCCAATTTTCAAATGGTTCTACATTGGCTATAGGCCTCAAGGGAATCTCATCTCTTTTTCCCGGCTTACTAAGGCACTAGAAATGGTCATAACCCTTGCTAAATTCAATATAATCCTGATAGATACTTTCCCACCAAATCCATGTAGGTAGAATCTTTCGTGCGGTGGCATTCCCTACATATTTCCCTCCTGCAATCCCATCATGTGCTTCTTGCATGATTGCACTGTGTTCATATTCTAACATACATCGACATAGAACCTCATCATGTCCTAACTTATATAAGTCTCCACCAATTAATATGTAGGGCATTATGCATATGGCTAGCTCTTTTCTTTCCAAATTATTCATTCCTTCCAGTGCCACACCCATTTTGAGAAACACAACAATATCATCCAATTTAGAGGGTGTGCTTCGTAGTCTAAACATCTATGCATCTGACATTGTATTGTCAATGCTTTACATGTCCTCTCCTAAATCTATTCTCAAAAAATGGTTGATCCCTGAGTTACTCTTTCTTGGTTTCATAACAACTATAAACTCAAAATCCTAAAACAAAAAGACCTACTGACATATGCACCCTTGAAAAATGGGCTTGTTCACTAAGTACTTCAACACCATGTGGTCTATGTAGAATATGAAAGGTGTTTCCAGTAGGTACTGTCTGAACTTATGAAACCTGTAGATCATTAATAGTGCTTTGTGATCAGTAGTGGTATAGTTTTTATTTGTTGGTGTCAACTTCCTACTTGCAAAACAAAGGGGATGAACAAAAATCCCCTCACTAGGTTGTGATAACACTACTCCGATGGCTGTCCCTGAGACATCAACATGCACATGGAAAGGTTTATCCCAAGAAGGAAAGCGTAATATGGGTGCAATGGTGAGCTTATCCTTCAATGTATCAAAGACCATCTGTTGCACCTCTCCCCCAGTGAAAAACACTCTTGTGATTTAGCAACTTCTCCAATGGCCTGGTGATTTTGGCATACCCCTTGATAAACTTCCAGTAGCACCTTGTATGTCCAGTGAATCCACACACTGCTCTCTGACTTGTAGGCTCCATGAACCCCACAACAACAACAACCTTGGTGGGATCCACCAGAAAACCTTCCTTACATATAATATGCCCTAATAGAGTAGCAAAAACACATTTTTTAATGTTGAGGGATATCCTTAACTGCTGACACCTCTAAAAAATCAGCCTCAAATTGTCACAATGGTCTTTACTATTCCATTCACCATCCAGTCATCAAGATATACCTAAAGGAATTTATGGATAAAATCCTAAAATGCCTGGACCACTATGTGTGAAAACACAGAAGGTGTGTTCTTTAGTCCAAAGGGAATGACCATATAGGAAAAAATTCCCCATTCAGTGGAAAAGTTTTCTTCTCTTAGTCTTCCTTTGCAATTCTAACTTGATGATATCCTTAGAATCCATTCATGAATGATTAGACCTTGTGCCCAGTTACTCCTTCCAGGATTTATTCAGTGAAGGGGGCTGGAAAAGGGTTAATGAAACATATTGCATTCAGGGCCCTGTAGTCAACACATATCTTTATCCTTCCATCCTTTTAAATGCTGATGACCATGAGGCTTACCCATTCTAATTCCTCCATAGCTTCAATGATTTTTGAATCGATCATTTTTTCTATCTATGCCTTGCATTTGACGTGAAGATTCAAATTCATTTGATAAGGCCTCTCCCAAATTGGGCACACACCTTCTTTCAATTTGATTTTCATCTCTCCCAAGGAGTGGTGAACACCTTTAAGCTCATGGTACCCATGTAGAAATAAATTATGAAACTCATGCAATAGATCAATGATCTTTGAGACCTCCTTCTCTGACCAATAGTCTCCAATATTGGCCTCCTTAGGTTCATCCTCCAAACCAATGTTAACCTTTTTTATTTTCAGGGGTTTATGGTAGGCACACGCTTGCTCATCAATGCTATCCCTAACTTCACGTGTACCTTCAGTATGGTTAACATTCAAACTTTCTACCTCTTCACCATATATCACATAGACCAATTTCCCTTTTTCTTTCTCCACGCATGTGCGCTCAAGCTGTGTATCCTCTGATTCCTCTTCATCAAAGCACGTCTCCAAACCAGGTTCACCTAATAAATCTAGTATTTTATCTTCTACCATGGAACTATCTCCCATTGTTAGGCACTTAACAACCTGCAATACCCTATCCATTGATGGTTTAGTACTCTGATACTTGAAATATTGAAGGAGGTCAATCGTCAACTCCTATAAATTTTATGTCTGACAGTGCATCTCAGAGTGAACATACCATATGTGCACACAACTTTTTAAGGTGGAATACAACTTATGCGCCCATAAAGAAGGTGATAAGGCCTTCGTTCCTTCTATCCATGATTTCTCACATGCTTGGATGTGAAACGAGGTGGGTTCCTTCCCATGGAAGTATGTTATTGTAGTGGGTGCATTGCTTTGGGAGAATCTAATAGAGAACACGATTCTTACCTCGTGCCACTCTAGAAGGCTATCGTGATGTGTCGAACACTAACATGTTGTGGTTCGAAACAAAGTATAGCTAAGCATTCCTCTTATTTTAACCTTATTTTTCCACTGAGCCTCCATTTCTCATAAGAAATCCTCTGGGTTCATTCCTTTAGAATAACTTGGTAACTTATTCCCTCCCAGGTGCTTGACTGCATGTACCTTCATTACCCTTGTCACATAGCCTCTTAGCTACCACCCAATTAACTCATAAGTCATGTGCGCCCAAGTCTCACATGCCACACTAGTTGTATCACTCATGGACTGAGCATCTTCAAACTGAATAACTCCCTCTATAGGGTGAATCACCTCAAGGTCCTTGACATAGAGCACATAGATCCTGTCAAGAACTTCTTCTCCCAAGGGCTTAGTATAGGGTGTTGATTTCCCATCAGTCAAGGGGATGATAACATGTTATTCCTTGTTCTTAAAGCTTATGTATCCCTTATTGAACCTTAGGTCAACATTATTATTATAACACCAGGGGTGCCCAAGTAACATTAGAAAGTTTTCTACCTCAGCTAGCGCAAAGACTTCGAAATCCCCAGTGAAATTTGCCCCTTGAATAGTGATAGAAGCATCCTTCAAAACACCAATGGGCATTGCTTTTGTCTTATTAGCCATATACAAAACATTCAAAGATGGCTGTAATGGGGGCCTCCCCATTTGATGCCATGCATCTAGAGTGAGATCATTTACTTCCATGCCCGTGTTGATCCAAATATTTCTCAGAAACCACTAATCTACAACAACATTCAAGGTGATCTCCTTGTCATAATAAAGGCTTTGGGGAGGAATATTGACATGCAAAAACTTCCTCTCGTGCCCTCCTCTAGTACATGGTACCTTCTCCCGTAACCTCTCTCCTAGCAAGGGGATGATATTATCTTCCCTCAACATCTTGCATACTTCCCTGACCTCATCTTAGTCATCCTGTGGAGTCTTCACATTCTTCCTTTGTTCTAATTGCTTTGACTACTCCTTCAGACACTAAATCTCTCCTTATAGGATTTGAATTACATCCATGTTTTCTTGATACACTTATTTCTGATGAGTAGGGTCTGGATACTTTCCATATATCACTTCTTCTCTAACAACTAGCAGTCTCTACCTTGGTACTTCCCTTGCATGCACAACCTCAACTCGCGTCATAACTAGTGTAGGCTTTAATTCTGACTCATACGTCACCCTTGAAATCCATCGTGAATCAAACTTCTTTACGCTTACCATTCTGGTGCCTTTGTATTTTTGGTGATGCTGGCTCATATGCTCAAATAATTTTGGACATTACTCATACCTATGTTTTTTTCCACACCAAGAGCATTGTAACAAGTAACGCCATTTACACTTGTAGTTCTCCATGGATCCAAAATTATAACATGTCCCACGTGGGAACTCACTTATTCCTCCTCTGCAGTTACCATGACCATGAAATCATCCTTGGAAAATTACTCCATGCACCCCTCCATCTACACGCCCTTCATAGTGATGACCATCTTCCTTGGAACTATTTGCGAGGCTAGTCTAGCACACACCAATATCAATGGGATCATGTTTCTGGTCAATCAATCTACAATCCTTGTTGTCATGGGTAGTAGAGGTACAAATATTGAAGTAGCAAGACACATTCTTATGGATCATGTGCTACAGTAGTGGAAATATACTTGGATCATGATCTCTCTGGAAAATTTCATAGTCTACCATCATGGTGCATACCAGTCTATGAGGAAAACTATCCTTTGTATGCCCCTCTACCTCACAATCTATGCACCATAGACCACTGCGAGTCTCATGCGTCGAGTTCACAACTATCTTCTCTAGCTACTTTGACATTGCAACAACCTAAGCCTCAAGAAAGGGGCTAACAAATCTATCACTTCTAATATCCTCAGTGTTTAAGGAAGCTTCCAAGGCCTCACGTGGGTCTCTAAAAGTCTTATGCGAAAGCACTCTTGTAAACAGTGTTATAAATCCTCTAATAAACCAATGAGCATGTTGAGAAGGATGAATATTAAATGATAACTTTGATAAGTGAGTTTTAAAATACATGTCATACTCCCACACACTCTCTGCCATTCCTTGTTGGATTTACTTCAGTGCGTTGATGCTCTTTTGTTCAAACTCAGGGACATGAAATTCAGCCAAGAAAGCATTCTGCAACATGGAGTAATCTACCAGTGTCTGATGGGGGTCATAATTCTGGTACCAACTATGCATGTGTCCTTGCAACATTGTTGTAAACATACTTTCCTTCTGCTCTGGGGTAGCGATCCCCTTCGCATGCCATAGTAGTCTAAACTTGTGTACATGCTCTGCAAAATCCTCATCACCTTTGTTTTTTGGTAGGTGAAAAGACATTTTGAAGAACATTTTCCGAGTTAGTTGAGACCCTTGTCCGGCTGACCCAGAACCTTGATTTCCTCTGGTGTTACCTCCACCACTAGATCCACTAGATCAACCAGGTCTAGTTCCTCCTGATCCACAAAAATCCTCCTAATCCACCAGTTCCACTAGTTCCTCAAGCTCCCATACCACTAGATCTACCATTTGTAGCTAGTAAAGGTCCTGAAGTGGTCATGCCTAGCATTCCCAACATCCCACTAAACTACACAACTATTTATGATATTGCACCACTACCATATGTGTGTCCCGTACCACTCCCAGATGCTATACCTAAGATTTTTGTACCCACACGTTTTCCAAATGTTGTGCCAAACAATGTTCCTCCAAACATGTACCAAATGCGAAATTATATCTCCTAGGTATAGATTGGTCACTCCCACTAATACCAAATGTGTTAGCAATACTTAACTCTTGATTTGGAAGAATAAGTGCCAAGGGTTGGTCACTAGGTCAATTCAGATGTATGCCAATGACTCTCCTTTCTCTAAGTGGTGAAATCTCATCAGAAGCTGAAGAGATCTCTCTTCCACGCTTTCCAAGATGGGGTAGCACAAACTACTCAAGCTCCACATCCTCCGTGTGAACCTAAATTCCTTCCCACAATATCAACCTCCATAAATCCATCACTCCTAAAACCTCACATTGTATAGCCAACTCCCTTTAACGTGCTTCACTATATTTCAGTTGTCTCTCCTCTCTTTCTTTTTTAGCCACAATCTCTGCCATTTTCCTTCACCCTAGCTTCCTCGCCCAACACCCAGAAGAAGATTAGTCAGCCATAGGAAATGATTCCAAACTCAGGGTAACAATTAGGATCTTTATAGCTAAAGGGACAATGCACATAAATTATCCTTTAGGCTCCCTTAAGGACTCAAACTCAACAACCTCAGGGAAAGAATACGTAGAAATAACATATTCTAGGGTATAACAGGTGATCAATATTTTCCACCAATGATTCACAACACATGTCCAAGTTAGGTCAACATATTGTAACCTATGATATTCATCTTGGGTCCACACACAAGATCTATAGTACTAACTTGATCTAGATGCATATGCTAAAAGCCATTCATACAACTCTACTGGAAAACACAAAGAAGGTCTCATATAGCTCATTATACAATTTTTTTTCTACCCATCTACGTGCATCAAAATCATGTCCAGTACTAAATCTATGAGAAAACACATCCTCCTTCCTCTTAAACCATGCTTTGAAACTGTCCAAGGTCAAACGCTTTGTCATCACACATTATTCTGACAACAACTTCAAAAATAGGTCTTGAAAATGAAATCAAGATGTAGTCATTTTTCTACCAACCTCCTAACTTCTAATCCCATGTGCACCAGCCTATCAAGTGTTGGGTGCTCACTTGAGGCATGTGTGAGTGCCGAACCCCTCCTTCATGTGAGAATTGTGAGAAGATCTTTCCATTATTAGAGGATTAGTTGTAGAGAAATGAATATTCATGTAAAAAAACAACATGAGCTATCATATCCTTATACCCAAGTATTTAATAACAAGAGAAACATCATGTCATGAAATAAAAGGAACAATTATACCATAAAATATAAGGAAATAACACTAGGGTTTGCACCCCTGAACCAAATATTTAAAATAGAGCCATAGATTTATACTGATCATAATCTCAGCAACCACATTACATTCAAAAGGGTCATACCAGATAAAATTTATCAAGGAAAGGATCTGACCAATATATCAGAGGTCCTAGCTATGCTTTCTTTATTACAAAACTTTTACAGATCTATCCCTTAGACATGATAACATTCCTACAGTCCTTTAATGAGAACCCCAACTCCTAGGGCATAATATTTTTTATAGAGCTTCGATTTCCTCATACTATATGTATTCTATATATGTCTTCCTCAGTGTCTCTATATCTATTCCTCTACCCAAGCATCTATTCTTATAGGATTAACACCCACCGCCATGCCTTTCTTCAAGAGTAGATCAGATGCCAAGTGTTAATGTGGTCCTCCAATGGTGTACACTTATTCTGCTCTGAGCTCTCCAATTTCTATAGTGATGTGTTCTTAGGAATATTCCATGTGTGGAATATTATTTCCTTGACCACCAAGTCTCCAGTCTAGCACCTTATACACTCGGCATGCCTAGTCGGGTCACGTTTTTCCTCAAATGCATTCTTAATGCTGAATATGGCTAATTCCTTAAATCCCATGTATTACCTTACGCACATGCCTTGGTTTTTCCTAAACCCTTGTCCTGCACACTTCTCCCCCCGTACCCTTCTTCCTATTGGTCCCATGCACTCACGTGCTCTTTGGTACTTACCCAATATTTCCCAATATTTTGAGGCCCAACACTTAATGGTTACTAATTTTTTTTTGTAAAGGATTTATCAAGGGTTGCTTCCCCAATCACTTCATTGTAAAAGAAAGATAAAAAGTTTATTTGGAGTGAGAAATGTGAGGCTCATTTAAATCATTAAAAGAATAGCTAACTTCGGCCCCTATTTTGACTATTCCTGATCCAAATGGGAGTTTTACGATGGTAACGAATGCTTCTGAGGAAGGATTAAGGAGCATATTTATAAAAAATAATCATGTGATAGCATATGAAAGTAAAAACCTCAAAGTGCATGAGAAAAATTATGCTCCTCATGACTTAGAACTTATTGCAATAGTATATGCACTACAAGTTTGGAGACATTACCTCTTAGGGAAACCCTTCGAGTTGAAAATTGATCATATTAGGCTGAAATATATATATTCACTCATCTTAACTTAAATGCAAGACAAAAAAGATGGTTGGAGTTCTTATCTCAATATAATTTTGACATCAACTACATAAAAGGCAAAGAAAATAAAGTGATAGATGCACTAAGTCATAGAAACTATATTTCTGCACTTGTAACTTTAAGAACTCAATTTAAGGATGAGTTCATAAATACCTTAATGTCCGATCTGTATTTTTAGCAAGTAAAAACAAAACTTGCTAAAAATCCAAATAATGCGAGGTACAAAGGATTTTGGTTAGACAGAGAAAGAATTCCAAGGTATGAAGATGGAGTGTACGTGCCACTGGGAAATGTGTTAAGGAAGAAATTGATGATTGAATTTCATAATACACATTACTCTGGACATCGAGGTGACAAAAATGCTTGATGATGTTAAACAACAATATTTTGGGAAAGGGATGAAGAGATACATCTTGGATTATGTGTCTCACTACTTGGAATGGCAACATGTGAAAGTTGAGTATATGCAACAGGCTGGTTTGTTATACCCTCATAACATACCAAAATTTAAATGGAAGGTTATAAGTATGGACTTTGTTCAAGGAATACCTATGTCAACAAATAAGCATGATGTTCTTTTGGTCATAGTTGATAAAATAACTAAAGTGCCTCAATTCATTACTGGAAATCTGAAAGACAACTCACCTGTGCTTTACAAAAAGGTTTGTTCAATAATTTTTTAGATTGCATGGTGTTATTGAATTGACAATCTTGGATAGGGACCCACGAACGAATTCACAATTCTGGAAAACTCTAAATGCATCTTTGGGAACAAAGCTAAACTTTAGCTGTACCTATCATCTAAAAATAGATGGAAAAACTGAAAGAGTGGATCAGGTTCTTGAAGATATGATTAGGATGTACTGCATGGATAAATAATACAAATGAGAAGAATATCTTCCTTTGGTTGAATTTGCATACAATAATACTTACCACTCTTCTCTAAAAATGGCATATTTCGAGGCTTTGTATGGGCGGAGGTGCAAGACCCCTGTCAGTTGGCATAACATTGAGGATAGAGAAGTAATTGGACCTGTGATACTTTCTAAAATGGAACAACAGGTAAGGTTAATTAGAGAAAGGTTAAAAGAGGATGCTGATAGACATAAAAGTTAAGCAAACCTGAAAAGGGTCAAAAGAAAATTTGAACTTGGCGATAAAATTTTTCTAAGAGTCAAGCCTAAATAGAGCTCGATTACCTTTGGCAAGTTGGCCAATTTTTCACCTCATTATGTACGCCCCTTTGAGGTTGTTGAAATAGTCAATTATGTGGCCTACTTACTTGTATTGCCTCCCTCAATGACACAAATGCATGATGTTTTTCATATTTCTTTAATTAAGATATACTTTTTAGATTTATCACATGTTTTAAACTGGATTTATTTATAGGTCCAAGACCTAGGGGTAATCATGGTGGAACTAGTTCGAGTCCTAGAAACCTGCAAGCTGCACTTGTGTAATTGTGAAATTAGACAATGTAAGGTCCAATGGGATCAGTTTAATGAAGAAAGTGCACCCTGGGAAAAATTGGAGGACATGAAAGCTATTTTTCATCATTTGTTTTAGCAGAAATATTTCATTTCTCTTCTAAAAACTTGAATCATTTTGACTTGAAATTGATTCTAGATTTTATGTTTTGAGCAAAATACCTTTATTGAGTATTATTACAACCATTAATGCTATTATACCATTGGAAAATTGAATTTTTGGATTAAATTTTGTTTGCTAGTAAGGAATCTTATGGTTAAATAACTTTTTTATTAACCCTGTTTGTTGGATAAGCTGTTTGGAATTAAGACAATCATTGGGATGATGATATTATGGAGGGGAAGAATGTAACACCTCTACCATCCTTTTATATGTACTTTCTCATTGTGAAATGGATTGTAACGTTGACATGTGATTTTCCTTGAGTTGTTGCTCTGTAGAAATGAATAAATAATATTGCTAGATTAATGTTTATCTCAACTCATATTTGTGTGATTAATCATCCATTAGTTACAAGGTACTCTTGAATTGTGATGCTATTTAATTGATTCGTGAAATGAACTAGATGTCTGCAACTTTTGGAAAGTTTGATTTCTGTTCTTAGAACCCTTGGGAAAGATGGTAATTTGGAGCATTATCCTAAGTCAATAATAAATTATTATTATTATTATTGAGAATCGATTAATAAAATACCTCAGATCAGTTTCATTGATCGAAGGCATTCCCTTAATTTGATCTGCAATTTTGATTAATGCAAGAGATTGCACTTGTTCATTTGTTTGTGGATTATCAAATCATACTAATTAATATTTGTGAGGTGTTCTAGTTTGCCTATGATTCTACCCCGTATTGAGGGACAGAAGGTATCAAGAGTTGGCTCAAGTAGCACTAATCCATTTGAAAAACATCACCTAGCTAGTGAGGTTTGGTTGTGGCAGTTATTAATCCTAGACTATGACTACTGTTTTGTTAACATTTGAATTTCTATGGATTAGTCTAAACCTAAATATGAATTATATTGGCTGCTTGGGAACCTAACCTAAATGATCTATGCGTAATTATGTTGGTTGTTAAGTTTAATCTAAACCCTAACCTATGAAGGAAAGGGACTCAGATCCTAACTCGGTGTTAAACCTGATTGGAATTGGGAAGGGAGAAGCATGGTCAATGATAAGTTGGTGGTTTCTACCACCCTTGCATGTACTGGAGCTTTGATTTAATTTGCATTAATGGTGGACACCACCACTCCTTGGCGGTAAGCTGAATTCAAATTTTGTAGGTTGCTAAAAATGAATCTAACAAGGTTGTTTGGTTAGCTAGATAGTTAAGAAGCTAACCTAGAAGAAGTTGGAGGAATTCAATGTGTTGGAAGGATGAACAAACCAAGACTAGAAAGCATTGATGATTTAGAAAAATGTTGCAAAACTCCTAGGAGAAAACATTCTAGATTCGGCCAAGGTAGTATTGTTTTTGGTTTTCCATTTGGTCATTTTTTTCTCCTTCTTGCTCTGCAAATAGGGGTTTTGGGCGATTGAACTAGTTTTCGATTTTGGTTTGAATCTCTTCTTCTCTGTTTCATGGAGAGACTGTATGGGAATATTTCTATGGAAAGGTGGAGAAAGTTTTGAGTAGATTTACTACTTCGAATGTATAAGCTATCATGGAATTAGAAGAAGGATCTTGTGAGCTAGAGGAAGACTTTGGGAAGCTCTACCAGGCATGATAGGCTCTAATCCCTTGCAAAAAATTGCTCTATCTAAGTAGTTCATAAAAATAACTTTGGTTATTAAAGAAAGCATTTCTGGGTTCTGGAGTTTTATTATGGCACAATAAATGGAATCCTTTTCTTGGTAAGTAGCTGTTGGAACTAGATTTTTGATTTTGTAGTTTTATACTTTCTTTATCATGGTTAAAATGTTGTATTTTGTCACATAACTGTTTTGGATGTGTTTGAATTGAACTCACCTTGACTGTGATGAAAGGAATGAATGGGAGATATGAGTTGCATGTTCCTATATATTAGTTAGAATGGTTTTTGTAGTGTGTTTTGATCTTTGTTTATTATTCGAGGTCTGTGGAATGCATATGTATATATTTACAGAAAATATGATCCTATGTTATGGGTTAAGTTGGAACTCGATCACTCAGTTGGGCTAGATTATTATCATTTAATGATATGGTCATCTATCTAGGTCTGTGTTGTATCCTGGTTCGAATAATTGAACCTTAATACCTGTAATTGTGGAGTCAACGAGATTTTCTTTGGAACAACCTTGTGTGGATGAGTTGTGATTCAAACTGCGTTGGGTAAGATTCATTCAATGAGTTTTGATAATTCTTTGAGACTAGCCATTTAGCCTCTCATCTTATATCATTTGGGGATTAGGCAGTACCATGTTTGAAAAAATGATGATTTTGTTTTGTTCTCTTTCTCGGCATCTGTCTCTTCTTTGAGTGACTGCTTGGATATTGTTTTGAGTTGGTCTTTGGAAAGGTTCGAGTTGTAGTATCATTCTCCATCTCAAACCAGTATAGTAGGCTAACCAATGCATGTGTTAGGTGAATTCTTATGTAGATTTATGGGTCTTAGTTTGTAGGGTACCATTATTATAATGGTGTTGACTGTTCCTTATCTCTTGCTTGGATATTATAAAGTGGTCTTGTGATGTTTGACCTGTATTTGTGACTATTTCAAACTAGGGAAGTTTAATGTCTACTTAGCGGTTATTGTGAATTCTTCTGTGAACTGTTATGATCTTTGGGTAGACTTCGAGTGTGCTAACAATATGTTGAAATGTTATGACTTTTGATATATTTAATTTTTTATCACTATTTTTTATTAATCTTAAATGATTAGGCTGGAGCCTTGGCATGGACCAGTTGTATGGTTTATTAAAATTTCCTTTGAGTGTTGATCAAAATAAACTCTTCTTGGTACATGATCATATAAATATGATCAAGGATATTGTTTAGTCGGTTGAAAGGTTGTTGAATGTGAGATTTCTCTACCCTAGTTGAGTCACTTCGTTTCTCAGTCTAAATGATGTATTTGGTTAAGTATGATTCTTTATCAGCCTTGTATGGAATACTTGTATTGAATTAATAATATCTCATTAATGATTATATGTGTTTTATATTACAACACTCTAAATTGGTTAAATTTAAGTTGTTCTTATTTAGATTGCTTGTCTGATAAGTTAAGGTGGATTTGGGCCTTGAGAGTTTGCTGATGTATAAATCTTGTCTAATCTTTAGATTATTAGAATGTTGGAATTGAATTAATTTTTTAATTTCATTGATTGGATTCGAGTAAAAAATTTTAATCATGTAGTATGGGCTACATTATTAAGGAATTTTCACTCTTGTTTTCCCACCTACTGTTATATATACTTGGTTTTACATTGTTGGTGTGATATTAATTAAGTGAGAATGTATACTTATATGGTTTTGTATTACTTGTTGGATGAATATGGTTGAATTTTAAATTTTTTTGTTGATAGTCTTCTAGTTGATAGAAATCAGACTCATTTGGATAGTTAGATGCTAACATTGTAGGGTTTTGTGGTACACTTGAGTATGGTACTTCTGAAGTGTTAAAATAGGAAAAGACCTTTCTGAAATCTTGATTGATTTCTATTAATAAAAGGTGATACTTTTCAAAGTTGTTAGATAGAACATATGGTTCCAAGGATTTAGTTCCTATTATTCTTAGTTAAAATAAAATGAGAGATGCTAACACTCTTACAGATGAATTACGAGAAAAAAGAAAAGAGCGAGATTGATTGAAAACTAAATTTATTCTATTGATTGAAGAAATGTAGTTTGATGAAAAGATTATGTTTCCTTTATTGAAATATTGTTGTGAATAAGTGTTTAAGGCATATGGCCAGATATGTAAACTATTGAAATAACTTGAATTACTTATTTTCTACTTGAATTGACAACTTAAATTGGAAATGATTGAAGTGGTTGCTTGAATCATTCTCTATTGACTGGATAAGTTGTGTGCAAATGATGTTTTCAATTTAAAGAGTTATTTCACTCGGAAAGTAGGCTTATAGGAACAAGATGTTATGCATTTATCTACTTCTTGACATTGATTAATATTCTTGGGGAAGTTATATGAAATGTTACTAAATTTATATTGCTATTATAAATCAAGGAATATTATTGTTGATATTTGAATATGAGGAAAAAGGGGATAAATATGAATCATTGCCTTTGTGAATGACTTGTATGAAATGGTTATTGGTTGTTATAACTTTTAATTACTGAATTCATTTGAATAAGACAATAATGAATAAGTTATATTTAAACAATTTTAATGTTGTGGAAATTAAGTTATGATTGATTATGCTTAATTACAACATTATGAGACTGTATTAGTATGGCAGTTCTATGAGGAACAATATAAAAAAAATGAAGGTTGCGTGAATAAATGTAAAGAGGTTTTGAATCTTAGGAATAAACATAAGAGTAATCAATCTCATTGAGTACATTTAGGAATCAACCTTGTGAAAAGGAATCTAAGTGATTAAACTATAAGGAAATCTATCTATCCTAAATGACAATTAAGTACAATAATGAAATGGAATTGCACTTAAGAAAAGATAGGAATGATAACATGGGGTTAGATGTATAACACATGAACTAAAATTTATGGTATTAAGAACAAAGTTCTTCTTGTTGAAATAATGAAGTCATAAATATGATACATATTTGACTTACATGTGTAATGTAATTATGTTATGAAACCTCAATAAAAAGGGTTTTCCACTAATTGGTAACAAAACAAACCCTTAAAATAGATTATGAGGTGGCTGCAAAATATCCTTCCATCATAGCTGAGTTACACTTAGGGGATAAAAGTTTAACTAAGTAACAATAGTTTGAATAGTTGAATGACTTAAAGGAAAGTGAATGTAAGTCATAAGACTATTATGGGTTTGTTTTCACCCTCAAAATCCCCCTCATTTTTCAAGTCAAGTTTCAATTTTTTTGAGTTGGTGCCTTTGAGAGATATTTGAGAAGATCAAGAAGTTTGGAGAGATAGAAAAATTCATTCTTTGAAGAAGTTCGTGCACATTTGCAATCTCGCCCTGTTAATTTAGAATCTTGTAATCCACATGGTTTGATAAATTTTTTTTCTTCCCATCTGGATGCTTGAAAATTATTTCTTTCATTCAAATGAAATTGTCAATTTATCTTTTGGATGTGGATCATGTCGAGCCTTGTATTGTTTGCAGTTTCTCTTTCCATGGAGAACAATTTGAAAGTTAGGCGTAAATGGTGGAGTTTCCCCTCCTCTGTATTTTTTTCTACACTCGTGAATGACAGGAATATCTTCCTTGTCAATTTTTAGCCCTTGCATCCACGAGTACATGGACATCTCTAGGTAGATGCAGCGTGGTGGATTATTGTGTGAACTTATCATTTTTTGTTTGTTTTACAAAAGTGTCATTTTGGCTTCGTGGCCCCAAAGGATCCTGATTGGTTGAATCGAGTAAAAGTGGAGAGGAGATTTGTCAGGACACTTTAGGAATTTTAGTTTTGTTTCCATAAAATGTGTAAAGTGATAAAGTGAACCATGGCCCCACTCATGCCAAGGGATAAAGTCAAATGTTGAGTCCACATCGAAAGTCAAAATGGGAAGGTGGGCCGTCAGAGCATTTTTGGAATTTTTGTTTTATTTCCAAAAAGAGAGTTAAAAGTTATAAAATGCTCCACAAATCTGTTGGGGTCTTGATCCCATGTTGAAAAGTCAAAATGGGGAAGCGGGTCAGCAAAGAACTTTGAGATTTTGAGCCTTGTTTCAAAAATAAGTAAAATTATAAAGTGAGTCGTGACTCTGTTACCACTCAGGTAAAGCCACGTGTTAGACCTATATCAAAAGAGAAGTTGTGGGTCTACAGGGTTTGAGGGAGACTTTTGCACTTTTCATCTTTTGCACTAAAGGTGCAATTTCAAATTTGGGCCCATGGATCCATTTTGTGAAAATTGCATTTTTGCCATTTTTGTACGGATTCGATTCAAATATTGAAATCAGCATAAATTTTGCTTTAGTGCTCAAAATTTGAGATTTTTTATGGTGTTGGAAAGATCTTGGTCTCCTCTACACCATGGAAGCATAAAATATTTTTTAGCAGGATTTGATGGTTGAAAATCTAGAAAACATCTTTCACGCCATTAATACGTGATCTGATTGCTTCAAACATATCAGATTTGATCTGATCTTCCATCCTTCCTTCTCCAACACACAAAACAAACATGGAGAACCGACTGAATATCTTGATTTGGGTGAAAATCTGGAAAACATATTTTGTGCCATTAATATGTGATCGAACTGCTTCAATTAGATAAAATTTGATCTGATCTTCCATCCTTCCTTCTTTAGCACGCCAAAGACATGCAAAACTAGATTTGACAGATTATAGGTGGATTTGTAAGGGCATTGATGGTTGGTGGTTGAACTTCCAAATTAAATTTTCTTCCTTCTTTTCTTCTCCTCTTTTCCCTTCATCTATAAATGTAAGAGATTTTCTCATTACAAAGGGTTGGACTCTAATAATTTCAAACTGTAATTATAATTGAAAGTAAATAAATACAGAAGGATTTCCCCTTTTCTCTAACTTCTTCCATTGTCCCTACTTGTTTACCTAAAATTTGTGGATCATTTATCTTCTGAGATAAGAAAATTTATGTTCTTATTGATATGATTTATAGAAATTTGTGTCTATAGAATGATATCTTATGATGTGAATGGGAATGATTCTATTCTGTATCACTCTTTCTCAGTACGTATATGGTTATACTCTACTATCTATATTTCTTGAAAGTACTGTTATATTCTACTCTTTCCTTTCTTCAGTTTTTCCATTCATTTGTATTGATAATCTATTTTGGTATAAATCATTTCAAGATGTCAGAGGTCTAGCCTTAAGATGAAAGTTGTACATTTGTATATAAGCTTTACTGCTTGCTTTCAATAAGGGAGCCTCTCCCATAAATAGGAGGGACTTGGTGTCCCATAACTGTGGTTTTGTAAAAGTACCATTTTAAAACCCAACAAGGTTGAATGCATAAAACCCATTTGGAGTCATTAAAATGAACTTTAAAATGCTCGTATGTTTGGATGTATGTGGTTGCTGCCCTACAATATACTTAATATGTTTCTAAGATTATTAGTCAACTAAAGGAGATTTCATACTCAAAGGAGATTAAGTAATGAACATAAATAAATATGCAGATCCTTCATATTGATTAAGTACAAACGTAACGTTCCTTATTGGAATGTTGATAAAATATGAGTTAGTCCTTAGGAATGAGACCTAAAGGCTAAAAATAACTAGGGTGGGATTAACAAGTTGTGAATTAAAAGGATTAATGAAATTTTTTAAGAAAGGAGGTTTAGATTTCTTAAATTTAATGGGTTATTGCAACATAATAACTCCTACACAGTACCCATCCAATGAAGGGGTTCATTAGGTGGTTACTGTGGAGTAGTCATTATGGAAAAATAATCTGTTCAACTCCTCTAATTGAGACCATATCAGAATGGGATCTCAATTCATTGTTAAACACTAGCTAGTGATGAGTCCATGGTCTATGGCTGATGTCGACTTACGTTGACTATGGGTGATGAAGTGTACTCGAAGCGATGAGGGTCAATTCAAATACACTTAATGACCCTTAGTTACTGTAAGTGGACTATTTCCACTAGCCCCATTGGTTTATCTCTTCTTAGCGTCTAACATGGAACTGGGAAGGAATGATAGGAGTCAAGAAAGTCTAATCAAGATAATAGCTTCAAGTGTGGTGAAAGACATGTTCCTTCATGATGAGTATGTTTTCTTGGAATATAGGCATAGAAAATACGTATGAAACTTTGGCCAAAGTATCGAAAGCTATTGGTTGCATCGTCTTAAACTCACCAGACTAAGGTGTGGGATATATGATGGGTACTTGTAACAAGTACCTAGATAAGCCCTTGGTTAGTTGCACTTGGTGAGCCCTTAAATGAAAGAGGGAACCACAAGTATATCGATTATACTATGAAATGAAATATGAGATATCGGTTCCATACCGAGTCATCATTGAAATGAAACAAGAGAGATCAGTTCTATACTGATTCATCATTGAAATGAAATATGAGAGATGGGTTTCACATCAAGTCATAAAAATTGCATTGATGCTAAATCGATAGATTTTTATAAATAAATTCAACAACAATAAATCAAAATAACTCATTAAGTGGAAAGTACAAAAAATACAGACAAAATGAAAGTAGAATGGAGCAATTTAGATTGAATATTGGAGGCCGTTTTATACAATTTCTTGCTCCTATAATCATGGAGTCAAGTCTCATCACCTTATCCCCATATCTCTCCTCTAATCCCTAGTCATCTCCAACACCCTTATCCATGAGTTATGCATGGCAACTAATTGTGCACACTCACATATCAATTAAATATTAAATAATACAAATATTCAAACCATATGTTCACTCTATGATCAAATATTTCCTAACATTCACCCCCTTAGTGTGAACACGGGTGAGTTTTGTATTGTACATGCTCAATCTGATGGTTTTCAAAGAGTGCCATCAACTCCAACATGATTTCTAGTGGAACCATTAACTACTAAGTATATTATTTTATAAGAGATTAAAATACTCTCAAATTGGTTTTCTAGTGGACCACCAACCACTTTCATAACAACATACACATTTCCTCACCCGCAATTTACAAAAGAGAAAAAAATATAGGAAAATATGTTCCTAACTATGAACAAGAATTACCCATCTGTTCTTTATTTACTACCACACATGCTGAAATTAAACACACCAAACAAAACTAAAAAAATATGGCCACCAAAGCAATATTTCGGCTTCATCGATGATTCTTGACAAGAGGTCACTAAAACACCTTCTTCCTCCATTTCCTCTAGCCTCCATTGTGATGTTTCTAACTCAGGTGAATTTATCTTTGAAATCTCATTTTATATTTCTATTAGGTGTCAGTTTCAACAATAATGCACCCCCTCACTATGGGCGTTGCGTACAAGTGAAAATGGGTCTGATTTTTGACAAGTTGGGAAAGTTTTAAATTTTTTTTATAATATACTTTTACAATGCCTCACAAATCTACAAGGATTTGACACTTTCGGTTGACTGACTATGACACAAAAAAGTTGACAATTTTTAATGGCAATACATACAAATGATTCCTAAGAGGTAGGACATAGACAATAGGACCACAACTAAACAAATGTCTTGAGATGAATTTACAACTTTTACAATGACATTACGAGGACACTATGGACGATAAAAACTATTTATAAATGTCAAGTTGAAAAATAAATGACAATACTTTGACTTATAATATTAAAAAATTAATATATAATTACTTTTTAAAATATTTAAACAAATCCTAAATATTCTAACACTTCATGATTACTAAAGTGGGCTTACAAATTTTGGACTAAAAAAACAAAAAAAAACTTACACGTGGAGGACTTAAAACACCACATTACTTTATACCATATCTGAAGTCTAATTGAAAAATCCACTGAATGTATTTTGAGTGAAACCTTTCCAAATCGTGTGTAGATCTTGAGATGAGCCAAAAAGGAATGTGAAGTTAATTATGGAATTTAAGAGATTCATATGCATGTTTTATCAACACTATGTAGATATGTAAAAAGCTTCAAAATGATGTAGAATTTCGTGACTAAGGCAGATCTAACTAGGATATAAAGAATATAATTTAATTCTTCACGACTTGATAAATGAATGATAATATCTTAAAGCACAAACCAATGTATGATTATATTTAACTCACACCATATCTAATTGCCATTCCAAATAGATGCAGAAATAAACTTTGACAAAAATGTTTTAATCATATACAAATTCCATAATTTCTTCGGATGCTAGAATATATTTAATATCTTCTCTTAAACCAGAAACTGGGTTATTTTGAAATTTGAACTGTAGAGTGATAAATTACGTATCTTCAAACCTAAAAAAATTCAGAATATTCAGAATCTTTTTTTTATAAAACACAATTTACGAGTCATTTTGTTTTTAAGATCAGAATTCAAAAAATGGTGACGAAAGCTTAAAATCTTTCAGATCTAGATCCTAGAGGCTTCTACTTTGTCTTACAATGAATCTCATAACTTGTACAAGCCTTATCTAATACTAGATGATGCTATATCTCTAGATTTGTGCAAATAAATTCAACAAAAATAAGTTTTACTGCTTGCTTTCAATAAGGGAACCTCTCCCATAAAGAGCTGGGACTTGCTGTCCCCTAACTATGGTTTTGTTAAAGTACCATTTTAAAACCCAACAGATTTTGGTGACTCTATTGGGGAATTCATTTTAACGTATACCTTTCCAAAAAAACTTCAAGATCATTTTTTGGTCCGGCTAATCTACGATATACACATGGGAAGAAAGCTCTTGGGGTTAAAGATTCTCATTTTCAATTTGTGGAGCAACAAAACTTCTCCCTTCTTCCAGCAAGAAGGAACAGAGGAACTCGTTTTACAAGAAAAACTCTTGTTAAAGAAAAAAAATTCCAAGAATAACATCCCTCTAGAATAACTCATCCCTAATCTTCATGCTCTGATACTTGTTGGTGTTTCAATTCCCCTTCAGAAAATCTTCACATAGATTGTAGCACCTCTACCTTGGGGACAATGGATTGGGCCTCTTGCTCTTCCTCAACCATTGCATGAGTTACCCAGGAGTAGTAGAAAAAGGTTTTCCTAAATTCTGAGGTGATGGGAAGGTACACCCTAATGAACACATTACATCCTTCAACATTACATGTGGGATTCTTGGGATTGAGCATGGAGACGTTTCTATCAGGATCTTTGTAGAAACATTGCAGGATAATGCTGCTGCTTGGTTTTATAATCTTTCTGCTGGGTCAATTACTAATTAGACCACCTTGAAAACTCAATTTGAGCAATGTTTCAAACCTACTGAAGATGTGTATGCTCTCTTGGTTCAAATTTCTCATATCAATAAGGAACCACATGAGCCCATGAGAGAATTTGTTGCCAAATTCAACAAGCTCATTCATAAAACTCCACAAAACACTTGTCCTATATATCAAATCCAAAAATACTTCTTCCTCAATGCTCAATTACCTGAAGTAAGCTATGTACTAAGGAGAGATAACCTTGTAACTCTGGATGCTAATCAACATTTGACTATCAGTGTTGAGGATGATTTAATCATGTTTGGTAAATTGAAAAGAGAATCCTCCAAGTCTAAAGCATCCTCCTCTTCCTCTCTTGGATCCAATTCAGATCAGTTAGTGTAGAAGTTGGCAAATTATATCATTGCCATAAAAAATAAATTGGCTCAACATACTCCTTATCAAGATATTCCAAGAAGGAATTTTCAGCCTAGGAACCGGTTACCTCCTTCTCAGAATAAATTGGCTATTGAAGGCCCACATATCAAGGCTCCAATCAATACAACTTGTGAAGTTCAAGACCCTCATGATGAGGAGTTTAATGAACTCTATAAATAACTAGAAGAATAGGTTGATGAGGAATTGGAAGAGCTTGGTGGATCTCAAGTTCATTTCCTTACCACTGAAGGTATGGATGATGAAGATGAATATGATGAAATAGTGGTAGAGATGAATAGTGAGTCATATACTGTTATGACTCGGGAGAAAATGAAAAGAAAATAAAAAGTGATGCATCCTGTTAAGAAATCCAAGGAGTTTTTTATAAGTATTCTAGTGGTTGCAAGAAGAGTAGCTCCTATTCCCACTCCCTCCATGTAAAAGCTGAGTGATGCTAATACTCCTCTTTCTACCTCTATTTCCAAAAATTCTTGTCCTTCAATTCCTAAATTTGATAAATCAAAAGTTTCTCCTGTTCCTAGTAGTGATGCCCCATCCACCTTTGGGTCTTTTGATATCATTGATCACCTCAAAACGGCCAAAATGCAAATTTCAGAGGCAGAGTTTTACCAAACCCATCCAAAAGCCTTTGCTAAAATGGTAAAATTTGTCAATTCCAATTCCAAATCCTCATCCAATACTTCTAAAGGTCTTATGCCCACTCCCTCTTCCTCACCTCAACCAAGCCTTGTGGCTGCAGTCACTTCCCCTAACGAGAAAATTAAACCATTCTATGTGACTCTCCTCATAGCTGGCCATAAACTCGGTAATTATGTTATAGACTCAAGAGCATCAGATAATGTAATGCATGTAAAAGTAGCTCATGATTTGGGCCTGAATCTAACATGTAACTTTGGTTCCTACTATTCTATGGAGAGTAGAGAAGTGCCTTTGGTTGGGAGGATTAAAGATGCACAAGTAGTCTTCACTGCTTTTCCAGAGAAAAGGGTTACAACCACTATTTTAGTTGCTTATATTCCTCCCTCATATGGTATGTTGCTTAGTAGGAATTTCTGTAAAGAGGTAGGAGGTGAAATTCAGATGGATTGGTCATATGCTTTGATCCCAGTCAATGGAAAAATAAGAAAGATCTTACTAGAAAAGAAAAGTGAGTATATTGTGCAAAAGACTAATGATTCAAAAGTAAAAATACTCTATGAAGATATAGGGCATGACAACTATATGATCATGTCAAAGGATGAAGCAAGTCTTCCTAAGGGAGTGATTCATGATCTCAATGACATTTGGACTTTTGAGTTTGATAGAAGCTACTCTTCATCTGGTTCTAGAGCTGGTGTGGTGTTAATCTCTCCAGAAGGGAAGATTCATCTATTTTCTTTCAAGCTTCATTTTGAAAATACAAATAATACAGATGAGTATGAGGCTCTCTTCCTTGGGTTGAGTATGGAAAAATATATAGGAGTAAAGAATCTTTGTGCTCGTGGTGATGCATAGTTGATTGTAAAACAGGTAAGGGATATTTACCAAGTGAAGAATATGAGATTGAAACATTATAGAAATCTTGTTTGGGATTCCATTGAATTCCTTGATGCTTTCTCAATTAAAGCTATGCCAAGAGAAAAGAATAATAGAGCTGATTCTCTTACTCTCTCAGGATATTTGTTGATTCCTCATCCAAATTTCTCTCAAGAGAAATTTACCATTGAAATGATTCATAAGCCTAGTGTGCCGGATAATGTAAGCAACTAGAAGGTTTTCAATGATGATCAACACTTGTTCTCTTTCTTGGAGCTTAAAGATAACTTCAATTGGTTATATTTTGAAGGAAGTGAAACTCTACCTAGAGAACACGTGCCCTCTAATGAGGAAGCTATCAAGTAAGAGATGGATCAGGATAATTGTATTAAGTTGAAGGGTAACAAGATTCCCAAAGGACCGATGAGTCTAGAATATTTGTTTGACAAACATGATAGGTTCATAAAATTTGAAGCTTCTCAAGGGACTCGACAATCTACTGAGTATGAGAAGGTCAATATTGGAAGCAATGATGAACCCAGGGTGGTTAATATTGGAAAATGCCACACTCAAGAAGAGAAAAAGAAAGCAGTAAACCTATTAAAAAAGTATGCCGATGTTCTTGCCTATTCATATGAAGATCTTAAGGCTTTTTAACCAAAGGAGATGCAACACTAGATCCCTCTGAAGTCTGAGATCAAACCTTTCAAGTAGAATTAAAGGTAGTACAATCCTAAGGTTACTGATACATTTTTTTAAGAGATCCAGAAGTTACTAAAAGCCAAGATTATTTTCCCTATAAATCATTCAAAATGGATTTTCAACATTGTGTTTGTCATAAAAAATAATGGTGAGAACCACATCTGTGTAGACTTCAGGGATTTTGAATCAGGCCTCTCTAAAATACAACTGTCCACTCCCCATGATAGATCAAGTTTTGCAAGTTGTCTTAGGCTTTGAGATGTTTTCTATGCAAGATGTATTCTCTATATATAATCAAGTGGAAGTCAGTACCCCTGATCAGCACAAGACTGCTTTTACTACCCCTTAGGGCACCTTTTCCTACAAGAGAATGCCATTTGGTTTTATCAATGCTGGTGCCACTTTTAAGAGGGAAATGGATTTAGCTTTTGACAGTCTGAAGGGAAAGTGTATTGTTGTGTACCTTGATGATTTGACTATGTTTTTCCAAAACAAGGGCATGCCATCTTCAACATTAGGAAACAATTCTTCAAAAATGTAGAGAACATGGAGTTTCCCTCAATCCTAAGAAGTATATATTTTGTGTTAATGAAGGAAAGTTGCTAGGGAATATTGTTTCCAAAGAAGGGATCAAGATAGATCCAGAAAGAGTTGAAGAAATCTAGCAGATTCCTCTTCCCACAAGCAAAAAATGTGTTCACTCTTTCTTTGGCAAGATAAATTTCCTGAGGAGATTCATTCTTGATTTTTCAGAACTGACTATGAGTGTTGCTCACATGATGAAAGGAAATCAAAAATTTGGTTGGAATTCCAAAGGTAAAGAATCATTTGAAGGTATCAAGAAAGCCATTGCTAGAACCCCCATCTTAGCATGTCCTGATTTTAGCAAATATTTTATTATCTATTGCTATGCTACAGAGAGTACCTTGGCTATTGTGCTAACTCAAAAAAATTCTAAGGATCATGAATTTCCAATTTCCTTCATGAGCTATGTTCTGAAAGCTCATGAATTGAAATATACTATGATGGAGAAACATGCTTTTGCAGTGGTCAAAGCTGTCAAGCAGTTTCGTTTTTATAATCTTAATTCTCACTTTGTTGTGCTTGTACCTGATACAACCATCAAGTCTATTCTTACACAACAAGAGTTTGCAAATAAGAGAGGCAATTAGGTAGCAAATGCCCAAGAATATGACCTTAATATCGAGCCAACTAAGCTAGTTCCGGGTAAAGGCTTGTGTGAGCTTATTGCTGAAGGGGCTAATGAAGAATTGTCCACAAAAGTAGTTGATGTTCCCATTGTTCTCTTCATCAGTTCAATAGATGAGTGGTATGCTGATATTTCACATTTTCTTACTTACAGAGAGTTTCCATCCCATTTGAGTACCAAGGAAAAGAGAGCTATTAATTTAAGGTCTACACAATATGTATTATGGGTAAATGCTTTGTTCAAGCAAGGTATTAATAGAAGATTCCTTAAATGTGTGGACAAAGAGCAATAAAATAAGTTGTTTTCAAATTTTCATGATCAGGCTTGTGGACGGAATTTCTCTTCTGTTGTCACTACCCATAAAATCTTGTTAGAGTTGGGATACCTAAGTTGGCTTCTTTACCACTCAAACCAGTAGTGATTGATAAGCCTTTTCAACAGTGGCAATTGGATTTCATTGGAAATCTTAACCCTCTTTCCAGTGCTAGACATACCCACGTGCTAACTACTACAAATTACTTCACAAAGAGGGTAGAGGCTACTCTAGTCAAAAGCACTACTTTTGAGGTGGTGTGTAATTTTATCAAGGATAACATCTTGATAAGGTTTGGGGTACCAAAAAAAATTGTGTCTGATAATGATTCAAATTTTTCTTCTTTTGAGATAATGGATTTCTACTATAGTTATGGAATTTACCTTGCTCATTCTTTAGACTATTACCCCTAAGGGAATGGACAAGAAGAATCAACAAATAATAGTTTGGTAACCATTTTTTGGAAGCTTGTCAATGAATCTCATAAGAATTGGCACAAGAAGCTCTATGATTCTCTCTGGGAAGATATAATTACACCCAAAAGAGCAATTGGTATGTCTCCATTTCAGGTGGTGTATGGTGTTGAAGCTCAGCTGCTAGTAATAGTGGAATTACCAGCCTTGCACTTAATGAAGGCTAGGATTCAAGTTTCATCAGTTCCTTGGAAAAGAGGATCATGTATCTCTAGAAGCTGGGTGAAGACAGGATACAAGTTTTTGATAAGATCTCAGCTCATCAACTAAAGGTGAAAGCTTTGTTTGATAAGAAGGATAGACCCAAGTATTTTCAAGTGGGAGAAATTGTTCTGCTATGGGACAAATGGCATGAACCTCAAGGAAGCCATGGTAAGTTTGATTCTCTTTGGCTTGGTCCTTTCAAAATCAGCCACTTTACTAGAGAAAATTCTTTCTACTTGGATTATATGGATATATCCTCTCTCCCACTTCCTTATAATGGGAAATATTTTAAGTTGTTCAAGTCCTAGGTGATTAAGTAGCCCTTTTGTATATACTGTGTTTGGTGTTTTGTTTTTGGTTTTTTTCCCTTCCATGTGTGTTGTCTTCTGTATTGCTTTGCCTTTGAATCTATTTGCCCAATGGATAAGGCACTGATCTGCTTTCCCAAAGTTTTTCTATGGTTCTTTATCTTTCCTCATTCCTTTGTCCTAGCCAAGTCATCCCCAAAAAGAGCCAGCTATTGTCACCCTCAAAATCACCCTCATTTTTCAAGTCAAGTTTCAAAATTTTTGAGTTGGTGCCTTTGAGAGATGTTTGAGCAGATTGAGAAGTCTAGAGAGATAGAAAAATTCATGATTTGAAGAATTTGGTGCTCATTTGCAATCTCACCCTATTAATTTAGAATCTTACAGTTTGCATGGTTTGATAAAATTTGTATCTTCCCATCTGGATGCTTGAAAATTATTTCTTTCATTTGAATGAAATTTTCAATCATTCTCTTTTGGCTGTGCATCGTGTTAGGCCTTGTATTTTTTACTGTTTCTCTTTCTATGGAGAATAGTTTGAAATTTGGGCGTAAATGGTGGAGTTTTCCCTCTATATTTTTTTCTACAGTTGTGAATGATGGGCGTACCTTCCTTGTCAATTTTTGGCGCCAACATAAACAAGTACATGAACATATCTAATTATATGCGGTGTGGCAGATTATTTTGTGAACTTATCATTTTTTTATTTTTGTAAAAGTTTCAAATTGGCTTCGTGGCCCTGAAGGATCTTGATTGGTCGAATCGAGTCAAAGCAGAGAGGCAGGTTGTTGGGATGCTTTAGGAATTTTATTTTTGTTTCCATAAAAGGCGTAAAGTGATAAAGTGAACCACGGCCATGCTCATGCCAAGGGATAAAGTCAAATGTTGAGCCGACATCGAAATTCAAAATGGGAAGGCAGGTCATTGAAGAATTTTGGTTTTATTTCCAAAAAGAGAGTTAAAAGTTATAAAATGCTCCATGAATCCACTGGGGTCTTGAGCCCACGTTGAAAATTCAAAACAAGGAAGCGGGTCAGTGGAGAGCTTTGAGATTTTGAGCCTTGTTTCCAAAAGAAGTAAAATTATAAAGTGAGTCGCGACTCCGTTACCACTCAGGTAAAGCCATGTGTCAGACCTATATCAAAAGTGAAGTTGTGGGCCTACGGGGTTTGAGGGAGACTTTTGCACTTTGCATCTTTTTCGCTAAAGGCACAATTTCAATTTCAGGCTCGCGGATCCATTTTGTGAAAATTGAATTTCACCATTTTTGTACGAATTCAATTTAAATATTCAAATGAGCATAACTTTCACTCCAATGCTAAAAATTCAACAAATTTTATATTGTTGGAAATATCTTGGTTTCCTTTATGCCATAGAAGCATAAAATATTGTTTTCAATAGGATTTGATGGTTGTAAATATGGAAAATGTCTTTTACACCATTAATACGTGATTTGATTGCTTCAAACAGATCAAATTTGATCTGATCTTCCATCCTTCCTTTTCGAACATGCCAAACAAACATGGAGAACCAAATGGATATCTTGATTTGGGTGAAAATTTGGAAAACATATTTCATACCAAATTAATATGTGATCAGACTGCTTCAACTAGATCAAATTTGATCTGATCTTCCATCCTTCCTTCTTCAGCACGTCAAAGACATGTAGAACCAAATTTGACAGATTATAGGTGGATTTTCAGGGGCATTGATGGTTGGTGGTTGTTATTCCAAATCAGATTTTCTTCCTTCTCTTCTTCTCCTCTTTTCCCTTCATCTATAAATGTAAGAGATTTTCTCATTGCAAAGGGTTGGACTTTGATACTTTTGAAGTGTAATTATAATCGAAAGTAATTCAATACAGAAGGATCTTCCCCTTTTCTCTATCTTCATCCATTGTCCCTTCTTACTCACCTAAAATTCATGGATCATTTATCTTCTGTGATAAGAAAATTTGTGTTCTTATTGATATGATTTATAGAACTTTGTGTTTATGGAATGATATCTTATGCTATGAATGTCAATGATTTTTTTCTGTATCACTCTTTCTCAGTACGTATAGGGTTATACTCTGCTATCTATCTTTCCTAAAATTACTATTATATTCTGCTCTTTCCTTTCTTCAGTTCTTCCATTCGTTTGTATTGATAATCTATTTTGGTATAAAAGCATTTCAAAATGTCAAAGGTCCAACCTTAAGATGAAAGTTGTACATTTGTATATAAGCTTTTCTGCTTGCTTTCAATAAGGGAACCTCTCCCATAAAGAGGAGGGACTTATTGTCCCATAACTGTGGTTTTGTAAAAGTACCATTTTAAAACCCAACAGGGTTGAATGCATAAAACCCATTTGGAGTCATTAAAATGAACTTTAAAATGCTCCTAAGTATGTTTGGACATATGTGGTTGCTGCACTACAATATACTTAATATGTTTCTAATATTCTTAGTCAAATAAAGGATATTTCATACTCAAAGGAGATTAAGTAATGAACATAAATAAATATGTAGATTCTTCATATTGATTAAGTAAAAACATAACGTTCCTTATTGGAATGTTGATAGAATCTGAGTTAGTCCTTAGAAATGAGACCTAAAGGCTAAAAATAACTAGGGTGGGATTAATAAAATGTGAATTAAAAAGATTAATGAAATTTTTTAAGAAAGGAGGTTTAGATTTATAGAATTTAATGGGTTGTTGCAACATAATCACTACTGCACAGTACCCATGCAATAAAGGGGTTCATTAGGTGGTTACTGTGGAGAAACCATTACGGAAAAATAATCTGTTCAACTCATCTAATCTAGACCGTATCAGAATGGGATCTCAATTCATTGTTAAACACTAGCTAGTGATGAGTCCATGGTCTATGGATGTTGTCAACTTACGTTGACTATGGGTGATGAAGTGTACTCGAAGCGATGAGGGTCGATTCAAATACACTTGATGACCCTTAGTTACTATAAGTGAACTATCTGCACTAGCCGCATTGGTTTATCTCTTCTTAGTGTCTAACATGGAAATGGGCAGGAATGATAGGAGTCAAAAAAGTCTAATCAAGATAATAGTTTAAAGTGTTGTGAAAGACACATTCCTTCATGACGAGTATGTCGTCTTGGAATATAGGCATGGAAAATATGTATGAAACTTTGGCCAAAGTATCGAAAGCTATTGGTTGCGTCATCTTAAACTCACCAGACTAAGGTGTGGGATATATGATGGGTACTTGTAACAAGTACCTAGATAAGCCCTTGGTCAGTTGCACTTGGTGAACCCTTAAATGAAAGAGGGAACCACAAGTATATCGATTATACTATGAAATGAAATATGAGAGATTGGTTCTATACTGAGTCATCATTGAAATGAAATAAGAGAGACCAGTTCTATACCGAGTTATCATTGAAATGAGATATGAGAGATGGGATTTACGCCGAGTCATAACAACTGCATTGATGATAAATATCTAGATTTTTATAAATAAATTCAACAATAATAAATCAAAACAACTCATGAAATGTAAAGTACAAAAAATATAGACAAAATGAAAGTAGAATGGAGTAATTTAGATTGAATTTGGAGGGTGTTTTATATAATTGCTTGCTCCTATAATCATGGAGTCAAGTCTTATCACCTTATCCCTATATCTCTCCTCCAATCCCTAGTCATAGTCCCAAACCCTTATCCATGAATTATGCATGAAAAATAATTATGCAAACTCACATATCAATTAAATATTAAATAATACAAATATTCAAACCATATGTTCACACTCTGAACAAATATTTCCTAACATTCACCACCTTAGTGTGAACATGGGCGAGTTCTGTCTAGTACCTGCTCATGTTCTATAATCCGATGGTTTTCAAAGAGTTCCATCAACTCCAATAGGTTTTCTAGTGGAACCATTAACTACTTTGTATGTTATTTTATAAGAGATTCAAAAACTATTAAATTAGTTTTCTAGTGGACCACCAACCACTTTCATAGCAACATACACATTTCCTCATTCAAAACTTACAAAAGAGAACAAAATATAGGAAAATATGTTCCTAACTATGAACAAGAATTATCCTTTTGTTCTTTATTTATTACCACACATGCTGAAATTAAAAAAACCAAAAACAACTAAAAAAACATGGCCACCAAAGCAATATTTCAGCCTCATCGATGATGCTTGACGAGAGGTCACTAAAATGCCTCCTTCCTCTGTTTCCTCTAACCTCCATTGTGATGTTGCTAACTCAAGCAAATTTGTCTTTGAAATCTCATTTTACAATTATATTGGGTGTTGGTTTCAACTGATAATGTACCCCCTCACTATGGACGTCGCGTACAAGCAAAAATGCATCTGATTTTTGACAAGTGGGGAAATTTTTTATTTTATTTTATAAGATACTTTACAATGACTCACAAATGTACAATGATTCGACACTTTCGGTTGACTGACTATGACACAAAAAAGTTGATAATTTTTAATGGAAATACACACAAATGATTCCTAAGAGGTAGGACATAAACAATAGGACCCAACAATAAACTCATGTGCTTTTGGCACTGCTTGTGAATTCGTGTTGCTTATTCACCTCGTTTTTTTTCCATTTTTATCGATTTCCATTTGTACGAGGACACTAGAGCTAAAAAAACTTACGGGTGTATGCCGGATTTTGTATGTCAAACGATGTATAAAATCAAATTTGACAACTCACACCCTATTCATTTGCACCTTCAGAAGATTCGTAAACAATAATATTGAGAATTTAACTTGCCTTTATCACATCTTCTACCCCCAACCACTACCCTACAATATTCTAAACAGCTCCCTCCTTCTTTCGCTGTGCCTATGGATTCGTAACGTGGGACTACATTTTGCGACACTACAAAAAAAACAAAAAAAAAAACTACCCGGTGGAGGACTGATTCAACACCCCACCACACATTACTTTATCCCATATTGATCAGTTCTAACGCTGACAATCCACTGCATGTCTTTGAGTCGCACCGTTCCACCCCCGTGTAGCTCTGACGATGTAGCAAAAAGGACAAGTGAACGTACTTATGGCATTACGAGATTTTCATATGCTGCTTTCCTACACCTATGGCCAGATATGAAAAAGCTTCTAAAATTGACTGCAGTAAGTATGGCTAGGCCCCGATCCACATCGGGCCACTCTAAAGACTATTAATTTAATCTCATGACTGATAAAGGGAATCTCTTTTTCTTTACTCTCTCCCGCCCCCACACACCCCTTCACTGTAGTTAATTTTGAACGTTCCATCACACCATATCCTAACTCTATCCACTTTCGCCAAATAGATGCGAAACCAAACGCTTGGCAAAAATATTGTTGGTAACTCACTATACAAATTACATAACTTTCTTTCTCACGCACCTTGCTTTTGCTATATCTATCCCTTCCACTGTTGGTCTTTTTCGTCCTCTCCCACTACACAAAACCCCCAGAAGGCTCTTATTCACCAACCCCATTTGTAGTACTGAAACACTGCTGATAACACACGATGTATCCCCTTCAACCATCAAAAAACTTTTCAGATTGATTTTGAATCTTGCTTTTTTGTTTTATAAAAACTGATTTACAAGTCATTTTGTTGTTAAGATGTTATGATATCCAAAAATGGTGACTAAGCTTAAAATCTCTCAGTCTACATCGACGAGAGCGTTGTGGTTTTTCTTCCACTGACTCTCATAACTTGTCCTAAGCCTTATTTGTATACCTATTACGCGATGCAATATATCGTAGATTCGCACAAATAAATAGGTAACCAACACATATAATCACAAACTCAATGTAGGAAATGGAATTAGTGGTTGTTCGATAAATTATGCAGATGTAGTACAGGTAAGCGAGAGAGACCTTTTACTAAGTTGTATGATATATCTGTGATGTATGTGCACTACCGCACTTGCGATGGGCTCTCTGGATTTCGTGTGCCAATGTCTTCTCTTTCCGTATTAATCATAGAATTCGAAGAATGCTCACTCACCTTTCCATACCCATTACTCTCTCACCTCTGCTCCATAATCCCTAGTCTACTCCCACACCCCTATCCATGAGTTGTGAATGACAAATATTGTAACACCTGCAGACATATTATTTAAATATTAAACAATACAAATATTCAAACCATATGTTCGCACTATGAACAAGTATTTCCTAGCATGCATATGGTTACTGTTGTAGGATTGATTAACAAATTCAATGTGGTTCTAAATGTTGAATTTAGAACATAGAACATTGATATACATACATACATACATACATACATACATACATACATACATACATATATCCCCTCCTTTTGTAATCATGAAATAGGGATGTTACACAATGTCATGATAAAATTACTTCTAAAAGGGTTATGATTTAAATTATAGAATTAATTTAATTAATTCTAAAGGGATGGTTTCTAGTAGGATAGAATTAATTTAATTAATTATAATGGGAAGGAAATAGAATAGAAATAAGTATCCATTTTTAGGTTGTCTACACTTTCCCCTCTTTAAAGTGTTATTATGAAGTAATAACATTTTAAAGATAATAGACACATGCATAATTAGCGAGTGGAAGGAAGTGAAGCATTTATATGCCCTAACGAGTAGAATGGTAAGGAAATTCCCCCTTAAGTGGGTGGGTGACACAACAAAGTGATGGAAATATTTTTGATAGGAAGAAGACAAATATATTTAAGGAGGATAGGAGGAATTATGTTTGTAGTATGAGCATCATTTGAAGAGTGAAATTTAGAGCAACCTTATTTTGTTGTTTCATAAAATAATTTTCACCATGATTATAAAATAATGAAGATGTTTAACCTGTTATGTGCATAAAACAAACATAACAACAAAAAAGAAAAGATAAAAATAAAAACAAACCCAATATACACTGTAAAATTTTGCACCAAGGTTATAAGGAAGCCAAGATGATAAAAAAATACAGGTAAGTAGTCCAAAAAGTAAGATCAACAATGCAAGACAATTTTGGAAAGAAGACAATTAACTATGCCCCTAATGTGTACCACAATGATTAGTAAGAAAATTCAAATACCCCAAAGCACTAAAATTATGAAATACATGAGGATATGATCATATTGAAGAGAAGAGTGATCTTAGATACTCCTAAATATACTCTTGTTGGATCTGTAGGTGAAAACTGATATGTAATTTGAAAGAGATCATTGCCCCCAAACAATAAACTGATGAATTGTATGAGAGGGAATGAGATCCAAAATTTCCCCAAGAAAAGTTATATCACGAAGGAAAAACAATTTATTTGACTTTCCTCTGGCAGAGTTATTAACACGCAAAGGGAAAATAATGTATCATGATAGTCATAAGATTGGAACGACCACTAAGGAAAAAGTGAAAAGTGTGATTTTATCAAGATTGTATTGAAGTGATGAAATATTTTCATGTGTCTGAATTTTTTTTATTATTTTGTGATTTTTTTTTGAAATTTATGACTTTTTATATTTTTGCATTTTTTTTTGAATTTTTGAATTTACACGATTTTTTCTGAATTTTTATGAGGCTTTTAATGCACAGAAGGGGAGTGGTATGATTGTTGCACCAAATTTATTATAAATATATGATGTTGTGAGATGGAGCTTAGATTCCATGTTCATAGCTTAGCTTTTATTTGTGATGTATGATGATTATGGATAAATGATGACGTTGAATGTGAAATGGTGTCCACAAGTACTTGTAATTAGCAAAAATATAAAGAAATGTAAACAAACCAAAATAAAAATAAAAAGGAAAACACACCATGGTGTATTTAATAAACCATGATGATAACACAATATGTACAAGTGATTCAAAATCACCAAAAGAAGCATGTAAAAAAACCCATTATAAAAAATAATTAACTACACCAAAGTTATATGTGAACTAAGATGCTAATAATTCATCTACAATTGGTATACAATAACAAAGTACAAAAAAAAAACATGGTAACAAAAGAATCATTAAAATGTTGAAAAACTGCAACAGTACAACACAATTTTCAATAGCGAGGTATAATGATAACCCTAATGTGTTCCACATTAAATAATTAGATAGATATGAATTCCCTAAATCGATAGATTATAAATGCAAGAGGATTAGATCAGGTCGAAGAGTGGAGTGTTCTTAAATACTCCAAAAACACTATTTTTGGATCCCATTGAAGTTCAATCTATATTGGATTTAATACAAGTGTGCCCTAAGTAAAGTTATATTGTAGCTTAAAGGTAATTGATTATTTTACCTCGATCATAGATATACACCATGGGAAAGAAAAGTGATTATCGTAAGATGATACAGAATGATCAGTAGGATTTCCATCAAATAATAATATTGTTGAACTATGTAGTTAAATTGTTGGGATTTTGTCAAACATTTTTTAAAATCTTTTGATTTTTTCCATTTTTATACTTTTTTAGTTTTTGCTAGTTTTATATTGTTTTTGGTTTTTGAACATATTTTAATGTTGTTGATTTTTGAAACATATTTGGATTTTTTAACATATTTGAAATTTTTATGTATTTTTGAACATATTTGAATGTTTTTGAGTTTTTGAACATATTTCAATGTTTTTGGATTTTGAAACATATGTTAATGTTTTTTATTTTTTGACTTGGTAAAATGGTACACTGTCTGAACTCATGTTCAAAAAATGATAAGAATTTCATTCCATTGGTAGAATGTATATGACATCTCACTCCACTCATGAATCCATGAAACTAGTAAGATGAGAGGGATCACCACCGAGAGCCAAGAAGGACATGAGAACTAGGAGAATAGTGATATGAAAATGAATATGATGAATGCCAAGACATAAGGTGTAACAACGGTCCATCCTGGAAAATGTGAATCATATGCAATCAAAATTTTCTGACCAATTCCAAGATGATTTCACTTTATAGGTTTTAACTAGACTTAGATGCATTGATGGCCTACTGATTGAAAAAATTAGTTGAAGGAATTGTTATCTCTCTTAACATGAGAAACTTCTTGGGATGTAGATAATTAAGCAATTTTGATGCATATTTTCTCAAGGATTTGTTTTGTTTTATTTTATTTTTGAAATGACCCCTACATTCTACCCCATACCACAAATAAGAGGTAAGGGTTTAACACCAAGAACCAAATGTAGGCGATTAAGGATTCCTACCTCCTTTCCCAATCTCACACTAAGTTAGTAAAAAGTATGGGCTTGTCATCGAAGAATGTGAAGGAAGGTGTAATGATTGATATTTTTTGTATTTTAGATTTATTTTTCCTTGTATGATGATATTATGCTTATTGGGAAGGAATATTTTCCCCCCAAATCTCATCCGCATGCGACTAGTAGGATGTAAGGGTTCAACACCATAGACCGAGATGGATGGTAAAAAAATATGGGTAAATAAGTTTATTGATTTATGTTAAAGAGAGAGCTTGTTTGAAAAGAGGATTTTTCATTGGTAAGCTTCTAGACAAAACCGTAGGTAAAAATATCTGAAATGGTAGAAACCATAACATGGATGAGGAAAACAATGCCTAAGAGGAACAATATTAACCTGTGTCGTATATGATAATAATGTTGAGAGATGATAATGTTATGATTGAGATATCTACCAATGGATGAAACAATTAAAATTTTTTGTTAAATGAGTTAACCATGCAAGAGGCCTCCCTTAGTGTAGAGAGTACCCGTGGATAAGATGTTTTTTCTTCTACATTTTTTATTTTCAATTAGTACATTGATGATGGGTTTAATATGGATCTTTACTCACTTTTTACACTTTTTGATTTTTCTAAGTTTTTATGGATGAGGGTTTACAATGGACTTATCATCATGGAAGAATTCCATGTTTATGAAAGTCAAATGGTCCTGATTTACAAGACTTGGGTAGATGAGATCAATTCAATGGAGAGAATCCTAAGATCTGAGAAGTCCTAATTTAGGAGACTCAGGTGGATGAGGTCCAAGTCAATGTAGTGAATCAAAAGATACGATGCATCTAGATGTATAATACTCGGGAAGAAGAGGTTTAAGTAAATGGGGTGAATCAAAATATTTGATGAGTCATGTTGTATAAGACTTAGGAAGATAAGATCGAAGACAACGAAGTGAGTTGAAATTTTCAATCAGTCGTGATGTATGATACTTATGTGGACAAGGTCCAAGTCAAAAAAGAGAATCCTAATATTTGAGGAGTATTGATGTATGAGATTTGGTAGGACAAGGTCCAAGTCAAAGGAGGGAACAAAAATATTCTAGAGCTCAAATCAGTTGATCATGAAAATAACATGATTATTTTCTACATAATATAATATAATTTTATATATTCTCACTATATCAAAACATTCAGAGATGATTAAAAATATTTAGGAAAATGATTTCCTATAATTAGGGAGATGAAATATCCACTATTCTTTCACAATAATCTTCCTCGACGATATATTGTTACAATAATATATCTCGACAATCTATATCTGAACTATTGTTGTTATACACAACAATATTACACCAAACCAATCCAACTTAAATATATGAGTTTGATATAACTCATTTATAATTACTGAATATTTACCACATGTAAATATTATTACCCATGTCAACATTAATGTTCCTAACATTACCCCCTTAATGTTTACATGGTAGAAAAAGAACTTTTACACTTCCTCTGCAGTCTTTCACCCGTGCTTGCTCACTATCCATGTACAACACTCAAACTGAAGGTAGAAAAAGGAACATATCAACTTATTACCAACCATGCATTATTAGGAACACATATAAATGACGAGGATGGGAACATGTCCAAGAATCATCTGTTTATCAAACAATCACTCTAGGGAATACATCTAACCTAGCAGTGTGGTAACTCCAGCAAGAACACATCTGAATAGCCTTCAATGGTTTTCTAGAGGCTAACAAAAAACCTAGGTATGAACAGGAACACATATGACTATTCAAACTCTTCAAGAACTCATGGTGATGCATTTATCTATGATATATGTTCTTCACTATGTTATTACATTAGGGAATTATGTAGGAATAACCACATCTACTAGTGAACATGAACATACCTCATCTGTTCTTATTTTTCACACCATGCTGAAATACACACCAAACTGAAATGCTGAAATTAAGCACATTGCACGCTAAAATAAGTCACAACACTCTAAATCAAAAGAACACATATGCCACCAAATCAATGAAGTGGCTCCATCATTGGTGACTGACGAGAGGTCATTGATCTACCTCCATCCTCTGATGCCTATGTCCTCTACTTATCACTTCTTAGCTCAGATGAATTTCCCCCTCAAGTTCAACTTGGACATTGGGTTACACTGAAAATGTGTCCAGTTGACATGTAGGAATTTGTTTTCAATTTTAACAGAATTTTTACAATGACTCGACAATAAAATTACTGACAAAAAATGATGACACTTGATGAATAAAATATTACTTTTAATGACTACTTACAAAGTTGACGACGACACTTTTGACTCTACTGAAAAATAAAAATGAAAAATTTGATATTCTTGATGATAAAAATACTTTTCTTTTAATGACTCAACTATTTAGATATTTTACAAGACTTTTGTTGATGACACTAAATGACAAAAAATACACAATTTTAATAAAAATAATTTAAGGACTTAAAAAATGGTTGGAAGGTATTTCTAAATAATAAGTATATATTTTAAAAAAATACGAGAGACAAAAAACTAAACAAATCTTAAATAGCAAAACTGCTACACCCACACAAGCTTCCATGTTTAACTAATTGTTGATCTTAGAACCGTGTGGAGGTGAATCCCCATTTCTCTAGCAGTACACACATATGAGAAGGTGTATCTTCCACCCACATCCTTCAATGTAGTTTTGGTATATTCCTATCATCACTCAGAGATAGAACACTTTGCTTCTTTACAGATCTGGTCAGTTAGAGAATAGTTCGATCAGAATTAGGTATATCATGGTATTGAGAAACACAATCAACATAATCTTGTCACTTCCTCATAAACACCCCTTCCCTTATATCTGAATTTAGAGAGGCATATCCTAGAAAAATGCCCCATATAGTTGGTCACAAATAAGAGGGGATACCGCTCCAAAGAAGCTCACACAATGCATATAGTTCAACAGTTGAGCCTAATAACTCCTTAACAAACTTAGAAATGCATGTTGAATATGTTGATAATTCAATAGATCACCGATGTGATGTTATATGCAGTAGAATGCAAGTCTATGACACATGGGTAGGATTGATGTCGAAGAGGTTTGATGCCACTTAATTATCCTTAAGTACACCGGTCATGAACTTAAAATGCAATGATCATATTTTTAACAATACGTGTATCTACTCTCAAATGTTTTTATAAATAAGCCCATGGAGTATGGTGCACACTCAAAAATTTATCTAGATACAAAAATATCCATGCGAAATCTATAAACTAGTAGTAAAAGATACCAAGACAATAATATTAATACCTCATAGACGGGACAACAAAGAATACTAATTGCCCCTAAATGATTTTTTTAAAAATAACACAATTATTTTATACACAATATAATATATTTTTATATATTTTCGTTGTATCAAAACATTCACAGATGATTACAAATATATAGGAAAAGGATTTCCTATAATTAGGGAGATGCAATCCCCACTATTCTCTCACAAGAATCTCCCTCAACGATATATTGTTACAATAATATATCTTGACAATCTATATCCAAACTATTGTTGCTATACAAAATAAAAGTACACCAAACCAATATAACTTAAATATATGAGTTTGATACAACTCATTTATAATTAATAAATATTTACCAAATGTAATTTTTTTTTTGATTAGAGGTAAAAAAGGGTTGAGGGGACCCTACCCCATACAAAGTGTTACCATTGAAGCCCAACCAAAAACTCAAAGCATCACACAACAAACAACAAAGAGATAAAACCATAAATGAAAGTATCCAAACAACAGATAAATAGTGAAATAACTAACAACAATAGAGAGAAACTAACAGTAAAACAACATTGAACTAACAACAGCAAACCAATATCCCACTTTCTACATCACTCTTTTATCAGGTCCCCCACTGAATTCATATAGCCATTCCATTCTTTGACAAGGGAGTCGGTGGTAGCTTTCTAATACTTGTAGTTAGGCTCAGGAAACTCCACTTTGGGGAATTTTCCTTCTTTTTCTCTTTCCTTAGCAAGTTCCTTAGAATGAATCATCTCAGCTAATAGCTTAAGATGGTGGATGTTACTTTTAACATTGAGGAGATAGACATCATGAATCTGGAAAACAACTTCTTTCATCTTCAACATATCCTTTACCATCTCTAGGCTTCTCTCATTTGCATTCTTGAGCTGTTCACTAAGAACCAAAGAAGATAAATTTTCCACTTTATCAGTAAGTTCCATCAAATCCATGGAAACCCTACTAATCTTATGTCTACTAATATTAGTATCACGCTTGCAATGTTCAAATTCCCGCATGAAAGTATGAGACTTGACAACAGAATCCTGGGTGGTAAAAAATTTCATTTGGGAAGTTTTAAGAGCATGCATGCTTTCAATGGCATCCTTCGATTTATTTGAAATCTTATCTTCTGAAGTGTTCAGAGCTTTCTCACTCACCATATCCTCACTGTTATCCCCTTCAACAGCTTCCTTATTCATACTGGAAATCAGAAATTATGGGTTCCCTTCTTGGTTCTCACCTGAATCTAAGATTGTCTCCACTTCCTCAACCATCTTAGGATCCTCCTCTGCCCTACTTAATTTCTTGAAGCCACCTTGACTCAAGTTGGAGCTGGTTCTTTTAGCCATGGTTTCCACAAAATTTCCTAAAATTGCCTCTTGGGCACCAAACATTTAGCGACAGAGCCCCAAATTTATCATTTGTTCCCAAAAGGGGAGTTCCCAACCTGAGAAGGATTTGATGAGGCATTGGTGTAAAGCGTAAGGGGAAGGTACCTTTGGACAACCATGACAATAGATTTTACAAGGGAAGTATACTGCGAAGAAAGGGAAATTATAGGGCCTACATTACAGAATGGTTCACATCTGGAGTGATATCCATCTATCCACTTGTATATCACCCTCTAAGGAAATGTAGGACATAAACAAACTAGAAATTCTAAAGGATGGCGAAAAATTCCCGAGCATAACCATAGAAGAGAGACAAGAACTCCCTTACCTTGTAAAAAACATTCAATGATCCGGATGTAGTCGAATTAGGTTTGTAGATGCATTCTTCCTTCTAGTTAGGCGCTCAGAAACTCCACTTTGGGGAATTTTTCCTTCTTTTTCTCTTTCGCTTACAAGTTTCCTAGATGCACATCGCAGCTCATAGCTAGATGGGGTGTATGTTCGTTTAACATTGAGGAGATAGACAGCAGAATCTGGAAACAACTTCTTGTCATCTCAACAATATCCTTTACCATCTCGGCTTCTCTCATTTGCATTCTTTGAGCTGTTCCTAAAACCAAAGAGATAAATTTTCCACTTTAATCATTAAGTTGCCATCAAACGATCACATGGAAACCCTCTATCGATGTGACTAATATTAGTATCAACTCTTGTCATGTTCAAATTCCCGCATGAAAGTATGAGACTTGACAACAGAATCCTGGGTGGACAAAAATTTCATGTGGAAGTTTTAAGAGCATGCATGCTTTCAATGGCATCCTTCCGATTTATATGAAATCTATCTTCTGAGTTTTCCGAGCTTTCCTCACTCACCATATCCTCACTGTTATCCCCCTTCAACAGTCTTCCTTATTCAATACTGGAAATCAAGAGCAATTATGGGTTCCCTTCTTTTTCTTCACCAATGATCTAGAGAATTGTCTCCACTTGCCTCAAAACCAGCTTAGGCATCTCCTCTGCCCTACTTAATTTCTTGAAGCCACCTTGACTCAAGTTGGAGCTGGTTCTTTTAGCCACTGGTTTTCCAAAAATATCTTCACTAAAAATTTCCTCCTTGGGCACCAAACATTTAGCGACAGAAGCCCCAAATTTATCATTTTTTCCCAAAAGGGGAGTTCCCAACCTGAGAAGGGATTTGATGAGGCCTTGGTGTAAAGGTAAGGGGAAGGTACCTTTTGCAACCATGACAATAGATTTTACAAGGGAAGTATACTGGAAGAAAGGGAAATTATAGGGCTTAACATTACAGACATGGTTCAACATATGGAAGTGATATCCATATATCACTTTATATCACCCTTCTAAGGAAATGTAGGACATAAACAACTAAGAAATTTCATCAAAAGGATGGGGAAAATTTCCCCGAGCATAACCATTATGAAGAGAGACAAGCACTCCCTTACCTTGTATAAAACATTCAATCTCCAGGATGTAGTCTGACTTAGGTTTGTAGATGCATCTTCCTTCTAGAGCTAAACCCGAGACTTTGGCAATAAGATTTGGGGAAATGGTAAAGGAGAAGTTATCAACCCCAACATGGCCTTCTTTCCACGTTTTTGCCACAACTTCACTCTAATTTTCATCATAGCCATCAAAGATATAAAAAGGTTAACATACCTACCTTTTAAAGTAAGGTCTCAACCTTTGTGGACATCTCCTACCTCTTGCTAGGTCCATTTCTCACTAAGTCACCCCCCATGCTTATAAAACTATTCTTCTTTTTGTTCTACAAATAGTTACCTTCCCCTATCTTATCATTTCACTTCCAGAGAAAAAAAATATCCGTCCTACCCCTATGAGGATTAGAAAGGAGATTTTGCACAAGTTCTGGAATCATGAAAAAGAGATGTCATGAGTTTGAAGAATTAATTCCTCCTCATTTGCAGGTGTAATATTAGTTATACCTTCCCTTTTCATGATTTCAATAAATTTGGTTTGCATCTTATTAGGATACTCTACCACCTTAAGACCCCTTGCATTCACCCCTAAATTGGCCATAAAATCAGCTAGAGAGTTTCCTTCATGATACACATGATGAAAGGATATGACCTCAAAAGAGGATAATAAAAGCTTAGTTATATTTATAAATTCATCGATAGAAATAGAAGGTTGAGATTTTCCTTTCAAACATGATATGATTTTTAAAGATTCCCCTTCCACTTCAAGGCGTTTTAAGCCTTTCTCCTTGGCTAACTTCACCCCCCAAAACATCGCAGCTACCTCAGCAACATTGTTAGATTGGAATCCTAGGTCGAAGAAGTAGGCAAGAAGAAATATTCCTTAAGATTCCCGAAGAACACCTCCTCCCCCTACTTTCCCAAGATTACCTTTCACCACCCCATCAAAGTTGAGTTTAAAGAAACCTTCCCTAGATGAATTCCACTTAATCCCCATACGAGGATTACTTCTTTTGGGTTTGGGGTCACCTATAATGTTTCAATTCTTAAAGAAGTGTTGTTCATTGTCAAGAATTTCCATTTCATTTTTCCTTAGGATAAAAAAATTGTTTCTAACAGCATGTAGGAGTTTTTTTATAGCCAACCTAGTGGGAAATTTCTTATTTTTAAAAATCCTTTTGTTTCTTTATTTCCATAATTCCCACTAGAGGTGACCCAAACTCATGACCCAAATATTTTTAAGCTATTGAATGAAGAAAGGATAGTTCCATTTATTCCAAGCATCCATGATCTCTTTAGGAATTTCCCAGTAAATTGAGAAGTAACCCAGAATAAAAGAAAGCATTAGATGGGCAAAAGGACATTCTAGGAGAAGATGATTTATAGTTTCTATATTCACTTCACAAAGAACACATCTACTGGACATCTGGAATCCTCTTTTAGCAAGATTATCAATAGTAAGAATTTTCTTTATTACTAAAAGCCAACTGAAAACATTAACCTTAGGAGTTATGTTCTTGATCCATATCTTACTAGCATTTAAATCTTCTTCTCTAGTTTCTCCCTAAAAAAGGGGAATAGGATGATTTGACAGAGAAATTACCACTTTGTTCTTTGTCCCAGACTATTCTATCTTGTTCTTTGTTTTTTGAAGAAACATAATGTTTTAGAAAATCATTGAGCCTGCTCAAGTGTTCATTGGATTCATGTCTATCTAGTTCCATGAGTTTCCATGTCTAAAAGCTGTCTCCATTGGCCATATAGTTATTGATTTTTTCCCCCCATATTTATCTTTGAGTTGTCTAGCAATTTAGGGGAATTGATCTTTAAGGAAAAAATTCCCATCCCATTTATCTTTCCATAAGCTTATCTCATTTCCTTTTCCTATTTTCCACCTGTTGCCCCTAGCCACAATTTAATTTTCCTAGTTAATAGCTTTCCATATGCACGAACCATTGAAGGATGTATGTTTAAAAATCCATCTATTGTCATTAACATCCATCCAATATTTTTTCTTTAGAATTATAGTCCAAAATCCATTTTCTTTAGCTAACCTCCATCCAATTTTTGCAAGAAGGGATTTATTCATTTTAGTTTAGTCTCTAAGACCAAGTCCCCCAATATTTTTAGGTTTATAAACTCCATCCCAGGCCACTAGAGGGATTATTTTTTTGCTTTCAGTGTCACTCCATAAGAAACATTTTTGGATTTTTTCCATTTTTTCCCCAACACCTCTAGGAAGTTGATAGAGGGACATGGCATACACTGGGAGACTCTGAAGAGAAATGATGAGAAGGGTAATCTTGCCATCCAATAAGTTTCTTTCAAACCTTTCAATTAAGAAATTATAATTTGAACAAGAAGGTCTCTTGTCCCCAAGAGGGATACCTAAATAAAAGGTAGGGAAATATTTATAGTCACATTCAAAAATTTCAGCTATCTTCTTACATCGACTATCCATGGTGTTAAGGAAGAAGAGAGAGATTTTTATGAAGTTTACCAGCTGTCCAAAAACTTCCATATAGTCATCTAGGAGAGATTTTATTTTCTTAGCTTTGGGTACAAAAGCTTCCCCCACCAAGAAAGTGTCATCAACAAAATGACGGTGTGATACTTTTTCCATCTCCCTTGCTAGGGAAATCCCTTTGAGAAATCCATTTTAAGTTTCAACATTTAATCTTCTACTTAAAGCTTCCACCAAAATAATAAAGAGGAAAGGGGAAATGGGATCCCCTTGCCTCAAGCCTTGAGAGCTAGGAAAAAAACCAAAGGGGGACCCATTAATGAGAATAGAAAACTAGACATTAGAGATACATGCCTTCACCAGATTCCTAAAGGAAACATCAAAACCAAACTTATTAAGGATTTTATCAAGAAAACACCATGAGACCCTGTCATAAGCTTTGGCCATATACAATTTTAAAAACAAAGAAGCCATTTTGCTGAGCATAGCCGAGTGATTAGTCTCTTTGATTGTAATGATCCCATCCTAGATTTGGTGACCAATGACAAAACCCCCTTGTTGTTCTGAAATGATAGAGGGAAGTAACAATTGCAGACGGAGAGCCATAATTTTTATGCAGATTTTATAGGAGGTATTGCAGAGACTTATAGGTCTAAAATCTTTTAATTCTATGACATTACCACATTTTGGGATCAGAGATAGAAAGGCACATTTCATGTCTTTTAGCATAACTTTCTGTTTGAAAAATTCCTTCACAGCATCAAAGACATCTTTTTTAATTATGTCCCAGAATTGTTGAAAGAAGAAGGTTTGGAAGCTATCCAGCCCAGGAGCCTTGTCAGGATTGGGGTGTTTGATAATGAATTCCACTTCCTCCATTGATGGGATCACTGAAAGCATCAAATTATCTTCCTCTGAAACCAACAGAGGAATGCACATTAAAAAGTCTTTCTCTTTATTCAAATTTGGATCACAATTATTAGTCAGGAGGTTACGGAAAAAGGAAATAGGCTCTTCACTTATTTATTCTTTTTCTTCCACCATAACACCCTCTTCATTTCTAATTCTATTAATTCTGTTAAAACTTCTACGTTTTAAAGTAGACAAATGAAAGAATATTGTATTTTTATCCCCTTCCTTTAGCCAAGTAATTAGAGATTTTTGTCTCCAGAATATTTCCTCTTTGCCCAGTATGTTTTGGTATTCCTCAAGAAGGGACCGTTCCTTTTCATGGTCCTCTATATCCATCTCAGAATCCCAAATCTTTATCTATCTTTGAACATTATGCAGTTCAGCTCTGATTTCCATTTTCTTCTAAAAAATATTTCCAAATATTTTTTTATTCTAGGCTTTGAGGTGACCTTTAACATTCTGGAGTTTTATACAAAGTCTATAAATTGTTGTTCCTTTAACCTTAAATTTCCACAAGTCATTAATGAGGTCATACAGTTCCTCATTTTGGAGCCACATCTTCTCAAAATAGAAGGGCATTCTTCTTCTAGATGGAATCTTGATTTGTAAGAGAATAGGTATATAATCAGAACCTATCCAGGGAAGATAGAAAAAGAGAGATATCTTGGATTAACCACTCCTCCGAGACTAAAACAATGTCTAATCTTAATTGAATATGTTGGGTTCCAAATCTTATATTAGAACAAGTGAAATTGCTGCCTTTAAGATCAATATCATGGAGTTGTGAAGAAGTAATAAAATCATTAAAATCCTCCATGCCTACTGTAAACTCCTTAGTTCCTCCTTTTTTCCTCTGGAGTCCGAGAGGTATTGAAATCCCCCATGACAATCCATCCTGAACCTTTGATGGAATGATTAAATAAAAGAAGGTGATGCCAAATATTTTTCCTTTCTTTATGAAGGGTAGGAGTATAAATGTTAGATAAAACCCATATATTTCTATTTTCAAGATCTCTCATCATCACCGCCAAATGATTATCTCTTTTGACCAAAAGAGTTCCTTCATAGCAGGTCGAATTCCACACCACAGCTAACCCTCTAAAGGCTCCTTTTGAACTAACAGCCAAAACTTTAGAATTATTCCAAAAATACTTACAAGAACTTAAAAAAAGGTATTCTTTTATTAGCACATGTAAATATTATTACCTATGTAAAAATTAATATTCCTAAAAAATATTTGATAAGTCCTAAAGTATGATACTTGGGTAAATGAGATCTAATTCAATAGATGTGTGATTGTATAAGTTTTTGATGATATCAAACAACCTATGTGATTTTAAAGGAAATTTTTTGATGCATAGAATACATTAACATTTATATTCACCCGTGAGTGGAATAATGCAAGGAAAGGATTTATCTTGAGATGTGTATCCGATGTTCCTTATAGGATGTAGAGAGAAAATATTCAATGTTTATCCTTTTAGGCATTGGATTAATTTTTAAACGATAGATGTGCAAGTAAAGATCAAAATGGTTGTGTGAGAATACTTCTAGGAATACACATCTTGAAAAATACACACATATGGATGTCCTGACACATAGATATCGTCTTTGATTGTTTTATAATTTTATGTAAAGCACAAGAAGAATCTACATTAGATGATTTTTTTGCAACATTATTAAATTTAGTATTGACCATTTGAGGTATTATGGACATAGAAGGCTACATTTTCGCGAGTGTCCAAACTTTTTGTTGTGTTTCTACAACAAGACTAGAGATGTTGGACATATGAGATAACATTGAAAGCATAGAATCAATATCAACAATGTTTGATGCTAGATCCTATTCTTTAAAGTTTTCATTTGTATCAAGGGTTAGAAAGGAGTCTTGAAGCAAGTTCAAGTTCTCATTTGATGTTTGAAGGTTGTTATCAAAACACATTTAATTTCTATTTGAACTAATGAAAGAAAATACAGAGGAGAGATTGATTGTTTTTGATTTAAAGATCATTGAACCTTGTCGTATTAATCTTGTTAGGTTTATTATGTACATAATAGTGAAAAACATTAAAATCTTCATTAGAAGGTGTGGTAGTTGACGTGCCTTTAGTTTTGATAGTTTCGTCATTGATTTCTATTATGATGACTCTGTCGTTAATTAATTATTTTATGAAATGGTGAAATCACACACATCTATCTATTTGATGATTATCAATGTGATGAAAGTCATAGTATGTATTGGGTTTGTACCAATATGACTTAGTTTCCCCTTCGAAAATGTGTTTTTTAATTATATATCTTATCATTTTAGCCTTTGCTAATTGATGAAAGACACTAGAGATACTTTCTCTGAGGGGTGTAAACTGACATTTGATTTTACACAAAGTAGTGTCTTCGCTAGGTTGTATGATTGGAATTTTGGGTAATTGCTCACTAATTTTAGAAGCTATGTGAGTGAGTTTCTTCAAAATCTCACAAAGTTTTTCAAGTAAATTATCATTTGATGTCTTGTGTGAATCTACCATTGTAATGAAAAAATGGGGAGAACAAAGAAAGGTACGACAAAAATACTCGACCCTTAGCAAAGTGAATGCTAAGGTGGAAAAGGGGATTTGAAAGTTTGAATAAATAAATCCTTAACAAAGAGAGTTCTAAGATGGACGAGGGAAAAAAATTGATTGCTCGAGAGTTGATCCTTAACAAAATAAATGTTAATATGGAAGAGGCTTGAAACACAAGTGATGAAAGGAAAATAATCAAATATCAACAAAGTGAAAGTTGAGAAAAGATGTGATGAAAATGACAATTCCTAAAATTTAACAAAGTGAGTGCTAAATTTATATACTTAATATGGGCGAGTGTTTAAAGTTTAACGATTTCTATGTCAAACTAAAAGAAACAAGGAAATGATAAAAATATAAAATCTTGATGAAAGATAATATATTAATGATGCCAAGACTTAGGTTGTGAATGAAAGTGATTGATTAAGGACGTGGGTATCCATAACTAAAGGCTTAATTTTGATGGAAAATAAGTTTCTTAAACTTTGGGAATGGGATCCAAATATTTAAGACTAAGGTAAGATAAAATGAACTTGAAATGAGAAAAATCCTAAGGAAAAAATTTGGTAATTTTGAAAGGGATGATGAAAAATTAAAATAGAAGGTATTTGGATGATTTAAAAAGAGATGATGAAAATTACAAACAAAGGATGTTTGGAAGGTTTGAACAAAGATGATGAAAAATCTAAATAAGGGGTATTTGGATAATTTGAAAAGAGTCAAAAGAAAATTCAAAATAAAGGATATTTGGAGGGTTTTAAAAGAGATGACAAAATATCCAAATAAAAAATATTGGGTAGATTTTAAAAGAGATAGTGAAAGATCCAAATGAAGGAGATTTGGAATAGATTGAAAAGAAATAGTGAAATATTCAAATGAAGGAGATTTGAAAATAAACGAAAAATGGGGAGTGAACGAGAGAGTGTGGAAAAAAAAATCGCTAACATGTAAAAAGAAAAAGAAAGATGAAAATAATGTTTATTGAAGTTGGGTCTCTAACTTAGATTGATATGGACAAGGTGTAACTTCCTAGAATAAAGTTCTCTCCCTAAATGTCAATAGATTATCTGAGCGAGTATGATACTATTACTAGTTGTTGGATTTACTTTACCCCCTTGATACGATAATCTATATTTTCCTCCACTCAAAGGATCAAGCTTGGGTCGCCACAATGGTTATATTTGACTCTAATCTCTCACAAAGGTGTACTAGTCAGTTTGGTGGGGGTAACCATTTTGTCATCCAGTTCACTCAAGGTAGTAAATACTTTAGGGTTCCTTTGGTACTCCTCACAATGAGTTTCTGGCCCTTGGCCATGCACTTCCCATAGTTATAGCACTATCGGGGAATAATCTCATCATCGAAAATTTAATTAAAATGATTTTATAAAATTTGTATTAAAAAGGGGTGATAAAGGGGTTTTCTTGAATCAACAACCAATGACAACCTACAGTTAGTAGTTTTAGAAAAATCCTTATAAGAATGGTCATGCCAAAAAGTTAGAATTTTTTCTCTAAGGTAGACAGAGAAATTAATGAAAAATAACAAAATTACATTTCTGATTCTCAAGATCGCTTATAAAAAACACGAGAGAAGAGCATACGTGTGAAGTTGTTACAATTAAACAAAGAAGATAATAATAAAATAAGCACTAAAATTAATTAACAATGACAAACATGCAAGAAATTTGTTAGAAATAACCCTAAAATAGAGGTTAGAATTAAGAGAAATTGTTGGAAATATAGAAAAATAAAAAAATAGTGAGGGCATGCTAGCATGTGCACTACAATGTGCTAACATTAAAAAGAAACACTAGCACATGAAAAGAGACACAAGTGCATACAATAGAACATAAGTGCATGTTATATAATGAAAATGAGTGTAACGTAATTTGTTTGTAATACTGGCGCATGGATAAGCATGCTAGAACACACACAAAGATGGAAACACGTGCATAATATATTAGCGCACACATAAACATAATAGTGTAGAACTCATGAAATGCTAGCGAAAGGAATATGGAAATGATCAAAATTTAGCAGACACGGCCAAAAACCTGGTTTTTTGGTTTTTCTTCTTCTTTGTTACACACGAGAACATGAAACTTGAGCAACAAGGTTAGAAACAAACAAGAAAAACATAACAATGATTATATTACTAAAATGTAAGATAAAAAATATTAATGAAGTGTGGGAGTCCCACCGGGCATAATAGAATGTGAGTAGTGAAAATATTAGCAGAATTTGAAAGATAACTAATATGAAATAGTATGCATCTCTCCAATATTTTCTTTGCAAACCTCAAGTAAGATTGTGAAACACTTGGACTCGTAGAATATTTTATGCAAAAAGATTGTGGGTACTCTTGAATGTTTCTCCAAATGTGGAATTGCAAATGCTACGAGATCATAAACACGAGGATGTGGATGAAAATTTTGATAGAAGTTAGCTAACAATTACACAAAGCTTCCAAGGATGGATTTGCAAAGGAATGACCTACTTTTTATAGCTGAGGGTGAGGCCATGAGAAGTGGATCATTATTTGAATGAGCTCTAGGATCATAATTATAATTTCCTAAAGTAGTAAGAGGATTTGGTCTATGTAGTTGTAGCTTGCAGGGGCAATGATTATATGGATTTTGTGTAGGAAGATAGTTGTACATGTAGCTTTACATCCCCCATCATTATAGGGTTATAAAAGTGGAGTGGAGTGGAGTGGAGGGGAGTTTGAGTATATAAAAAATATTATTTAAATAACTACTTTAATTAGTTATAAATTGTGAGAGGGTAATTAACCAATTATTCAAATAAATGTATAATTAAATTAGCTAAAGGTTATCAGGAATTAGTTTAATTAATTCCAAGGTCATGATAGAATGAATTAATTAACTCGAAAGGATAGGATTATGTAATTATAATTAATTGAATTAATTCTAAAAGGGTTATGATTTAAATAATAGAACTATTTTAATTAATTATAATGGGATGGAAATAGGATATAAATAGGTATTAATTTTTAGGGTTCCTACAACAAGATATAATCACTAAGAAATTCAGTCTTTCATTGATGTAATGATGGAAAACACTCATATTTAACCTTAGGTCCATTATTAAAGATAAACTACCTAAGAAATGCTTCTTCCATGTCAAGAAAAAAAATGTATAGACCTACAAGGCAAGTGATGCAACCAATATAATGAAATTCCTATGAGACTACCAGGGAATGATTTGAGGAGCAACCAATCATTGGGATGTGAATCCATTGCTATCCGATAGACCTTGAGATGCATGTAATGCAATTTTTTTTCCTGTTAAAGAGTGTAAATGTAGGCATGGTAAAAACTTTAGGAAATGAAAAAATGAATATCTTTATAGGAATAATATTTCCATAAATGAAATTATAGTTGAGATTAGCATAATAGGACTTGATTTCAAGGGTAATCTTATGAACCTGATTTTGTCAGTCACTTGTAACATACATGAGAGAAATGACTTCTTGTGGAGGAATAACATAGAAATTAAGAGGCTCATTGATTGATTCCACCTTTCCATTGAATATAATCATGGGAATAATTTTGGATTGGATTTTAATCTTTGGATCAACTAATGGAGAAGTTGCATTGGTATTTAGAGGAATATGAGAAGAACTAAAAGGAAAGGAATCTTGGACACCTTTATCAAGAAATTACTTAGCTTGGGAAGAAGAAGAAGAAATATAATCAATTTTATGTTCCCTATTATGTAAAATATCCTTTTGAAAACCAAGAGTATAAATTCATACATAATTGGTAATAAAATTTTGTTCTAAAAAATTGAAGACATTTTGTTGTGAAGAGAAAGAAGGAATACTAGCATTATTTGCAATAACAATTATTGCATGAGTAAATACAATAAGTTTGGAGGAGGAAGCGAAGAAAAACATGTATCATTTGCAACCAAATTTTTCTCACATGTATTTGAAATATTCTTTTAGGAGGAAGAAGGGACACACACATCATTTGTACCAATATTTTGTTTATAAATATCTAAGGAAGAAACACAACAATATGGATAACATTATCAACAAAATATTCATCATTGAAAAAATGTAAATAGTCATCTAAACATAAATTACGACTATTATTTCTACCAAAAAAAAGATTTAGTGTCACTATTATTAGAAATAGAGCAAGCAGAGTCAATACTTGGCAATTCATTGATCACATTTATACAACAATCAAATGTAACTAGATTAATAATGAAAATATAAGAACTATGAACATGAAAATCATGAGTAGAAGTTCTAAAAGTACATAAATTTCTAAAATCAAGATTATAAAAAGGAGTAGGGTAAGCATCCACAAATTTATGTTTCTTACAAAAAAATTAATACACTTTGGGATCATTATCTTTAGGATATGCATGCCAACCATAACTAGCAAGAGCATGATGCATGGATAGATTAGGATACCCATAACTATAATCTATATAAGGAGCTATGGGAGAGGAGCGGGTACTATGGTTACACAAAGATTATGGTAATCCATAAAATAAATGTTCACAAGCTATCCAAGAATACAAATAGATATATATTACAAACACTAAGGGATCCTTAGGAAACTAGGGTTTGGCCAATGTCAGGTTCAATAATTTATTTAGCATGAATGGTTAAAATTTATCGGTGGTATTAAGCAATGGTATATTATCCTAATCAATTAGTTTTCAAATTTAATTGTAACAATATAAGGGATAATCATTGAACAAAGATAAATAACAATAGATATCTTATGTAAATATATCTTGGTGGTTCATTAGTCCTCAAAGTATGTTTGTGTCATACTATAACCCTACAATGAGGATTTTCACTTACATCTCAACTTTCCATTTGTTTTTGATGATTTAAAAAAGTTACAGTGTTCTACGGATTTCAAGTAGTAGTCTATGGATTGAAGAAAATGTAGTATTTGGTAGGTTTTGATGGAAAACAAAGAAACCAAAAAATTCAAAAGATAGTGTTCCACGAGATGAAGGAACTTGCAAAGGAAAGCCACAAAAAAGGGGTGAAGAAACTAAGGCTTCACGGACTTGGTGATTATAATGTTATAGGGAATTAGTCATTTTTACGAAAAAATGGTATAGTCTACTTAGAAGAAGCCATAATTCTTAGATAAAGTTTCAAGAGGAGCCGCAAAGCAGGAAGGTGAAATTTAGGACATGAATAAGTATGGATGTTGTAAACTTAATGTTCCATGAGTGTATTAAGGTATGATGTTCTGCAGAATTTTAAAATATACAAAAGAAATAAATGTGGTCATGGCGAAAGGATGTTGCATGAAAAAATAATCAGATCTTCACAACATCAATAGAGGGCACAAGAAATTGCAGCATAATGATGTAAGAATAGTAAGTGTAACATCTAATTTTCATTAATTTTCATTACGGGATTTTTTTTTATCTTCCCAAACTAACTTCTACCTTCAATGATTTAAATGTATGCCCTAACATTTACATCCAACAACATTCTAATTTTTTTTATTAAAGGTAAAAGGTTTTGGATGGACCTTACCGAAAAGTACAACTAAATGCTCAGGAGCCAAGATAATCAGACTATAACAATGTGGTTTTTTGATCCATGGGGGCCACACCCCAACCAAAAGACGAGAAACATGAAAAATCTAAGGAAAGGGCCATCTACCTACAAAGAGCCCTATTATGAACCAACAATGACAAAACCAAAACTAAACAACAGTAAAAAATAGCTACACCAAGGAAAAGGAGATGACAACACTAACCAACAGATTTGTTAAAAAAATTTAAAGCAAATTTGAGGGCCTGATGGAGCTTCAGCGCAATAGAAATAATGGGGTCCCAGTTTAAAGCTTTAAACTTTTTAGTAATCTTATCGTTCTTCCATATAGAGGCTAGGAATGGCATGAGATCCAGAATAGCAATGTGCATTGCCATATAATTGTTGTGTTTTTCCTCAAGGTCTTTAAACTTAGAGTCTAGAGTGGTAATTTCCTCTTTGAGGCTGGGGATAGGATCAAGAACTTGTTCCTTAACAACATACTTAAAAATAAAGTCCACATTTTCCTTAAGGATTTTCATAGTCTTAGCTTGCATGATAAACTTCTTCTCCAAATTAGAGGTGATGTCTTGTTCCATGGCATGAAGAATAGTGGGAGGACTATCCTCCATAAAAATTTCTTTACCTTTCTGGCCAATTTCAAGAATTTCCGTATCTTTCCTAGTACTACAAAGGATCCTTTTAGAAGGTGGCTCAGAGGTAGAGTCACGATATATGGGGTTTTTTGAGTGAATGCGGGGCTACTGGGGAAGAGGAGAGACAAAATTTAGGTAGGGGTTGTGGGCCAACACATCTAAAAAGTATTGATTGATGAGGAAAATGACACCCTGGTGAAGAGGAACAATCCTCTTATGACTCTGAACTTCCAAAATATAATTTTCCATGACTGCAGAATATAGTGGGATAAACTCACCTTCACCTCGTGCCTAAAATGATTTATCATGACCAAGTGATGCAATGGAATGGTGCAGAATATGCCCTCAACATTATAATTACAATTCACTAGATAAAAATTCAATAAAGTAAGTGCACAACTATGGATCAATTAGATCCATTAATCCCTATAGGTTACTCTTTCGAGTTTGTATAGAAAGTATCCATTTAGTGTCCTTCTCGGAATTGATTTACAAGTGTTATTCTAAGTATCTACATGGAATTCATTAGACTGAATCCCACATAACATCTCAAACTTTAGTTATAACTAGGTGAGCTTGATAGTGTAATGAATTACACTACTTCGGCCAAATTTTAAGATTCATGTGTTGCATACTTACTTTATAGATGACATATTCATCAAAAGAAACATGTACCATCACCATTTCACTTGGTTCAGTTATTAGAATTGAATTAGTTAGTTAAGTTAAATTAATTTCAAGCTACACACAAGGTAAGAAATCTATTCAACCCATGTGAAGAAGCACATCCGTGCCAATTTAGGTTGCATGTGGGAGAGAAAGTTCTTGCATAATGACTTGCATCGTTACGCAAAAAAATTCTTCCTCATAGACAACATAAGTTGGTACCGAGGTAACTTGTTTGAGAAGGTTAAGAAAATCTCACAACTTATGGGTAACTTAATTCTTTTATGGATTAAGACAGATGTAATAAGTGGAGCTCAAGGGACAACTTAGGATATCTATTGTATGACAATATTCATTTAATGACCTGAATCATTAAATAAACATTTCTCTACAAAAGTCATCCGAAGTTTTCCTGTTGAGTTCCACGCATTATAAATGTCGTAATTCTTAACTTATTCCACTACAATGAATTAGTTTTAGTATAAGTTTAATTTTATATCGCATCGATAAATTATCACATATAATTTTGATCCTAAGGTACATAACATAGTATCAGTAATTAATTGCAATCCAATTTTAAGTTATTTACTTTCATCAATTTTACATCTTAATGTAATTGATGATAGTTTACTGCGTTGCTTCACAGTCCTTAATTAATTTTTAATTTACGAAATTATCGTATTAATCCTTAAGAATATTTTAATCAAATGAATAGTTATAGATATCATAACAGTAATAGTTTCTTTCATACAATTCATATACAATGGTTATCATTCATTAACCATGATAGTTATATCTTAATAATTTAAAGTAATTTTAATTCGTTATAGAAACTTAATGGTGCATTGCATAAATATAACTAAATCATAATTGATACTTAATCAATATTAAGATACATTAAAACTCCTTAAATCAATTTGATTAAACCAAACATTAATCATACAACACTGATTTCAATAAGTACATTAATAATTTATTTGATCAACTTTGAATAAATTTACAACCAATATTAAATACAAAATTAATATTCCTTTTCCCAAGTAGTACAATAGCTTATTAAGGGAAAATGAATTTTTATCAAAACAAATCAGTGAAGCGTAAGCTCTCTCTTACAAAAAGGTCATGCAATAAATACAACTTGAATCAAGTAAGAAAGTCTGACCACAAGGGAAATGCTATGCATAGTATGTAATCGGGTCCCGAAAACCTAACTGCTAGAATAAGACCTTAATTTACGCCATCTTTCAGAATTGTTAGATTAGGATGCAGTTTGATACATCTAGACATGAAAAAAGTTAGCCACCTCATGTTTACGATGAAAGAAAACCAAAAAACCTGATACACTAGAAACATTCAGGTTTTGGAATCAGAGTAAACATCGAGCATCTAACATTAAAAACCTCTAAGATATTCTAATGACAAGTGAAACCCGTTAAAACTTGGTACTTCTATAGTGTTTTGATGGTTCAGGTTCAGAAGAACATTGAACACTGAAGGCATATGACCTTATTTGAAGCATGCTCAAATGAATTTCTAATGCTTTCAAAACTATAAACCTAATACCATACATAATAGTGTGTCGGGTTCACAATTAGAGGTCGGGAAACATTTGACATGTAACCTTACAAAAATGCATGTTAATAACCAAGGATTAAATCGAAATAATAGATTAGAAAATTAATTTCAACTGAGGAAAATTGTAATTTTCAACAATCTATGCATCCAAGTACATGAACCTCGAAGAGTGATAATGATTTTAATTGGTTATCTCAATTTTATCGTGAGAACTCCACTAGATTTAGGATAAATCCACACTATCAATATAAACTAAGCTATCATATATGCCTATCACATCATTGTCTAATCTAAGATAACATTATCAGTCAAGGTGAAAAGGGAACAGGTAATGAAAATGAAAATAGCGATAGTGATTACACTAGAAAGTAGGGATCCACTCTTATAATATTGAAGGTAAGAGTACAAGAGGATTTAAAAAATGTCCTTAATCATAGATACTAAACCACATAATTTAACGTTACATTTAAAGTATGAATCTCAATCATGTGTATTGAGAGCTGACACAATTCGAATTAAAACCATGTCAGTTACAGGGCACATCACAGTTATAACCAAGCCCATATATACTCATGCCAAGGCCCTCACTATATGCTACATGTATTAACATGAATTTAGAGGGGACATATGAAGCCACATAGAACATAATATTAAAGACTACTTAACCCATTATACACTCAACTATTGTATAATTGCCTAAAGATGACACTAGGACAATGTCATCACACAATTATAGTATGCAAAATAGATGTCTGAAACTCAAGAGATGTTCAGAAACCCAATAAGGGCATAGTACCTGAGTGGGTATATTATCCAAAGAGGAGGATCCACATTGCATATATAGCTATATGGCTATGTTTTATATCTAAATCTATAAGTATGATAAGTATGAAAGGTAAATAAATAGAGACAACATAGTAGAAGAAGATCAACCTAATATGCATGGAGAAGAATAATCTCAAATTTCCATCTGCCTATCCCCTTAGCAAAGATCATGAAGCTCTAAAATATGCTTCAACTTCATAACATAATATTGAATAAAAAACCTCAAACCCAATTAGGTTATGACATATTTACCCAAGCTAATAAAAACATGCTCAATTGAGAAATATCGCCACTATATCTATCATGATTCAAACAATAGAGGGAAATACAATAGATGAAATGTTTTTATTGCAATTTATTCTCAACCTATACATGGGATGATCCCAATGACTCAAAATTACATTCTAGTGTGAAGTGTTCACTCAAGTCATCTGACTAAACTCAGAAAGAGATAAATTTTCTTGACCATTGGAATTTTGGATCAAGAAATGATATGAATACATTTGACCATAAAACCGCCACTCACCAGTCATTTGGGGTAACACTATGAAGTCGATCCCATGTTGGATGTTACATAATTGATGGACATAAAGATCCCTCATATTTAATCTTGCAGACACTAATTAAACAAAAACTTTAGCTTATCCTTAATGGTAAGTTATCAAACACATAGATTCCCACCAAAGGTTAAAGCTTGCATAAAAAATCCCCTTTGTACTAATTATTTGCAGGTTTGGGCTCTAGAATCCGAAATGTCTGAATGTTATAAACTAATAAGTATATCAAAATTAGACATGATACATTACCCTGCATCATGTGTCCTTTTCCCTGAATCTCATTCATGAGTTCCTCTCTGAGTAGTCTATGTGTAGCTCATATTTCGTTTCCAACAAACTGGTCTCAAGTGTTCTCGAGAATTATGATATATCATAGGTCCATATTTCGAATTTCATGCCATATGTATTCCTATCCTAGTATTTATAGCAGTCCCACATTAATAGCTAGAAAATCCTTGGGCACTGGATGCAGTTAAAAAATTCCGATGTACCCATGACTAATTTTCATATTGAATTAAACTAACTCCCTGTGAATTTTGGGGCTCCAAATTTAGTGCCCTGAGAGGTGAAAGGAAAAACTCTTTTGGGATCCCTGGTACTTAGCAAATAACTCTAAGTATGGCAGTCACCTTCCTCCACATAGCTTCTGTAGATTCTTTACATGACCCTTTATAGTACTTAGGATTACATGGAATTAATGTCATGTGGTGCAATCCCAATCCTTACTCTCCCAGTCTCTGGGATTTCCTATATTTGGTCTAACCATTTTCAACAAAAAATTCCTGGGGCCACTAAATATGTTACATGTATCCCCCATTTAGCCTTTACCTTATATGTACACCTTATCCTATTTTCAAAGACCATTTGTTTTGATTCAAACTTAGGACTTACCCAGATGGCTTTCAGTCTACTTAAAAAATTCCATGTGACACACTCCAAACATGACTAATCTGGGTAACTGCACATGGCTGGCTAGCTCAATTCTCTATTGGCTTATCGATCTCAAGTGAAAATTCGACTGATATACAAATCACTTATACTACATTTAAGTAAGACATAATTTTTACATATAATGGCCTCAATGGTGTTTTCCTTCCATCAAATATGCAGGATACATATCCCCATATGTGTGTATATATATATATATATATATATATCAGCCACCATATTTTTGAAATTTGATAATACATATAATGAGCCAAAGGGGGATACTGATATACCCCCAAGTGTCTCAATCCTGACTACCAAGGAATTCCTAGTTGTTCAAAAACATCCCAAGGCCAACTATAAATTACAACAATAGTTAAATATATCCAAGTGTCAATTGCTTAAATTACACTTAATGTAGCTAGTTTGAGAATGTCCAAAGCTATCTATGAAAACAAGTAAGAGATCAAAACCATCTAAGGCATGTGATCATTTTCTTAAAAACCTCTTGCAGTTGAGAGGATACACCGAATGTGACCGTGAATGAAAGAAAATATCTCAAAAACATCCAAAAATAGAGTGCACGCCATTAAAATCATTTTAAATTGCATCCATCTAAAATAAACAATTAAATCACTTGAAAACATGTAAGAAAAGGTTTAACATTTGATCTAGTGTTTCCTAATGAAGCGGCGTGCTCATTTTTTGCAACAATTTGGGTGATTTGTATGGGTAAATTTCATACTAAATGCATAAACCAGTAGCCTTTGCATTCATTGGTCATAGTTTCTATGTATGAAACATCTGTAATATCAGAAAATAGGAGTTTGGAAACCCCTTTAATCTTCTACTTATATATATAAGAACATGACTAATAAAATACTGAATATTCGGAACAGTACAAATGAAACTTGCAACATCAAGTTTTCAAAGCATTAAAAATAGTATTTAACTAGTTGTAACAACCCAATTTAATCAAGTATTTTCTAGGATAGCAAAATTTATGAAATTTTTCAGTTATTAAAATAGTAATGAATAGAAAAAATATAATAACAGATAGCAATATTTATGTTTTATCATAGAAATAGGTAGGGAAAAGTAGTTTTAATTTCGTCAAGATTCTCCCAAGTTGCACTTTCTTCATAAAATTGGTCCCACTAGACTTTGCACTACCTTATTTCTCTGTTTTGCAAGTGTAGCTTGTGAGTTACCAACACCCTTATGGTTTCAACTATGATGACACCCAGATCCTAGAACTGTAAAGAGTTCCAATTTAGTACATATGATAAATCTAATACATACTTTTTAAGTAAAGAGATATGAAAAATATCATGTATCTTGGACAATGCGGGTGGTAACACTATCCGATATGCTACAGGAATGATTACTTCAATTATTTCAAAGGGTCCAACATAACGGGGTGAAAATTTGGATGCTTTTCCAAATGAAATTAAAATTATCTTAGGCTTAACCCTTAAGAAAAATTTATCTCCTCGTTCATATTTTATATCAACTCTCTTTAAATCAGCGTAGTTTTTCTACCTATTGGCAGCCTCTTTCAATAGTTCACAAATGAGCTTAACTTGTTTTTCCATATGTTAACATTTAAGATCCTATTACTTTTGTGCCTTCCACTTTGTCCTAACTGAAAGGTGTTCTACACTTCCATCCATACAATGCCTTAAAAGGATCCATTTTTAGCGATGAATAGTACATGTTATTGTAGGAAAACTTAACCAAAAATGAGAAATCATCCTAGAATCCCAATATGAAATTATTAATTCAGGTATTCTGTGCAATCTAAAAATCTCAAGCACAAATATTTTGGGAAGCACAGGTGAATCTTATTTTAGATTCCCAGATTGTAGAATTGAAATCCATGGTTCTGTCAATTTCAATTTCAAGGACACTTTTTCTGAAAGAGTGTTTGTGAGAATTGATATGGAAATTGTGCACCACGATGAAGTTGCACTCCAATGATAATGTGATAGTTCTAATGTAATCAACAAGATTTGAAAAATAATGGAAAATATTGCAATAAAATAACAGTTATACGAAGTAGTTGCACTCCAACGGTGTGTCATGGCATAGCTTCAGTGTAAATACAAGAAAGAAGTCGTATCAATAATGGGAGTGTTTTGTAACTCCCATTCTTGGAACAAACATTGCCCTATAAGAGGGAAAGAGAGTTACAAAGTGTCTTGGCATGCTAATTAATGTAACTCTTAGTGACGCCACTGTACGTATATGATAATGAGTAGATTCTAGTGACAAAATATGTCACTTTTCAGTATAACTCCTTAAGACCTATGAAACTCTATAAGTGAGATGACTCACCACGTGATGTGGACAAGACCCTTAGTATGATGAGGCAAGTCACACACACCAACACCCCCCTCCATCAAAGCTAAGGTAGCAGGTCATAACACAGAACGGAAAAGAAAAGACTCCCCTAAACAAATAAGAAATATGTGTTAATGGGGACCGGAACAACTAAAGGCATGATAAGGTGACCATGTACAAACAGCAATCTCTCCTAGAAAGAGGAAGATGAGAATAAGGACTAGATATCTCTGAATAAGATGAGAGGATGTAGAAGACCTCACCCCAAGAAGATACTAGTAAATGAAGAAACTTCATCCTTAATGAAGGTGCTTGGTGAATAATATTTGAAAACGTAATTATTTGTTTGAATATAATTTAATGTCAATGATGACCTTCATGTATCAGCTCTTCCGTATGATGTGCATTTTTATATTAATGTGTTTTGTCTGCTAATGTTGAACCAGATTTCTAAAAAATTAGAGATGGTGCTCATGTTATCACAATAGATAATGATATGCCACCAAAATTAGAATTCCAAACTCTGACAAGAATAACCTACAACCAAAAAGTTTCCGTAGTAGTTTTAGCTTCTCCTCTGTATTCTGCCTATGTAGATGATATGGACAATTGACATTCTACTTCTTACTAGACTAACTAATAGTACCCAAACCAAGGGAGAAACTGTAGCCTGAAGTATGTTTTCTGATGATCAAATTCATCAGGCCCAATCAAGATCTTTGTATATCCAACCAAGTCAACTATTTGTCCCTCCTAAGATAGTGAATGTCATCTACATAAGTGCCTAAGTCAACATAATGAAGGATTCACTTTTTTGCTTTCCAATACGTAGCTCATGAGGATCCTACATAAATCTAGACACAATCCCAATAACATACGATAGATCCAGATCGAGTTTGAGTCAAGATAAATCAAGATTCACCACCAACTTTTGATAAAGGGTACCATCGACCAAGGGAGTAGAGCAATCAAAAAGCAATTTAACCCCATAAATTAAAGGAGTATGAGAATATTTGCAATCAGACATGTGAAACCATGAGAAAGCAAATTAAGAGCATTACTTAGGCTACAAAATCATAGATTCCCAAGTCTATATTTTGAAATGTGGATCCTAAGGAAGTAATAAAGTAAATCCTAAGTCAGACATGGAAAACTTATTGGCCAAGGAGAATCTTCACAGAATCAGTGATATAGGAAGAACCACCCATGATCAAAAAGTCATCGACATACAAAATAATAATAAGCATGGATTCATCCTACCAAAAAATATAAACATTTGGGTTAGAGTGACACCTAAGTGAACCCTAATGAAAGTAGAGAGGATTCCATCTTGGCATACTCAAGCCCGAGGGGCTTGTTTGAGGCCGTAAAGAGACTTATTTAACTTTACAAATGAGGGATAGAATCTTAGGACATAACCCATGGAGGTTATTCCATATAGATCTCTTCCTCTAGTTCACCTATGAAGGAAGGCACTCTTAACATCCATCTGGTATGGACATTCCCATATGTTCACTACGGAAGTGATAGCTGAGGGTCGGTCAAATGGAAGTCATCTTTGTAATCGAAGAAAATATTTCTATGGGTAATCAAAACTAGCTACTCTAGGAGAAACCCTTAGCTACAAAGTCATAGCTTTATACTTCTTGACTTCTCCATCAACACCATACTTTATCCGGTAACATGCGCTTACACCGAATAATTTTTCTTCCTTTTGGAAGAGTGAGTGAGATCCCATGTATTGTTCTTCATGAGAGAGGAATACTCCTCATCCATGGTAGAATCCCACTCAGAAATACCAGAAGCCTCCCGGAAAGACTGTGGATCAGAAGTAGAGGTGAAGAAAGATTGGGGTCCAATGAAATTTGAGTGAGTACGTCTCATATTTGAAGTATCTCCAACCAAATCTTTAGCACTTTACAAAGTTTTCCTAGCCCAAAGGTGACCAGGAGGATCAAGCTCAGAGTTGGAAGATTCTTCACTTGAGTGAGAAGGGGCATAGTCCTTGTCATCACTACTGTCAGAATCAAAAGACTCAAAGGTCTAATGGTCAAGAGGATCAGGAAGAGGAACACGTTTGACAGCATCATCATCTAAAAAGTCATAATCCAAATCAGTGAGCTAAAGAATCTCAATAGGTGGAGAAGTAGAAGTCGAAGAAGACTCATCGAACTTAACACTTCTCTTGATATAAAGCTCATGAGAAGTAGGATTCATCAATCAATATCCCTTCACGCCATTAGGATACCCTACAAAGATACAAGGTTTGGATTGTGGTTCCAAGGCCTTGCATTTCTTCTTGGGAATCTAAGCCATAGCCTTGGATCTGAAGACTCGAAAGTGCTCAACATCAGGTTTACATCCAAACTAGGCTTCAAAGGGTGTCATCCCTCTTACTGCCTTGTGTGGAACATGGTTCTGAATGTAATTTGCACAATTCACTACTTCGGCCCAATACTGCAGAGGAAGAGACTTCGAGTGAATCATACAAGTGGCCATCTCCTTTAGATTATAGTTCTTTCTTTCTATGAATCCATTCTGCGAAGGGCTATAAGAAACTGTATGCTGTAAAGAGATCCCTTTAGAAGTACAGAAATTCATGAACCTATTGTTTACATATTCACCTCCATTGTTAGTTCGAAGAACCTTGATAGACCGTTCCAATTGTTTCTCAGCAAGAGCCATAAAGTCCTAAAAATGTTCAAAGACTTCAAACTTAAGCTTAAGAAAATACACCCAAGTATATTGCAAATAGTCATCAATGAAGGTTAGCACATAAAGATCTATAGTAAATGAAGGAGAAGGAAATGGACTAGAAACATCGCTATGAACAAGATCTAAAGGACGAGTGGCTCTCCAGGCTTTTCCTTTGTCAAAGTTCTTTTCAGGATGCTTTCTAAGGGTACAAGCCTCACAAATACCCTTAGAAAACTTGATGCGAGGAAACCCATTGACCATTTCATTTTGGCTTAATTGTTTAAGGTAGCGATAATTTAGATGTCTGAAATGCTCATGCTATAGCTTACTAACCTCATTTGCATGAGTGATCAAGGTAGTGGGCATAGAATCAAAATTAAAGTGGAAGAAGGTGTACAACCATGAATGGTGATATGCCTTTACCTTAACCATTGTAGTGTCATTGTTAAGCTCATGAATAATCACTGAGTTAGGACCAAATTCCACTCGCATTCCTTCACCAAGGTGAGTAATTTGGTAAATCAATAGGAGATTGGTAGAGAGATCAAGAACACTTAACACTTGTTTAAATGTTCCCCCATCCATCTCTATTAATCCACTACCAGAAACTGACACTGTCGTGTCATTACCCATCGTGATTTGGGACATTCCACAAGGTTTGATGTTAGAAAACTCAACATGTGAAGAACCCATGTGGTGCGAGGCACCAAAATCTATAATCCATGTCAATGAAGGAGCAACTCTAGCTACAAGGGCTTTTCCTTTCTTCTTATCATTTTTAGCATCTTTTGCAGCAGAAGACTCAACCTTCGAAGCACTTTGTTTTATGGATTCAGGAACACTTATTTTATTCTTCTTAGGTAAATGAGATAAGTGATCAATCTGTTTCTAAAAATAGTTTTTCTTGTCGTGACCAAACTTCTTGCAATAAGAACACAAATACTTGATTTTTTGTGCCTTAGGCTCAAAAGTTGAAGTGTTTGTTTCATTTTTAGGTTTGGCCTTGGTTTCTTTCTTAGGTTGATCCTTTGTTTCTTTCTTCTTTTTAGTCTTCTTTCCCTTGCTAGTACTTACTACAAGGGCATGTGACTTGGACTTGAGAGACCCCATTTGAATGAGTTTCTCCTGTTCTCGAATGAGTTGGGATGAAAAAAATTCAAAGGAGGGCATCGTCCAGGTACCGCCCAGAGCATCTTTTGTAGCGTAAAAATTTGACATGAAGACAAAATATTCGAGACCTAGCTTAAAGAAAATTAACAAGATCAGTTAAGAATCTTTCTTCTCTACTTGAAATCCTTTTAACAATAATCTAATGTGGAAATTTTTTGAGAAGAAATCTTGTAGGTTTTCAAAGTCACTAGGATTTAACCCTAGTAGTTCATTTTCCAACTCATGCACTCTCATGTCATCTAGTTGTCCAAACATCACATCTAATGTTTTCCATGCAGATTTAGGTGTTTCGAACACCTCAATGTGGAAGATCATGTCAGGAGAAATAGACATGCAAAGAAGACCTAAAGCTTCATCAGTACGGTTTAACCACTTATATTTTTTAGGTTCATCATCTGGTTCAATATCAGTTCCCATGGTGATGCAGAATAACCCTTCACCCCTTAGTTTCATTATTATTTTCGATCTCCATTCAAAAAAGTTGAACGGCGTAAGAAAAGGATTTGAAAGTGCATTCATAGTGAGAGAGAGAGAAATAAATGCAGAAAAGAAACACAACCACCCAGGACAATAGCAACCCCCCTGCTTTTGGCACTTTATAGTTTGGTGTGTTGATTACAATTAGATCCATGTGTGTGGTTTGAAACACTTGGTAACTCATCTTACAATCAGCGTAATAACGCGCAAGAGAGAAAACCACAACAGTGTTTCGTGGAGCGCAACAAATAAGACATCGTAAACAAGAAAGAAATAAGGAAGGAGGTGAAAGCCAATCCTAGTTGTGAGAAAAAATGTCACACGTCACAAATGAAAAACCCCCTTGATATAGATTGTGGCAGACACGCTCACTAGTCGTAAGCAATAATAAGAGTAAAAACAATGATTATAAGGAATCCTGATGAGCTTCAGAACGGGGAAAACACTCTTGGAAGACAAAAGAAGGCCCAGAATGGCGCTGCACACTTGAATGCACAATTAGAAAAAAAATGACAATAAGGTGTAATAAATTAATGTTCGGAAACATCCAGGTTCACTGAATGTGGAGCATTTAGAGTTTTCAAAAAGAACGAGAAAACACATTAGGTTTAAAAAAATTTACAATTGTTTTTGTTAAAAAAGACTAATTGTAAATTAGGAAACAAGAGTAGTAACTGATAAAAATAGATTTAATGGAATTAAATCTAATTAATTACTAAAATTAAATCTAATTAAGTGCTAAGATTAAAGAATATCTAATTAAAAACTTAATTAAGATCTTATTAATATCTATGAAATTAAATAGATTTTAAAAACTTAATTTTTTAAAAAACTTACCACAAGGAAGGTTTAGAAGTTACCAAAAAAAGAAGGTTTTGAGTACTTACCCAAACAATAACAAGTTACGACTTGTTGCTTTAAAAAAATAAAAAAAAGCTTTTAATAAATAGAAAAATGAAAAAAACTTACCAAAAGGAAGCCACAAGCCATATTTTAAAAGGTTTTTTATTGATTTTTAAAAGATTTAAAAAGTGTTCTTACTTTACCAAATGACTTGCCAAAAACTTTAGAGTTTTCTTAAAAAGAATGTATTTTAAAAAAACTTTACCAAAAAAATGCAGGCATAGCCGTGAGGAAGAGCAGTCCGCGGCCATTGAAGAAAAACACACAGGGTTTTATGTTGAGCGGCCGATGAAAAGAGTTTTTTTGTTGTTGTTTTGGAGTAGCTGAGTATTATGGAGCCATGAGGAAGGGCAGATGTTGGAAGGAGAGCAAAAAAGGCCACGAGTTTCCATGTCAAAGAAGACGCCACAGTAAACACAAGAAGGCTCAGCCCTCCACGCAGCAGCAGTGAGTGAGTTTGAGGTCTCCAACGAGTTAACCACAGGCTATAAAAAAATGGCATAGAAAAATACAAGGATAGATCTGGCCCATGAGGGTTAAGAGGGAAAAATACACAAGTCGATCCGGCCACATAAACAAAAAAAATGCAGGCCAGAGAAGGAACACGAGCTCGGCTAGGGAAAAAATAGAACTGCAAACCTGGGAAACACCAAGGAAATAAAGAGCAGAAAAAAAAGTAGAGATTTAAAAATTTTCAGTTTAATTAATATTAAAAAACTAGAAAATAACCTCCATTTTTAGTTGAACTACTAAATTTGTCCACAGCTAGCTAAATGTAGATTTAAAGCCCCTGATAGCTCAAGGTATGTTGAAAACCTGCACATGCACAAAAAAGGCACAAAAAATGACACAACTTTCCAAGAAAGATTTTTAGAGAGATTAGCAAAATAATTCCAGAAAATAGTGATAAAAAAACTTGCTTGCAGAGTAAAAGAACAAAACCATGAAAGAGTAATCACAACTAAAAAATAACAAGTGCACGTTTACCCGATCTCAACTCGTATACCATGAAAAGAATTTGTGAGAATCAAATCAGAAATGAGGCACCATGAAGTAGTTGCACTCCAACGAAATCGTGATAGCTCCAGCGTAATTTTAAGAAAGAATCGATCAGGAATGGAAGAACTTTCTCAATAGCTTGCACATAGAGGAAAGACAGCAGAGTGTCTTGGCATGCTCATAAATGAATAGTGAAAGGGTACATATAGGGTGTTGAGTAACCCTAGTGCAAGACACACAAGTAAACCCTAAACCTAACCCATGTGAGATGACCCTCCAATATAAGAGGAGGACACATAGGATAACTCACACTAACAAACCATGTTGGGTGCATGTATTTAGCCTTAACTTGCTAACATTCCAAGAAATGGGAACTATAGTTTACTATATCCATTTTCATCCCTTTCCAAAAATAATGTTGTTTTACATTAGAAAACATCTTAGTCACTTCAGGATGTCTAGAATAAGGAGCATTATGAAATTCCTTTATCACTTTCATCCTTAATTCATTTTCAAAAGGTACATACACTTGATTTCAAATTTTAGGAATCCTTTATTGTCAAATCTAAATCCTTTGTACCTATTATCATTAGGATTTGAAGCAAGTGCTGATTTAACTTGTTGATAATAAGAACCAACCATCATTTCTTTCTTCATGTCATCTTTGAATTGGGTTCTCAAAGTGATAAGGGTGGAAATGTACTTCCTATGACTTAGTGCATCTATCACTCTGTTTTCCTTACCTTTTATATACCTGATATCAAATTAATATTATGATAAAAACACTAACCATCTTTGATGTCTCACATTCAAGTTTGGATGCGTGAAGATGTATTTCATCCCTAGGTGATCTTTTTTTTGTTCAAAGGGATTTCCAAAGAGGTAATTCCTCCAAACTTGTAATGCACGCACAATGAAAACAAGCTATAAGTCAAAGGAAGCATAATTTAGCTCATGTACTTTGATTTTTATGCTATCATACACAATCACCTGGCCATTTTTCAGAAATATACCTCCTAAGCCTTCACCAGAGGCATCTTTCACAATAGTAAAGTTCCCATTTGGATCCAAAACTTTTAGAGTAGGTGCTGAAGTTAATTTTTCTGTTAACAGATTGAAAGTGCTTTCACATTTTTTAGACCAAACAAATTTCTTATCTTTCTTTGTAGCGAGGTAATTAGAGCTACAAATTTTGAAAAGTCTTTCACAAATTTTTCGGTAGTATCCAACCAATCTCATGAATATTTACACTTCATGTACATTTTTAGGTGTTGTTCATTCTGTTATTGCTGCAATTTTTGATGGATCTACTGAAATTTCATCTTTTTTTATTATGTGACGCAAATATTGCACTTATTTTTTTATATAACAAATGCTTAGAAAGCTTACCAGATAGTTTTATCTTCCTAAACACATCTAAAACAATTCTAAGATGTTCATTATTCTCCTCAACACTTTTAGAATAAATGAGAATATCATCCAAGAATACTAGCACAAACTTTTCCAAGCATGCTTGGAAGATATTATTCATTAAATTCATAAAACAAATTGGAGCATTGGTGAGTCCAAAGAGAAACACAATGAATTCATAGTGTCCATACCTTGTCCTAAAATAAGTGTTGTGTATATCCTCATCCTTTATTCTCAACTAATGGTATCCTGATTAAAGATTGATCTTAGAATAAACTAATGCTCCATGCATCTAATCAAATAGATCATCAATTCTTGGAAGAGGGTATCTATTCTTGATTTTGGATTTGTTAACCATCCAATAGTCGATGCATAGTCTAAGTGTTCCATCTTTATTATTTACAAAGATGACCAGTGCTCCCCAAAGAGAGACACTCTGTTTGATCAAACCTTTTAATAAAAAGTTCATGAAGTTGTGCTTTCATCTCAACAAGTTTCATTGTTTTCATTCTATAGGTATCCTTAAAAATTGGTTCGATCCTTAAAAATTGGTTCAGTTCTTGGTTTGATGTCTATTGTGAAATCAAAATCTCTTTTAGGGGGAAGACCAGATATTTATTTTGGAAAGAAATTTTTGGACTCACGTATCAGCAGATGATCTTTCACAAAATTCTCACCTTCTTCACCCAAATCTAAAATTTTTACTGCATAAAGCATGCAACCTTTTTTTAGCCTTCTTGAGTTGCATGGATGATATTTGTCTGACTCCAAAACCTCTTTTTACTCCCTCAAATTTTGTTGTTTTCTGCAAGTCATCAAGGCATTTTATTCACTTCTCAAGGTAGTATACAATTTCCTTATACTAGGATAACCAATTTATACCTATGATTATGTCATATGAGTTTAGAGGTGCTAGATAAAGGTACTTCAGTGGTAAATCTTGACAGTTCCAATGTTTTGCTAAACAGACATTATTTAACAATGTGGACATCATTGTTTCCAAATTGAACAAACCATGATTCTTTAATTTAACTAGCACTTATTTTAATCTTAGATGCTAATTTAGTAGAAACAAAACATTTTGTAGCACAAGTATCAAATAAAATGGTTACAGGTAATCCATACAACTTACCTGACACTTCAACTAGCATAGCCTACCTTTCAACCTACTTGTCAATTACCATAACATGAATATGGTGCTATTGGTTTCCATATTTCTTTCCATGAGGGTAGTTATTAGCATAATTATCTAGACCACAGATGCATCAGCCCCTAAAAGGTCATTTTCTATCATATTTGTTTTCATTGCTACATGTATTTTTCTGCTCATTCTTTTTATTATTTACAACAGTCTTAACTACTGTATTTTTCTTTCCATTACCATTACCATTCCTGTTCTTACTACTGAAATTTTTCCATGCCACCTTTTTAGGTGCTAATGGTGATGGTGCACTAACAAATTTCTTTTTCTTTTCCTCTCTATGTGTAAAAATAGCTTTCAATTTTTGATCTTTCTAGATTGCCTTCTTGAAGACAACTTCCATTTTTGATGGTCCATAAACATCAACTTCACCTCCTATCACTAGGTTCAATCCCATGATAAATTTTCTAATGTAAAATTTTTCATTTGTTTGGTATTGAGGCACGTACTTCAAAATTTTCATGAAATTATCCCAATACTCAATCACTGTCATTTTTCCTTGAGTTAGTGTTTGAAATTCGAACCTTTTCTAATCATAGTAAAGATGGGGTAACCAACGTTATCTAAAGTATTCTTTGAGCTAATCCCAAGTCAGATTTACCTCATCCACAACTAGCTCTACCTTCTGGCTGTCCCACCAAGAGGATGCTTCATTGGAGAGCTAATAAGCTCCACAAACTACCTTGGTTTCCTCTGAGAAGTTTCTAATGGTGAAATACTTCTCCATTTTGTTAAGCCAATTATCATCTCCATCACCTAAGGTTGTACCTTAAATTTTTTGTGGGTTGATCCTTTTGATATCATTTTATAGTTCAATAGCCAAACATTCTCTCTTGTTCTTAGGTTGGTTTACATCATTAGCCTTCATATTTACATTTGTGTTAGCATTTGCAACATCATTATTTGTTGCATTTGGATCTACAATGTTTTTTTTACAAAATTATGTTGTTCTTGAGATTGTTTACTACCATCACTATCATCACCATTTTCATTATCCTTGACTTACTATTCAGGAACAGCCATATAGTTTCGTATATACTAAATAGTAATGAGAATCCCGTCCAACTTCTGCATTGTAGCTACCTTGCCACCTGTAGGTTGGTTTTTTGTAATGTTTCCCCTTGTTATAACCATGTTTTCTATTGGACAAGAATTAATTTTTTGTTAGCGTGATGAATCAATAGGTCTAATAGCTACAACCTTCAGCTCTGATACCAAAATGTAACAACTACTTTTCATTACTTAATAATTACGGGAAACAAGTTTTTTTGTCTTCCCAAACTAAATTTTTCCTTCAATGATTTAAATATACATCCTAACATTTAATTCCAGCAACATTATAATTATAATTCATTAGATAACAAGTCAATAAAGCATGTGTATAACTATGGGTCAATTAGATCCGCCTATCCCCATAGGTTACTCTTTCAAGTCTGTATACAAAGTATACATTTAGTGCCCTTCTTGGAATTGATTTACAAGTGTTGTTCTAAGTTTCTACCTAGAATTCATTCAATTTAATCCCCTCCAGCATCTCACACTTTAGTTAGAACTTGGTAAACTTGACATTGTAATGACTTACACTACTTCAGCCAAAGTTCAAGACTCATGCCAAAGTTTAATACTCATGTATTGCATGCTCAATTTCTAGATGACACATTCATCAATAGAAACATGTCCCATCACCACGTCACTTTGTTCAATTATCATAATTGAATCAGTTAGTAAAGTTAAATCAAATTCAAGCTATGCACAAGTTACAAAATATGTCCAACCCATGCAAAGAAGCATGTCTGTGCCAACTTAGGCTTCATATGGGAGAGAAAGTGTTTGTGTCATAACGCAACCAATTTCTTCCCCATGGCCAAAATAAGTTGGTACTGAGGTGACTTGTTTAAGTAGGTTAAGAAAATCTCACAACATAAGCATAACTTAATTCTTTTATGGATTGCGGCAGACGTAATAAGTGGTGCTTGAGGGAAAACCTAGCATATTTTTTGTATGGAGTTATTCATTTAATGAACTGCATCATTAAATAGACACTCCTCTACAACAACAATCTGAAGTTGGCCTTCCAAGTTCCAAGTATTATGAATTTCATAATTCTTAACTTATTACATTACAATGAATTACTTTTACGATAGGTTTAACTTCAGATCACAACGATACATTATTGCATATAATTTCGATCTTAAGGTCCATAACTTAGTATAGGTAATTAATCACAATCCCATTTTAAGTTGTTTGATTTCATCAATTGTACATCTCAATGTAATTGACGATAGTTTACTACATTTCTTCGTAGTCCTTAATTAATTTTTAATCTATGACATTATCATATTAATCCTTCAAAATATTTTAATCAAATGAATAGTTACAACAATCATATTAGTAATAGTTTCTTGCATAAACTTCATATACAATGGTTCTCATTCATTAACCATAGTAGTTATATCTTAATAATTTAAAGTAACTTTAATTCTTCATAGCCACTTAATGATGAATTACATAAATATAACTAAATCCTAATTGATACTCAATCAATATTAAGATATTTTAAAAATCCTTAAATCAGATTGATTAAACCAAACATTAATCATATAATTCTGATTTCAATAAGTACAGTAATAATTTATTCGATCAACTTTGAATAAATTTACAACCAATATTAAATACAAAATTAATATTCCTTTTCCAAAGTAGTACAATAGCTTATTAAGGAAAATTACCTTTTTATCAAAACGAATTAGCGAAGCGTAAGCTCGCTCTTACAAAAAGGTCATGTAATAAATACAACTTGGAGCCAAATCTATATAATGAATCAAAATAGTCTTTTAAAACCATTCGCTAGAAAAGACTTAATTTCCACCATCTCTAAAAATGTTAGAAAATGGTCACTTTGAAATAAATTTCATGAAAAATTCATCTAGCTTATCTTTACTCTTTAATAACACTAAAAAAGCATTATGATCTTCCTTCAACAGTGATATCATTAGTGATATAACCAGTAATAGTTTAACAAGAAGAAGTTAACATTTCAACTTCCATACCAATTTAATGTTTCTTTCACAAGAAAATTAGTAAGGTATAAGACCTTAATAGAAGCATGATCAAATTAATATCCAATCACATATCTCTAAACTAATACCATACATAATACATTAGTCCACAATACAAAGTAAAGCTTGGTCCCTTACCATTTCTAACCAAGTATTATTTCCATAACAGATTTAAAGAAACAACTGAGATATAACTTTACCAACCTATCTCTAATCATTTATTATAATGATATTATTTACACATTCAAAGGAGCATTCCTCTAACACAAAATCCACATAGTCAATATTAATTATCTCTCTATAGATCGATATCACATCATTGCACAATATTAATAATATTATCAGTCAAGGAAAGGAACAGTCAAAACCACAAGAGATATCACTACCCTTTTTCCATTATTATATAATGAAAATTACCTTAACATTTAAAAACTTTCTTTAAACAATCTAAACCACATAAACCAACTAAACAAAAGTATAGTCACAATGATGATGTTGATAGTTGAGTGATTCGAATTACCATCGAGTTGACTAAGGGCCATCACAATTACAACCAAGCCCATATATAATCATGTAAAGGCCCCAAAAATCTGCTACATGTATTAACGTGAACAAAGTTCGACTAAAACCATATACCCGTAGTATTTCTGACTACTTAACCCATTTTCCCATCAAGTTAATGCTTTCCTAAAGATGTCTAGAACAAAGTATAAACAGAGATAGTATACAGAGTAAACCCACACACCCCAAGAGATATTGAGAAAGTAATATCATATACCTGAGTGGGTATATTATCCAAAGAATACATATATAAATATATATTCTTAAACAACACAAATGTATAAACTAGAATACCATGTGTCTACTAGTATAAATAGAGACTATATTTCACCTTAACAACATAATATTTAAGTGGAAACCCAAACCCAACTAAGTTTGTTTTAGAAGAAATAAAACCAACCATTGATTGCCATATATCCAATTGATATTTGATTAAATATTTACAAATGAAGTATGCTCATGAATCCGTTTGAACCCGTAATGAGTTTTTCTCAATATAAAATAAAAATCTAATAAAGCACACTCAGTCATCTGACTAAAATAGAAGAGAGTTAAAATGAAACCATATAAAGAATACATCAACATGAATGAATACAGTCGACCATAAACTGCCACCTTCTTATGGGGTAAAACTATTAAGTCGGTCTGGGTTGAAACTCACACAAACATGTTCAAAAGCACACACATACAGTCGCACCAACAATAATTAAATAGAACTTTAGTAGATCACTCTTTAAGTTATCAAACATACATATACCCAAAATAATCCAACATTAAAGTCACCCAAATAATTATTTGCAAGGTAGGTATAGCATAAAAATGTCATAATGCTATAATTAATAAATATGGGCTAGAAGAACAATTCAATGCGTGTATATTTTTCCCTGAATCTCCTTCAAGTTCCTTTCTGAGTCATCAGTGTGCAACAAGAATCCTTTTCCAGAAAACTCTCACAAGTGTTCCTGAGAAACCAATTAAGAAAAATAGATAGAAAAAGCTCATTATTAGTTAAAAAATACATGCATAGCCAAAACCAGATTGTATGAAAATAACTCCCTCTATTTTCTCCATGCAGAGCTAGGGAGGTGAAAGGAAAACCTTCAAAAATGGAAAAAAAAATAACTCTAAGTTTGGCAGTAGCTTCTTTGAGAATATTTTTGCTTCTCCCCATGCCCATAGGGTTTGGGATTAATGCCATTAATGAAACTGCTACCTAACTCTAGTTTCCCTCCCTTTTTCTAGATTCTTCCAACTGCCTTTCATCTTTGCGTTATAAGCTAAATCTAGTAGCAAACCTCCACTGCTAGATCTAATAGGATGGCTCATTGAACAATCCAAGACCGTTTGAATTATTCAAACGAGTATTTAGTGAGATGTCCATTGGAATTTTTAAAATTCAAATGTAATCCATTTTAAACACGATTGTTTGGGTAATTCCATGGTTGGCTTGCCCAAATTGTTGGCTTCTCAAGCTCGGGTGGTAGCTCGACCAAGATGCCACCACTTTTATTTAATAAAATATTCATTAATCCTTAATATGGTCGCAAGTGATACATTGATATATATACATATAAATATGTATATACATATCTATGTGTGTATACATATGTATATATATAATCACAACTATAAATTTCTTATTTTTTCATCATTTAACGATCAAGACAACAATGGTTTGATTAGCCATTATAATGGCTTAAATTCAAATAATTTAAGTACCTGGGTCAATGAACCATTATTAGAAATAACATTATCCACCAACCATGGTCGATGACCATTGCATTATTTAAAATTTAAACATGGTCATCACAACAATTATAATCACATAGAGTATATAAACAATGACTATACATCTTTGTAGGAAGTGGTATCAATTAAGTAGTGCAACAATGATCATATAAGTAAATCAACATGATTAACTAAAAATGAAATAACTATGTGTGGGGATAGTTAATCTAAGCTATGAACAATTGTAATAAATTAAATAAATACAATAAAGGAGTATGTAAATGAGCTAAGTAACTAAGAAAAAGGAAATTCTAACCTTGATATGAAAGAGAGAGTGAGGAAAGAACTCAGATTGATAAAGATGATCAGACTGTGTCATAGGAATGACTGGAAAAATAAGAAAGTAGGATGACTGTGCAGAATCCCTGAAAAGAGTGGATCTTGACTATTCCTTTAGGGTGACTGGAGGACTGGGGCCTGAGGCACTCTAGTCTGCAATCTGGGTACCTTGGTCTGTACAAAAGCTCTGAAACTGATTTTTATAGGGTTGGAAGATGTGATCTGAAACCCTCACTATGTGTTGTATCAGATTCATTGATCCTTAAGATGTCACCAATAATCCAAGATGAAAGAAAGACCTACAAGACCCCAAAACAAACATCAAAACCTAAAAAATAATAATGCATATGAAGGGGTCAGACTGACCTCAACTTTCACAATGGTGGACTTACTAATTGAGTGTTGCACTACATCTCAGACCCGATGTAGTTCTATGTGCAAGTGTGTGTGAACATGCCCTAGGTTGCTCTTGTGTCAGTCACACTTTGTGAAGTAGTGAGCAATAAATATGTGTAGAAAATGTAATAGAATGTGTGCATGGAATAGAATAGAATCCCCTATGAAGTGTGATGCAGATGTCCTAGCCTTGTGCCTTGATGATGGAGCTATGTGGATGCAACTCTAGATGGAGTGATAGTAGTAAGTGATGCTAGGTCCCTCATTATGGTCTCATAACTTTATATTTATAGGGTTCTCTTGATCTAATTTCGTAATTAACCTCGAAATGGCCAACCACCAAAAAGATAAAGAAGTAAAACGGCTAGAAAGAGCCCAAAATATGGCGGGAAAGTGTAAAAGGGACGGGACACCTCTGGTGGGACCAGGGCACCCACAAGTGCCCTAGTACTAATATGGGCACCCCAGTTGAGTCTAAAATGACACAAGATGAAAAAAATTGACTGGGCATATGGGTGTAAGAGGTTGGTAATGACGAAATAAAATAAAACAAGATGACAAAAGATGGGGGTTAATTAGTACTTTCTTCAGTCAAGAACCATTTTAAATAGTAGTATGAGACTGGGATAAATAATGTCTAAAGTGCATGATTTTGTGACTACATTTTCCACCACTTTATGTTGGTGAGAAGAAAGCTTGGTAACATAAAGTAGATAGAGATGTGTACCTAATGTCCATAAAGAGCATAGTAGAAATGCGTTGAAGGACTAGAAAAAGTGTGGAATGACAAAAATATGGAGGAACATGGAAACTAAAGATGAAAAATGTGCAAAGAAAAAGTGATGAGAGTGAACCTAGGGTGAAATGCATGTGTAGTTGTTATGGTGTGTGATGTACCTACAAGGTTAATAAAGTGTGTGATGTCACGAAGTGTTGTTGTTGACACTTTTATTATTGTTTCCCCCGTTTGACTGCTTGTTTCTCATACAACCAAAATTGTAAGGAGAAAATGATCAAGTAGTCAAATATGTATGTATATATGTGTAAAAATGTAATGTAAAAGATGCATGTAAAATTATGTAAATGTAAAATACACAAATGAAAATGTAAATGGAACATGTGCACCTGATCCATGTCAAGAAAGAGAGTGTAGAAGGATATCTTGTATGACAATTTTTTTTGGGTGATCTCATACCACCCTAGCCAAAGAAGTGTAGGGAGAAAGCTACATTGTTATTCTTCTAACTGCTTCCCTGAATGTGTGTGAAGAGATCTCTGTATGTCCTGGTTTTTTGGGTGATCTGACACCACTGGTTGAAGTAGTGTAGGGAGGCACACCCACTGTAACCTCCAATCCTGTAACTGCTTCCCAGAATGCTAAGGACACCATGTCCTATAAAATATATTATATATGGGGTTCGTAGAATGGTCTGAACCCACTCGTTGTATATAACCCACAACCAAGAAAAGATGCATTAGAATGTGTAAATATGTTAGTATGTATGAAAAACCCCAAATGATGCCCCCCTCTTTGGGGGTGAATGCGATGTCACTGATAGGAGAATGCGGCCCCAAAAGAGGACCAAAAACATGAACTATATACCCTACAGGGAGAAGGTAATGTGCTTGTTAGAAACCAATGTGTGCACAAATAAGGATGGCTAGCCAAAATAAATTTTAGTATGAAAATGTATGCATGTAAGAAGACAATGTGTAATCTATGCAAACAGTGTGTAAGCTACCAAAAAAAGTAATGTAAACACACAAGAAGAAAAGTAAGCCACAAAGTTGGGTTGCAAACATGGGACATCACTCATGATGTCGCAAGACACGTAAAGGCCATCATGGCCATACACAAAAAATAATTGTGCACACCAAACATAGGGCAAGGCCCCCATACAAGAAGCAAATAATGACAGACAAGTACAAACAAGTAAAATAGTCATGGAAAAATGTAATCCTACAAAACAAGTGCTTGCACATGAACACCCATTAGCATGTTAGAAAATAACCAATATGTCAAAAGTGTGAATAAAGTAATGTAAAGTGCTAAGTACAAAATGAAACAATATCACACGTGAGAGATGAATGTGGATGCCCCCAACGACCAGTGTAGGAAGGGTAGAAGGCGAAGCATCCATGTTGCATGTAAGAAACATGTATCTATGATCACAACTAAACAAATACGTGAACGTGCATGTGTGGATGGTATAGATAATGACATATAAGAAATCAATCTAACATGTGTAGTAAAGTGATCATGTAAAACACTAGTAAACAAGAGTAAATGCCCCTAGGATAATGCAGTATGTTGTGGATGGATGGAATGGAATGCAAGATGGAATGATAAGAGCCACATGCCCCCCAAGTGAATGGAAATGTATGCAATGAGGTTCATTTTGTTTCCCCCCTTAGCAATCAAGAATGAATCGTAAAAGAGAGTTCATCATTGGAAAATGGTCGAAGTGTATGTTGTGTCTAACGCACTGTGATGAATGTGTAGGTGTAGTGATGAGATGTGACCTAGTAACGATGATGTGTGCATGAACCCTATAGCCGAAGCGTATATCATGACTAAATGAATGTATAAGTGATGATTTAGCCTAAGCATATATCATTATAAGATGAATGGATGAGTGATGATTTATCCCTAAGCGTATATCACTACAAGATGAAAGGAAGGAGTGGTGATGTAACCTAAGGTGTATACCACTACAAAATGATAGAATAGGTGATGATTTAGCCTAAAGCGTATGTCACTAGCCTAGGAATTTTACATGTGTGATGAGTGTAAGGTCCATTTGATTTGTAAACCCTCAGAAGTCAAGTATGGACTGAGGAACTAAAGTGTGTCATAGGGTAGTGAGTGCAACCGTAGAAGATAATGTAGTATGTACCATGATGAAGTAGAACAATGTGATGAGTAGAATATGTATAAATATGGTAATGTATACAATGTAAATGTAGATAGACTATGTAGTATAATATGCATATTGTCAGATGTAATGTAGACTCATATGTGATGAAGACTAGTATAGTATGTAGAATATGTGAATGATAGGATGATGAATTATACACAGTAGTATGATGTAATGCATAATGTAAAGTATGATGTATGTATGTAAGACATGAGATGTGATGTGTGGTGCCTATAGTGTAGTGTGTGGGGTTCATGTGTAGTAATGCCCTCAATAGTCAAGTGTGAACCGAAGCACAAGAGTGTGTCATTGGGTAATGATCACATTGTGGTAATCTAAGTGTAGTATTTCTTAAGATGCATTATGTTGAGTGGATTTTTAAGTGGTTTACCTAAAAGGGTGGTGAGGTGATATACTCCACCACCAAATTTATTAGTGATAATGTATGGACCAAGCTAGTTGGGCTTGAATTTTCCCTTGAGAGGTGCCTCAACATTTGTATTCTTTTGATTCTCTTTCAGGACAAGGTCACCAATGTTGAACTCTCGAGAGACAAGTTTTTTGATTGTAGGTATGAGCGATGCAAGATTGATATGCATGGAGATGTTCGAGTGCTTGGACATGATGCGAGTCCAACATTTCTAGTTCATGTAATTGGTTTTCACGATATTCATTGTCTTTGAGGATGCCTTTGAGAGAGATCCACAAGGATGGTATCTCGAGTTCAAGTGGGATAATAGCCTCAACACCATAAACTAAGGAAAAAGGGGTAGCGTTAGTAGGTGTACGAACGCTAGTATGATAAGTGCATAGTGTGTAGAATAGTTGGTTATGCCAATCGGTACCACTAGAGTCAACGGTCTTGCGTAAAATTTTGACAATAGTTTTGTTAGTGGCCTCAGCTTGACCATTGCCTTGTGGATAATAAGGTGTAGAGAAGGATTGTTTGATTTTGAATTTAGCACAAAACTTCTTGACATATTTATTTTTGAATGAAGTTCCATTATCAGCTATTATAGCAGAAGGCACACCAAAACATGTGATAATATGCATGGTGAGAAAGTTACAAATGTCTGTTCCAGTGGTCGTTCGGAGGGGAGCTCTCTCAACCCACTTGGTAAAGTATTTGATAGCTGTAATGATGAATTTGTGTCTGTCAACCGATTCAGGATTGATCATACCAATTAGGTCAAGCCCCCAAAGGGAGAAAGGCTAGGTTGGTGTAATGGGTTGAAGGTCATATGTAGGTGCATGATGGAGATTGCCATGTTTTTGGAATTTTTCACGAGTAGCATATTCAAGGAAATATTGTTCCATTGTGGGCCAATAATACCCTTGGCATAAAATTTTTTGTGACATAGATTTACCCGAGAAGTGACCACCACATATGTTATCATGAATTTCCGAGATGGATGTGGGAAAATATGTGAGAGAAAGGAAATGAAGAAGATGACCATAAATAAACTGTTTGAATAATTCGGTCCCAATGATAACATAATGAGTATCCTCATGATGTAACTAATGAGCTTCATGAGGCTGTAGGGTGTCAGGGATAGTTTTCTTATATAAGTAATTATAAATAGGTGTGAACCATTCAACGGTGTTGTGACTGCGCGTGATGGCACAAGCTACAAGAGGTAATGCAGAGATAGAGGGATTTTGTAAGTGTGTAATGATGAAAGTGGCTTTTTTTCAGTGATGTCTTGTGGGATAAGCAATACTACATTAGCCATGGCATCTGCATGACGATTATCCTTGCGAGGAATAGTAGTAATGGAATAGGACTCAAAGGTAGCTAAAATATCCTTTACAAGGGTATTGTATGGAATGAGATGCTCCTCATTTGTATTATATGTATCATTAACCTGATTGATGACTAATTGAGATTCGTCATGTATGCATAAGTTGAAAATGAGAAGCTTCTGGAGGGTAAGCAATCTTAAAATGAGATCCTCATATTCAGCAATATTGTTTGTGCAAGAAAATCCTAATCGATATGCCAAGGGGAGTGGGTCACCGTGTGGGGTAATAAATACTATCCTAGCCCCATTGCTAGATTGACAACGAGATCCATCAAAGTACATTTTCCATGTATGTGGCTCAATGGTATAGGCAGTGAAATCATCATGAAAGGAGTTAGAAATGGGTGATGTATCTGAGAGGGGTGTTTTGGCTAACTGATCAGCCATAACATGTCCTTTGATTACTTTTTTTGGTATAAACTTAAAATCAAATTTAGTGAGGAGCATGACCCAATGTGTCAAATGTCCTGAGAGATGTGTGTGGGATAAGAGGTAACACAGGGGGTCAACTTTGGTGATAATATGTACCTCATTGTTAAGGAGATAATTGTGTAATTTTTTTGCAACAAAGACAAGACCGAGGCACAATTTTTCAATGTAGCTATAGTTACATTTGTAAGAGAGTAGATTATGTATGATATAATATATGGCTCTTTCACATTGAGAATCATCATGTTGTGCCAATAAAGTGCCTAAGGCATGAAACATAGTAGAGATATATAACAAGAAAGGTCAGTCAGCTATAGGAGGGACTAGAACAGGTGGATTTAACAAGTAGGCTTTGATATGATCAAATGCTTGTTGACATTGGTCATCCCAAACAAACTTAGTATCTTTCTTCATGAGTCACATGAATGGTTGAGTCTTATCAGCAAGTTGTGTAGTGAAATGTTAGATAGCTTGAATTTTACCTTGTAAGGAACGTAGTTGATGGAGGTTCTTGGGTGGAGGCATGTCGATAATGGCTTTAATTTTGTTAGGGTCAATCTCGATGCCACATTGGGAGATAATATATCCAAGAAGTTTACCTGTCGTGACCCCAAAAACACATTTTTTTGGATTTAAAAACACATGATATTGTTGTAATCATTTAAATAATATGCGTAGATCCTTCACATGGGAAGAACATCACCTAGATTTTTCCAAGATGTCATCTACATAATCCTCGATAATCTTGTGAATGTAGTCATGGAATATATGTGTCATTTCTCATTGATAAGTGTTTTTAAGGCCAAATGGCATAACGGTATAGAAAAATGTACCCCATGGCATGATGAAGGAGGTTTTTTCTTGGTCTGGATTGATCTTGATTTGATTGTAACCACAAAGCCATCCTAGAGGATGTTGTATTTGTTGTGGAATCGGGTCGATATGGAAAAGGAAAACCATCCTTAGTGTGAGCTTTGTTTAAATCACAAAAGTTTGTAACAACGAACTCGACCATCTGGTTTCATTATAAGGACATTATTAGACACCCATTTAGGATAGTTGACAACGTGAATAAAACATGCACCTAAAAGTTTTTGAATTTCTTCCTTGACTAAGAGGGCTACTTTAGGATGCATCTTACGAATTTTTTTTGGACAGGTTTGGAACCTGGGTTAAGGAAAATATTATGCATTGCCACTGATGTTTCAATACCTAACATATCACTATAATCCCATGCAAAAAATTTCATGAAGGATGTACTTGATATCCTTTTGTTCAACAGGGGTAAGAGAGGTGGCTAGAAAAAATATGCTTGGATGTTCAGATGTGCCCAAGTTGTATTGTATTGTTTCTTCATTGAGAAGGGCATAATGGTCTTCAATATACATATCTATTGGAATAGTATCAGGTAGATCAGCGTTGTCAAAGATGATATCAAACTCTCTGAGGTAAATTGTATTAGTGAGCAAGGAATGATGATGCCATATTATTATGGAAAGAGGTAAGATGATCATAAACACCCATATAATCAATTAATGCATTATTAGTAGAAAAAGTATCGAGGGTATCCCAAAGAGTAGATGCATCATCAGTAATGAGTTCTGGGTGTAACAAGGGAAGATAAGTAACATGACAAGTGGTATAAGTATTTGAAGGAGACATAGCTTGAATGTTGATAACCTAGCCCAAACTTGTGTGACCACGTGGGGATGTACTAAAGCTCTATGATTTTATGATCTTATTGACCCACTTATGTATCAAAGAAGCCAAAACGGTGGAAATATTCATACCCTAACCCATACCTAGAGAGGTCTTGACTAATATCAGAGGAAGTAGTGATATGATTAGTTTGTTCAACAGGGTTACAATACTCAAAGGGTGATGGATCAATTGGCACATTGTAAATAGTTCCTTGATGATGGAATTTTAAGCCGTGCATGTAGTGTAGAAGGGATCACATGCATAGCATGGATCCAAGGTATTCCTGAGAAGAATATTGTAATTAAGGTCATTGGGCATGACATGTCACAGAATATTAATTGTACATGGACAGATAGTGACCGAAAAATGAAAAGTTCCTAAGACACGCTTGGGGATATTATCAAAACCATGAATAGAGATAGACGAAGGGGATAGAGATGCTTCCGACATTCCTATATGTTGAAGGAAAGTGATGTTACAAATGTTAAGGCCAGATCCATTATCAACTAAATCATGTTTGAAGCCTAATTTGTTAATACAAACATGGATATACAAGGGAGGGTCATGTTCTAATACTGCTAGAGAAGGTAGGTCATCCATTTTGATAATGATTTGATCCTAATTAAGGGATAGATTTGAAGTGAACTTATGATATAAATAGTCAAGTGATGTATGGGGAGGAATATAATTGGTAGCCAAATACTTCTTAAGATTATTGATGCAATCTAGGTGATTTTGTAGATAATTATGAATAGAGATGTTCATGATGAGGAGACTCTAGGATAATGAATGGAAGAAAAATGAAAGAAACCCTAGCATGAGAAAAAAATGCATGAAGAACCTAAAAATTGTGGAAAATGTAGGGATGAAGAAGAAAACAATCGGTAATAGAGATACTCATGATGACTGAATGTAAATGTAAACCCTAGAAGGTGCCATGAAGAAAGATCAGGTTCACCAAAATGATTAACTAAAATTGAACTAACTATGTAGTGTGGGGATATTTAATCTAAGCTATGAACAACTTTAATAAAATAAATTAATATAGTAAAGGAAGTATGTAAATGATCTAAGTAACTATGTAAAAGGAAATGCTAACCCTAATGTGTAAGAGAGCGTGAGGAAGTGACTCAGCTGATTCGATGAAGTGATGGGATTGTGTCACAGGTGTGACTAGAAAATGAGGAAGTAGGGATGAATATACAGAAGCCCCGAAAAGAGTGGATTTGGAATATTCCTCTAGAATGGAGTGCCTAGAGGAGGACTGGGGCACCTGGGGCACTCTATTCTACAAACTGGGTGCCCTGGTCTTTGTAGAAGCTCTAAAACCAATCTCCTTAGGGCTTAGAGGTGCTCTTGAACACTCTTTATATGTCATATCATATTATTCATGCTCCTTCAGATGTCTCCAATAATCCAAGATGAAAGAAAGACCCGCAAGACCCCAAAACAAGCATTAAACCCTAAAAAATAAATATGCATATGAAGGGATCATACTAACCTCAGCTGCCACAATGGTGGACTTACTAACTGAGCGTTGCACTACATCTTAGAACCGATGTAGTTCTATGTGCAAGTGTGTGTGAACATTCCCTAGGTTTCTCTTGTTCTAGTCAAACTTTGTGAAGTAACGAGAAATAACTATGTGTAGAAAATGTACTAGAATGTGTGCATGGAATAGAATAGAATCTACCCCCCTATGAAGTGTGATACAGATTTCCTAGCCTTTTTCTTTGATGATGGAGATATGCGGATGCAAGTGATCTCTAATGCAATAGATGGATGTAACTCTAGATGATTGATATTAGTAAGTGATGTTAGGTCCCTCATTATGGTCTCATAATGTTATCTTTATAGGGTCCTCTTGATCTAATTTCATAACTAACCCTGAAATGTATGACTACCAAAAAGATAAAGGTGAAAAATTATTAGAAAAATACCAAAAAGTGGTAGGAAAGTGCAAAAGGGACCAGGGTGCCCACAGGTGCCCCAGTACTAATCTGGGTGCCCCAGTTGAGGCTAAAATAATGCGAGATGACAAAATATGACTGGGCATATGGTTGTAAGAGGTTGGAAATGAATAAATAAAATAAAACAAGATGGCTAAAAGATGAGGGTTAACTAGTACTTTCTTCACTTAAGAACCTTCTAAATATTAGTATGAGACTAGGATAAATAATGTCTAAAGTGCATGATTTTGTGACTACACAAAAAAATAAAATCAAGCCATTATTCCCAAACTCCTGGCTATTGAAATCAAACTTAAGTACAAAAACAAACATAGACTTTATTACAGTATAATCATCAAGACAAATATTATAACCAAACACTATATCACCTATAGCCAGAAAAAAATATGCTTTCATCCAAAATGAAACTAGTGGGGTATGACAATAAATGTGGGAGTGTATCAAATGGATAATTATGGAAAATTGGAAAAACCGTAGTATAATGAAATTTGGTGTTTTGTGGACATCAAACACTTAGGTTTCACAGAGTTGATGAAGTTAAAGAACAAAAGAAAAGACATACATCAAAGTATGAACCACACAAAAAATAGAATGCCATGGAAGACCCCACAAAATAATAAAAATCCATGAGAAACTTGAAGAAATCAAACCAAAGTAGTGACATGACATGAATACTAAAAAAACTATGAAGCAAAGGAAAATTATCTTGTAATCTATGGAACAAGGGATTTTTTTGTTGGGCAATCATATTTTCATTTTTTCCCATAAATTTTTACTCAGACATCCATTTCACCTCAAAAAAAGTGCATTGGGAATGTCTTGGAGAAGTATTTCCAAAGAGATTAATTTTATAGAAAATGGTGAAGTGAGTAGTGATATTTTAATGGAGAAAGTTTTTGCAGTTGCATGTCATTTTCAGGAATAAAAATAGTTGAAGATTCTTTATTCTGACCCTCCTTTGCACATGGATGATTCTTGAAGAATAATAAGCCTCTCTAACCCAAACAAATGAATAATGGATTATCAAAGCATCAAGAATCAGACACTTGGAAATTCTAGATTCATTCATCTTCCTAATTGCATGGTTCTCCATTGATTTTCTCCCTAAGCACAAGGTTCACCAATTAGCATGCTCTCAGTCCTTGGATTGGGATATATGGGATATTCCTTAAGTATTGAGACATTTCTATATAAAAATTGAATTATTCTCTTCATAAACAAATATCGTTGGTTTTTGGTTGGAGCTTGCGAGGTTTCTTCTTTAGAATTGCATATTTTTGTTTGTGAAGCATATTTGCATAGAATTGGAGAATTTTTCTTGTCATTCACAGGTTCATGCTAAGGTGGTTGTTATTGTATAGCCATTAACATGATTTTATTTTCATTCTTACATGTTTTCCTTGTATCCTTTACCAATGGACACAAAAAACCTTTCTGCAATGCATAATTTTGATATTTCTTCTTATAAAAAAATCTAAAATTAGTAAATTCCATTCTCCTTTGTAATTTTTCATTGATCATGCCAAATAAATGTAGAGTATAAGAATTTTTCAATTGATTTTTTTATTTTACATTCAAGGAATTTTTTCATTGCAGTGTTACCTTGTATCATTGGTTTCAATCATAAATTTCCTCTTTGTAATTTTTGAAAATGCATACTTGTTTTCCTTAGGGTGTCATTTGGTGTTATAAATTTGGTGTGATGAGTGCATGATACTTCATTATTAGGTGTCTATGTTGGGTTTTCAAGAGTTATTATGTATTATTTACCTTACTTGGGTATACACAAGGGTAAATAACCTTTGGAGGGTGATCTTCCTTTGATTCTATGTTTGAATAAATGTATAATTGTCAAGACAAAATGGTTAATACAAATACTTCCTCTCACTAGTACCCTTTTCCACCATCTCCATCCTCCTTCATCTCATCTTACACTATCCATTTGTCCCACCCCTATGCATATTTTATCACCATTATATACATCACATATTATATGCAAGAAAATCACACAACCTTTGTAAGATCTAAAGTGTGTTTTCCTTGATTCACAAAGATTAGCATCTCAAGTATCATTTCACTCCAAATTTTTAATAGATTCCTTCAAAATGGTGCTTATGATCACATTAAATATATATTTAGTGTTTTATATCTGATTTATCAAGTGTTTCAAATGCTTGTGTGACCATTTTTTTGAATGAACATTACCTTCTATGGTCGCATTTGATCTTAGATTAAGGTTCCAAAAAATTTGAGGGTTTGAAATATAATATCTCCCTCTCTTTTTTCAATCCACCCCTTAGGTCCTCTCACCTTGGTTAAGGAAGAGATATAAAGCAGGAGGTGAATAAACAAACCCTCACTAAAATACTTCCCTATCATCCCTACAAGGATTGATTATGAGGAGAAGATACATCCATCCCTGGCTACAAATGACAAACTGACAAGTCTATCTTACTTCCTTTCTCCCTCTTCATGCAAATATGCATTTCAGTATTTTTTTGGGGCTATTATATTAGGATCTAGCACTCTTTTGGCACCACTTTCAAGGACATTAATTCATATAATTGAGGATTATATAGGATTTATTTGATTGGATCTATTTTTGAGCCAGATTCTTCATGTTTCATAAGTTAGTGGTATTATAGCAAGCTATTTGGGCATGTTAACAACATCAACACTCTTTTAGTGCCATTTTCAGGAATTGAACTAAGATTTATCAGCTCATAGGGTTTGATAAGGGTTTATTAAGTCATCATCTGTTCGCTATTTTTGGAGTAGTATCCAATGAATTTTTAGGTTGATCTATCATGTAACACTTATTTCACTAAGTTGGGACTTAATCCAGTCCTAACAACAAAAAATTATAGCCAATATTGGAATCCAAAACTACTTGTTTTGGATTCCAAAATGTTAAATATTGGAATTATCCGGACTCCAAAATTACACATATTGGATTCCAATATCACATATATTGGAATCCAAAATCACATAGATTGGAATCCAAAATCACATATATTGGAATTTACTACACTCCAAAGTCCCATATATTGGAATCCAAAATGTCAAATATTGGAATCCATTATATGGTCTAGCGTTCACTAGGCATTATCTATGCTTTAGACTAAACAGAACATGTATATGTTTTATACGGGCTAACAACCACTAGGCATTATTTATGATTTGTTATGTACAAAACATGTTTCTATTTTTTAAGGGCTAGTAGCCACCACCCATTATTTATGCTATATTATATACAGAAAATAGTTATGTTTTAAATGGTCTAGCGGATGCTAAGCATTATTTATGCTTTTTCATAGTGAAGATCCAATTTTTTTTTTTCGCTCAAATTCAACTTTTGATCAAATATCATCTCAAACAACTTATCATGCCCTTCAATGGTTGCAACAAAGGCCACAACGTGGTGTTAAATTTGACACATGTTTAGATGTTTTTTTATCCTTTTTATCCATAAAATAGTTGTAAATCTTTGAAATAAATATCACATATGACTTGCATATTTTATATATGATTGTCAATTTTTATAGATTATTTATATATTAATTATATTAAAAATAATGAAGTATATATAGTATAACTTATATTTATTTTATGAACAATGTAAAAAAAATACTATTTTACAAATTTTCAAGGGCAAGTTTTTTTGATAATTCACCACAGAATTTATTCAATCATAATGCCATCTTATAATCAGTGAAAATATAGATCCACCTAACTTATATTTTGATAATCTCATCATAATATAATAGAGTTACAGAGTAATTTCATAATAACATATGTATGCCTATATTATTGACAATGTTAACAACATTATGAAAAGATAAATAGTTATTTAGCATTTTCTTGCTCCAAGTATTTGATGCCCTCTACCACATTCAATTCCTAAGACACTATTTGTGACATTTTTTTGTAGAAATCGGCCATCAACCATTTATCTTTTGTATAATATTTGTGTCTAATTTTCATACCCACCATAAAAAATTTAGGAGGGTTTCCCTTTGCACCTAATGTAATACACAAAGTGTTTTTCGAACTGTATAAAAAATTGTTTCTACTCAAAACCTTTTATAGGTCTCTTATTACTATTCCCTTGACTATATTGCAATGTTCCTTTCCCCAAGTGAGTCTTAGATTAAATACGGTCAATATTTTTTTATTAAAGCCCGTTGATATCTTTTTAACATCAACAAAAATGAGATTGTCAAACCAGAATCCCAATTCACAATATGATGATAATAATTTAATAAATTCTGATAGGTCACCTAACAGGTTGATAGCTTTCATACCAAACTTGAATGAAATCTTCCTATTGTATGTTTTGTTTATCCCATAGAACAAGTCCTCCATATCCAAAATAAGTAAATAACTCTTATTGCTACCTACAGGGTAGTAAACAAATTTTATTTTTGTCACCCGCATATCAATTACAACCAATTGAAATAAACAACATTTTAGCTTACGACTAACAATTACCAATTGAGACCATGGCTTGGATTAAATCACCTTTACACACTAGTGGATCCATTAATGCAAGAGATATTTCAAATAAACAATCATCAATTCATAATATATTTTTTCCTATTTAAAATGCGAGCATAATGTATTTGAAATAAAGATTAATCAATTCATAATCGATTTCATGCTATGGAAAACTTAAATGAATAAACATAGTTTTTTTATGGTGATATGGTATGTATAATATCAATTATTCTTTTTCGTATAATTCAAATTTAGCGGCTGTTACGCTATGCTTATATTCATCAAACCACCCTTTGGCATAGAACAATCCTCAACTATTGATGAGGATTTATGACTGCTAGGCTATGCCATCATTGGCCGAACTACACTCAGTTGGATAACCTTTAATGAGGCTAGCCAAACTTGCTTCTTTACATACGTACGAGATAGATCAAGCCATATGTAGTTTTTTTTATGATGATGTTGAATCCAAAACAATGTTAATTCAATGTAAGTAGTCAGTATGTAGTAGTGAATCAGTGAAACATTGTAGACAATATGCAGTTGTAAATAATCAAGATATTAATGAATGTAAACTTTTTTAGTCAAACCATTTATGTATTGAACTTGGATGTATAGAGTCTACTAAGCTCTATATATTTATTTTTAAATTGTTATTGTAGCTTACAAATGAATTTCCTTAAAAAATTTCTTCAACCCTAAGCCAAACATATAAACTAATGTCTGTTAGTTATCGTTTCCTATAAATTTTTGGGCCTTATTGTCTTTTTACATAATCATTTATTGTATTATAAATTTTTGGGGCTTATTAGTGGTTTTGTTTGTAAATTCACACATTAACATACTTGGATCTGATCGCATATTCATGGCCGATGTGCTTACTTCCTCCACATCTATCATCTGAACTGTAAAAATCATAACTTTGTTAAAAAAATTGAAAAGCATGGCAATTGAAGATAAAGCTCATTAAACATATCTATAAAATGATTGAAAGTAAATCACCATGTTGAATTGGTTGTGTAGCATCATGGTGAAATGGTTGTACATCATATTTTATAGCTTTTTGGTTGTCTATATAAACACTAATTGTATAAGTATCATATTGAGGTTTAAATCCATTAAATAAAATCACTTGTTGAATTTTTTTTCAAAGATGAACCTTTCTTCATATGAGAATAGTAATGTTTTAGAAACATTGCTTGACTATGTGTCTCAACAATAAAAATAGAAGATAGTTTGGAATCCACCAATGCATAGAGTGCAACACTGCCTCCATAAAAAACTAGTACTAGAGAATTTATGGAACAAAATTGAGTGAACATCTTAACCCATAACTCATATGATCTTTTGCAAAGAAAAGGATGGATGTTTCCTTGTAGGTCCAATTCACTTGGAGTTACCAATTTTTGTGGCAATTTCTACATCTAATCCATAGTGACCTCTTCTCTATAATCATTGTTATTTTCATATTTGTGCACACAAGATATTGTGTACATAAGACACAAACTTTTGAATATCCTATTTCTATCGTAGAGTTTGTAGCATCCATCCAGAATTGATACTCCAATGTCTTTAACCTTTTCCATGTATCTTTGTACTATGTCACTTAAATTTTTTTGAATAACCAGTTGGTATTAGAAAAATAATAATACAATCCAGCACATTGGTTTCGATAATTGTTAGAAGCTCCATTACGACATCAGAAGAAATATCACTAGCCAAATTGTAAAAATCAGTGATCACATATTCAACATTGAAAGGATTAGTCAAAGGAATAGATGATAAAGTTGATGGAATCTGGAATGGATATGTACATTTACAAAAAAACTCATCTGTGACCTTCACCCTAGCTAGTATATTTCCTTCTAGTGACATGACATAGTTGTCTAATATTGTCTGAGATGTGACAGGAATAACTTCTTCCACCTCATGATATTTTTTCTATTTTTCCATTTTCCTCAATAGGGG